>JANRMT010062791.1:93021211-93034709 GCA_026402145.1 Polypterus bichir lapradei | reverse complement strand
ACTCAGGCCCCTTCTTCAGGCAAGATGTAATACAGAAACTGAAGTTTTCTGTGTTTCTTGTCCTAGTGTGTGGATATAAACACAGGAAACTTCAGTTTCTGTATTACATCTTGCCTGAAGAAGGGGCCTGAGTTGCCTCAAAAGCTTGCATATTGTAATCTTTTTAGTTAGCCAATAAAAGGTGTCATTTTGCTTGGCTCTTCTCTACAGAAGTATGTAACAGAATTTAACAGTAGATGATATCACATAATATGATTTGGATTTGTTTAGAGTCCTGGAGACCTCATCCTTCAAGCTGCCTCCCCCATTTTGGCCATTCCACGGCTGAAACAGTGCTGGGCCAGCCAATCCGATGAAAGGACCCCTCTTTCCCACGATTCCTGCGATCCTCCATCAGGGATGACTTTACTTTAGGCAGGCAAAACAACTTGGCAGTTGGCCCGTGGCACCAAGTGCCACATTTGAGTACCGAGAAGACAAACAGAATAGGTGAGGGTTAGTATCCAGTTATAACTATCATGTTACTCAGCAGCTCTAGTCAGGATATGCTAAACTGAAGTAGTGAGTCTTCAGCCGGGATTTAAAAGCTGAGACCAAAGGGGTATCTCTTATAATAGCAGGCAAACCACACAATGCACTTCTAAAGGACATTTTTTGGAAAGTAGGATGAATATAAAGTACTGCTTGGTGGTACGGTGGTTAGCACTGCTGCCTCACTGATTCAGGCCTGGTCATTGTATGACGTTTTTTATGCAATTTCTACTTCTGAATGGGTTCTCCTCTCATTTCCCGAGGACATGAAAGTTAGGCTGGCAACTCCAAATTAGCCTAAAATGATTGGGGATGGCTAAGATGTCCACAGACACATCATGATTCAATGATAGAATAAGAGGATTAATAGAATGGATTGCTGTAGGTAGTTTTTTTTTTCAATTTTACTATAAACAAACAAAAATATTCCTTAAACTTAATATCTATACTAACAATTAGTCACACAAAATCCAGGTTTATTTTATGCATTCTTAATTTTAAGAGACATCATCAACACCATGTTTATCAGTCAGTCATTGTCTAACCTACTTAGTCCTGAACAGGATCAACAGGGGGTGCTAAAGCCTATCCCAGCTAGCATAGGACACAAGGCAGGAACAAACCCTAGACAGGGTGCCAACCCATCACTGGGCGAACACACACACCAGCCATAAACTATGACCAATATAGTATCCCCAGTCCACCTAACCTAACCAAACACCCACAGGAAACCCACACAGACACAGGTAGAACATGCAAACTCCATGCAAAGAGGACCTGGGACACTAACCCTGGTCTCCACTACCACTGTACCACCATACCACCCACACCATGTACAGACTATTAAAAATACCAATTAATTATAATGCAAAAACATAACATGGTTATAAGAATAGTCTTTATTGTTAAAATTTTAAAATCTCCTCCTTCTACCTCGTACAACCATGCCAAGTTTCACACACCTGGAGTAGGAGGTTTTGAGATTTTATTAAATTTAAAATTGCAAATTTACATCTCCTTTTTCCATCAATCTTATTATTATTTGAAGACATGGTTTAGAATATACATAGAATTCCATATCTCAAAAGTCTTCCCTCTCCTATACCCACACTATCCTATACCCACACTCCAGAGCTTTTAAAAGTTTAACTGTTTGCGATAATCTGCCTCCCTCTATCCCAGCATTCTTGCATTTCTCATATATTAGAACCCGTATGGACATGTAAAATGATCTGAATTCAAAACGCGTTGGTCAAAAACAATATTAAAAGTAGGCTGGATTTGCTTTTTTAATGAATTTGCTCTTGTAACATTGGTTATTATTTTATCAGGTACGTCCTTTTGCGCATTTTTCTGAACAAGCTTAGTTATAGATGCAATGTTTACTCCATCAGCATTTGCATGCTTAAAAGAAAAACCTTTTACTTTCATGTATGCCTCTCCTTTGAATGTTTTAAAGCCATAGGTGTTGTGATTTGCTGATGCAAACTCAATTATATGGTCATTTTTCTTCAATCTACTGGAAAAACCACCCAATTTGTTTGATAGTGGTGGGTCCCAATCACCTGGGCAACTGACAAACACAACACTATCTGTGTCAAAATACAGACAGCGGTCCTGCAATCTCTCCAATATGCTGTAAAGCTCTAAATGAGCATAGGCGGAGGCAAAAGAGGCCAGGAAAACATGTTCTGGAGATTTACGAGTATCTGAATCATACTGCCATTGGATAAAGGCCATTTCCTCACTACAGAAGTTAAAATACAAGACATTGAAAAGTTTTGAAAAAACAAGTTTGTCAAATTCTTCCTGTTTAGTAACAGTGCTGTTTCTGAAATAATTATATCTATTACCTAATTCTTCCCAGAAGGAACTCAACAGCAGTGAACAAACTTTGTAGATACCTGGGTTCCTTTTTATATGCTCCATATCTAGCTGCAGACCTTCTTCCTCAAGGTACTTTTTCACATACTGGGCCTTCTGTTCATCACTGTTGCACCAACTTGGAAATCCTTGTGCTTCTTTTTTACGTTTTATGTGGCTCTTGATGTAATTTAAAAATAATTTAGTTGAGCTTTTCTCAAAATGCCACACCTCAAAAACTTTGCCTACCCTGTACCCACATTCAAGAGCTTTTGAAAGTTCAACAGTAGACCATATTCCTGTCAAAGATCGCTGTTCCTCTTCATGAGTGCAGATAGCAGTCAGCTTCATTTCAGTGCAGGTCCTGCACAAGGTAAAGAGCAAGCACCCACTAAAATGTGCTCCTAACACTGGAAAGAGTAGTTTTCTTGGCGGATAGACTGTGACCTTAGCAAAGCCAAAGTACTCACTGAGATCTTCAAAGTTTTCACGGATAATGACTGGGTGACCAACAGGAAAAGGTTTTGTCTTGTGTACATATGTCAAGAGGTCATTGAATTTATAATAATGAATCTTCTCTTCTGGTTGTGCTTTGTACAGCAAACAAGTGACTTCTGCTCGATTTCCATAAATTGACTCACATGGATCAAACGGATCTGGATACTTTTTTAGAAAAGGACGCATCTTAGAATCTTGTTTCAGTTCCAGCCACTCATGTTCCCACATAACGCGGATCTGAAGATTTCGTTCTTTTAGATAAGACAATTTTTTCTGCAAGTCCTCGTGCTTTTTACTGAATAAGACGCAAGAACGCTTGCCAGTATTCTTTAAGCATTCAGAACAGCCATAAGTGGAACATGCACAGTATAAAAAGCATGTGTCACCAGTGCTTGTGGTTGCAAATCCATCTACAAAATAAGGACCAAATTGTTTTTCCCCAGCATTCAATGCATGTTGAATTTTGATTCCCTCCACAGCAGAAACATACTCCAGCCACTGAATGCTTGGTGTTTGAAAGTAACGATTTTCTCTGCGGTAGTTGTCAAAAGGTATGACAGGAATTTTGTTCTTTGGCAAAAAATATGTCTGAAACAGAGCTATAGCAGCACTTCCAATGTTTTTGTATTTAAAAGGATCAATGTCTTTTCCATCTGAGAAAATATTTCTAAAGCACAAACAAGCTTGCAGCAGAATTTTAACACTATTCTTGGAGTACATTCTAATTTCATACTGCATATTAAATTCATTGCTCTTTTTTAATTCATACCACTTCATGAATTGCATATTTTTTCCTTCAGTTACATGTCGCTCTCCATAGTAGTGGACTGGTGGGACATCCCCACAATATTTTTCATATTGAGGTGTATTGAAGTAGTGTGGAAAATAGCCCCTGAACATGCCAAATCCAAATGCTTTTGGCATTGCTCTTAATTTCATTGGTATAAAGCAGTATGTATTGATGAATCTTATTTTTGGAATCATTACTTCAAACCCTTTCACCTTGCTTCCCAGATATAATGATTCAGTGAACAAGTGGTTTTGAAAAAGGAACTTTAAAATCAGATCCCCATCAAAGTATTTGCAATTGTGGGCAAAAAATGTGTAGCCTTCAAAACAACTTTGTATAAAAAAGGTACAAAACTGAGCAATGCAATCTTCATCATAAAATTCCTTCTCCACTGTACCATCCATCGAAACAGCATAAATATAACAAGGAATATGACCTGGCCTGCAGATTATATCAAAAAACACATATTTATTTGTTGGTGGCTCAGGTTTTAGTTCTGAAAGGAAGCACCTATGCTTTTCATCTCTAGATCTTTCACCACAACCTTGACATTTCAACGTTTGACACTTATGTGCCTTAATGCCTGGGGCCTGGTGAACTGGGTTACGGCATTCCTGACAATGTCTTACAGAGTCACATTGAGATGGTATTGGTTTATGATATTTTTCATCAGTCTTTGACAGCTTATGTGTAGTGTAACATAATCGAGATCTGCAAGTGCGATAGCAATCTTTACAAACAACTCTTTCATTTTTTACTTCCCAACATGCTGTTGAAAGACAGACTTTACAAGTACTTGAACATTTGTGGCCTTTATAACCAGGTCGATGACAAAGATTGCAAAATTCACGTGCACCAAGGAATATCTTTAAATTAATTATACCGTAGTAGTGGTTATCCTGTAAATACATGAAGTATGTACGTGGATGCAAACATGGAGAAGTTTCAAACTCCTGGAGATGAGGACCCCTGTAGTAAACTCTGATTTTAATGTCTAATAATTCCTCAAATTTAGCAATGTCTGAAAAGCTCACCATGTGCTGAGGTGGTAAATTAAGCCGTTTATGAAGCTCTGCTGCTTCTCTCATTATTTTATTAATATGAGCATTTTTCAAATCCATCAATCCCATCAGTGTAGCTGCAAAGCACAAATTGTTATCTTTATTTTTCACAATGAACAGGTGTTTTATTTTACGGTTTATAATATTGGAAGTAAGTATACTTTGAAGTTTTAAACGAGTTCCACCTCCTCCCCTTAGATTTGTTACAGTTTGTAAAGTAAGAGTTAGATAATCACCTGGTAAAATTTCTTTTTTTCTCTGAAGGTCCACCACAGCTTTATTTAAAAATATGTCTGCACTCATTTCATTCACCCGTGTTTGAAGAATAACTGAATCCTTGTGGCCTTCTGTGCAGAGCTCAAGCTGCACATAATCATCATCATTTAACTCCCTGCCTACAAGATTGAAAACTTCCTGGAATGTCAGATGAATGGCTTTGTAGAGTTGTGAAAATGAATTCAAAAGAGTCAAACTTTCAAAGTTAAAATGACATTGGAATTCCATGTTCCTAAAAATTGGCCTATCATTTTTTTCTGTATGGGGAATGGTTAACTTAAAACTTTGTGTCACAGAGTCTTGAAAACCATGAAGAAAACTGATGTCCATTACTTCAATGTCATTGCCTAGGCTCAAAGGAGGCTTAGATGTGGATTCTGTTCCTGAGAAAAGTGAATCTAATGGCAAGTGGTTTTCCTTATCCATTTTCTCTTTACTTTGGCTTCTATTAAGACCATTCTGATCTACAAACAAAGCTGAAGTAACAGCAGGATCATTTGCAATCTGTTCTTTTTCTGCTTTAATTGCACATGATGTCTTTTGGGACTGCTGTTGGGAGCTGTTTTCCTCTAACATCATGTCACTAAATGTAACTGAAAACGTTTCAGGGTAATTATTACTGTACTCTGTTGTGCTCTGGACATTTTCTTTTTTTATCATAGCAGTATTAAGTTGACAGTTCTGTTTGCTGCACTTTGGAAAGAATTCAGACGCAAAAGACACAATAGCTGGATCAGATGTTTTTGTACTCACTGCAGCCCACTGACACTCCTTTTTGATCTCTGCTTTAGTCTGGCTATTTAGGAGCTCCCTTTGGTTATTTTCATTATATATCTCAAGTTTAGGTTCATGCATCTGCTCTGTTTTGTATTCACCATCTTCACAATGGTCATTATGACAGGTGCTCAAAAGAGAAGATTGATCCTTAACCCCAAACTGTGAATTTAATCCCATTTCTTCCCTTTCCTGCTTGATCAGATCACATTTTGTGTTGTTAATGCATTGAGGTACATCAGTCTTCTGGGTAAACGATTCCAAAGCCATCACAGGAGGAAGCACCTCAGCATTCAGTGGTTCAGCAACAATTGACTTCTCTTTCATTTTTTGTAATAAAGTCTGATACTGATACTGTGATACAGCAGAGTCTGGCATAACAGAGCAGAGATTTGCATCTGGAAACATCAAATCAATGTTGCCCTGTTCTTCTTTGTGTATAGTTTTATCAACATTAACTTGGTAATTCTGCCCATCATCTGTTGGAGACATTTCAAACACAGAGGATGCTGGAACTGGATTAGGGATGCCCAGATCTACAAGAATGTCTTTGCTCCTATTTTTGATGTATGTTTTATTCATCTTCTCATTTTGATTTTTAGATGAGAGAACAGAAATGGTTGTTTTTGGCACAAGCTCAGATTCTGCTTTACCCATTTTGTATTCATTATTTTTACATTGGTCTGTGTGGCAAGGACTCAAAGAAGAAAGCTGGTCTTCAGCTACAGAAGGTCTTCTTAATCCTATATGTTCCATATCTGGGCTCTTCTGATTACGTTTCTTTAGGTGTGTCTGTTGAAGTTTTTGCAACTCATGGACAAGTGACACCAGCACTGTCTGAGCAGGAACTATACCAAAAGTCACTGACTCATCAATGTCAGATTCTTTTTTCAGTTCTTGGGTCTGACTCTGAGCCTGGATCTGTGATGTTGTAGGAAAGGCCGATTCACCCTCAAGCAGCTCCTTTTTCATAATGTTTTTATCAATCTTATTTTGACAGTTTGCCTTGCTGCTTTCCTGAGAGTGCTCAGACATAGAGGATATAGGAAATGTATCAGGGAGTTCCAAACCTGCAGTAACCCAATCACTCTCACTTTTAATCACTGCTTTACTTTTCAAGTGCTCTTTTTGGTTTCTAGGAACTACTGGAAAGGAAAATGCATCATTTCTTCCCAGTAGAGATTCTTCCAATGTCTCTTTTTTGCATTCATAATCTTTTATTTGGTCTTTAAAGTCAGAACTCAAAAGAGATGATTGGTCTTCAGGCACAGTCTCTATAGTTACTGCAGTATCTTCCACTTCTTGCTTGATCAGATCACATTTATTCTGATGGCTCAGACATGATTGTGGCTTTGCACTACTCAATGAGCCTTCATTACTAGACTCCTCTTTTACTTCATTTGGTAAAGTGTGACCCTGGCACTGTGATGCAGTACACTGCAACAGTGATGAACAAGGAATTGCCCCTGGAAGGCATGTTTCAATTTTCATTGGCTCACTTTCCAGTGTAATACCATCATTATTACCCTGACAGTCCTGCTGATGGTCTGGTAGAGATGCCTCTAATTCAAGAGTGTGATGAACTTCATCAGGAGTATATAAACTCCCTTCAGCTCCATGAAACAGTTTTTTGCTTACATTATGTACATACTGGATAGTATATGAGGGAGCTGAAAAAGAAGTTGTGTTCTTGTTTATGTTCTGGGTGTTTAAACCAATATGTTCATCCTCCTGTTTGATCCAATCACATTTTGCTTGTTTTTCCAGCACAGTTCCAACTTTTGGCAGGACATTTGTACCAGATTTCTTTGTCTGTGAAGACAACATTGTCATAGAAGAATCATACACTTTTTCCCTTATTTGTTGCAGACCTTTCTCTGGTGATACAGTGTGTGCCACCTCAGTAGACAGGGGAGCCATATAAAGAAATGAAGATTCAACGTTGACTGACTGATCTTTCTTGTTGATAATACTTGGCTCAAACTGAAAGTTCAAAGACCCCAAATCAGACAAAGGAAGGACTGTATCATTGATATTTGTACTCAATCTACCCTTTTCAGTTACATTCTCAGTCTCAACTTTAATTTGGCTACACAGCTGCCGTTCTTCTGGAGGCAAGGTGCGAAACTGGTTGTTTACTGTAACTTCTATAGCAGACTGATGCCCATTCTTTTTTTTAAGTTGGCAGCTCTGTTGAAATTCATTGTTTGTTTTGAGCTCATCACATTTCCAACTGAAACTTTGCTGTGGTGTGGCATCAACCACAGAAAACCATGATTCAGAGTCAGTTGTTTGTGCATTTGACACAGAGTCATTCAAACTTATTTCTCTCGGCGTAGTGTCTGTTGTCAGTTGGAATGTCAGACTATTGTGAATGGTGAGAGGGTGAATGTTTTTTTCTTCTGTCTGTGCCAATAAATATGCATAATCATGCTCTTCTTTTTCATTGTCAAACATAGCTGACTTTATCAAAGGAAGAGCAGAGCTGGTATCATTCTGTTCAAACATTCCCTTGGCAATACTGAAATTTCTTGTTTCAAGTGCATCACAGACTTTATCATGCAGGTTGAGAGGTTCATCATCTGTTAAACTGTGATCTAGGAAAAAATTTGAAGTGATTTCTTCTCCGGTAACTTTGTATGCCCATGATGGTGGAGAATTCTGTTCATCCAAGCAACTTTCATTCTCAGTATTTCCCAATTCACTAAAAGGTTTAAAATATCCAGGGATGGCTGTTGTTAGTTCACTTTCAAAGTGTACCCTTTCTGTTGCATCGTCCTCTGAAACTTGCTTTCTTTTTGAAGAATGACTTGGGCTGTTCAACTTCCTTTTAAAAGGGTTGCTGCAATTCTTATCAAGCTCTTGCACAAAATGTCCAGTGTCCATGTTAGACTTTGCATGTTCCCCACTGTTTGTCCAACTTATTAGGGTTGAAAAGGAGCAAGATTGAACATTTTCCACACGTTTTCCATCCATTGATTTACTATTTTTTAACTTAAGACACTTATCAGATTTTTCATGATCAATGTCTTGTAGTCTTCAGCTCTCATTGAAGAAAATTCATAAATACATGTTGGACAACCTTAAATCTACAAGTTTCTGATCATTAAGTTTTTCCTAAAATAAAAAAAATATATAATCATAAGTCACTCCTATTAGTATTATTTCAATTTAAATTTCAAATATTTATAAAAACTGTGGGCAGAGCAAAATTAAACTAAATTAAAACTAGTAAGTAGACATTCTGAAACATGGACAAGTAAAGTAATATTGGCCTTCACAAAATATGCTTCTCAACTTATGGGTAAAGAATAAATATTTAAAATTATTAACAACTTTTCTTCAGGTCACTACAGTGACTTACGTTTTCCTTTTTTTATCTTTATTAGTTATATAAATAAACATTAAGATAAGCATGGCACAGAACAATTAAGCATATAAGAAATTTAACATTTCATATTAAATTCATTTTCAACACTATCTGCAACATGTCTATAAATCTATGAAATTGGAAAAGCCAAATATTTAAAGAAGTGTTTCTCATGGGTTGTGACCTAAAATGGCTGGTTGAAATCTTTGTGCTGGGTTACCACATGACTGTGTAGTAAATGTAGCCTAGTTCAACCAAAACACTGTGTAGTAAATGTAGCCTAGCTCATCCAAACCTCAATTCAGTGGTAAGTGCTATTCCACACTCTATTTGGCTATGTCTTAAATTGCATATTATCGTGATCTTCTTTAAAAAAATGACATTATGAAGTCAGAGACAGTACACATTTCTATGGGATGAAAACAACATAAATATTCCTGCCTATCACATCACCTTTCAAAACCTGTGAAACATTCAAACTGAGATGATTGACAGCACATTTGAGTATAAAGGACTACAGTGTCCATAAGGCAGGGAATAGAGGGAATTACACATAAATTGTTTATGTAAACCAATAGTTCCCAAAGTGGTCAATATCAACCCCCTGGGATCGATTTGAACTTTCTAGGGGTCGATACTTTCAATAAAAAAATTTGGGGGTCGACAACAGCAAAAATAGACCCCCTTACTACTGCTATTTGTTTGTTAATTCAAAATATCTATGATTCCAATAGGTACCTAATTAAGAAGTAAAACAATTCAAAAAAACACTTTTTTGATAAAAACACATTACATACCAAACTTGCGAACGAAAAGGTAAAATGTGTCATTAAAAGAGTCACACGTAAAAATGCATGAAAATACATGTAGCACAAACATGTCTATGCATTGTCATATTGAACGTATCAAAGCAAGTGCGGACATGAAAAACCGTTGCATGTCCGCACTTGCTCACAGTGGGACGAGACGATGGATATTCGATATTAGCAGAATCTATCAGTCTTGTACGGTCATGCTTTCATAAAACACTATAAATTGGTTCGTTTGATGTGACATGTACTTATTTGTGATTTGAACTTTGAATATACAGTAATTATTTATTGAGGAGCAGTACTACGATAAACAAAATCAGAGGACACATTATTTATTTGAGTTTAAACAAAAATCTTCTGTTTCAAGTAAGTACATACTCTATTGTTTTTTTTATCACAGGGGCTGTTGAAATTGTTTGTTAATAAAAGTTTTTATTTCTTCAGATAATAATATGACTGAACCAAAAACGAAATGCAGACAGTACAGCTTAGACTATTTGTACTTATTTTGAATTTACATATTTATTTCATAAATGTCAAAAATGTAAAAAAACTCTGCTAGTATTTTTTTGCTTTCATTTTCGTTAGTGCAGGTTTTGATATTAAATGTTGCACAAGATAATGCCATATTCCATAGTCCTTTTATCTTTTTCAGTCATTATTTACAAGTTTGATATCTAGTGAAATATTTAATATCGAGTATTGTACAAATGTATTAATTTGAGTAAGTAAAGTAAATGACTAGGGGGTTGACGGTTTTAAAAGTTTTTGGTAAAGGGGTCTGCGGCTGAAAAAAGTTTGGGAACTCTTGATGTAAACTCTAGTTTACAATGTGAAAATAAAAATATAATGAAAAATGTATTTCACTTGGGTTTACTAAAGCTTGCAGAAATTGTGCAGAGTGTCTGCAATGTGTTCTGTGTGAGGAAGTTCTCAGTAATGAAAGTCTTAAAATTTAACAAGCTAAAAAGATTTTTTCACATAATACCCACAGCATAAAAACAAACCCAGAGAATCCAAAAGACTTCATAAAACAGTGTTTCCACAGTGGAAGAGTAAGTCGACAGAGGCAACTAATCAGTTTGTAAGACAGTAACAGAATAGGCTATGTGTAGGTAGCTACCTAGTACACCATTAGTCTATAGACTCTCGCTGTCTGGAGCAGCACTTCTCCAGTTCAGTCCTTGGAACACCTGAGCTGCAAGTTTTTATTCTATCGAATCAGCAAAATATTTTACCTTTAACGAATGTCATTGTTTAATTAGCTCAACTTAGAAATAAGTCTTCAAGTGGAAACTAAAAGTGTCAAAAGACAAGGATAATCTGCACCCCACAGCCTGGTGCAGCAAAAGAAAAAGCACAATAACCTTTGGACTTTAGATATGACAATGGAATGAACAGCAATTTTTTGTTTGATGACCTAAAACATCTTTGGGGGAATGTAACACTGGAGAAGGTCTGAGATGTACTGAGATGAGACAAGTGATTGTGAGGTTTTAATGAGAGACAGAGCTGTTTATCAGGAGCAATGCAATGGTATTAAATGTTGCAGCGTCGGCAGATTGAGCCAAGGGGAAAAACGTAAAGGGAAAAATAAGAGGGCCTAAAAAGATCCTTCTTGTATCCAATAGCTAAGAGGTTCAGGTGGAGAAGCCTGCTGATTTAAAAGATCTTCCTTTCAGATATGTCCAAAACCAATATAATGCTTTTCCCTGGATGCATACAATATTGCTAAGCCAATCCAAAAGAACATTGTTAATAATTGTCTCAGAAAGGTCAAATAACGCTAAAATCACATTGCACCCACCGTCAACTGTGAGCAGCAAATAATTTGTAACCTTTAGAGGTGCTGATTCAGTGCTGTGCTGGGATCTAAAACCAGACTGAAATTTATCATTGACACTGTTCTGCTGGACGTAACTCGAGAGCTGAGTAAAAAACTATTTTTTTCAAGACATTTGAAATACTAGGGTGTTGTACTGTGTTAGCCATTATGAATGTAGTGAGAAGTCAAGCAAAATGACACCTTTTATTGTCTAACTAAAAAGATTACAATATGCAAGCTTTCAAGGCAACTCAGACCCTTTCTTCAGGCAAGATGTAATACAGAAACTGGAGTTCCCTGTGTTTATATGCACACTAGGACAGATACAACATTGGGAAACTTTTAAGTGAGACATCTTAAATGCGAACAACTAATAGACCTCTTCAGGTTAAGATTCATTTAGCAAGACAGGAGAACAATGTATGGTCAAGATCTTTGGACACAGACAACCTGTTAGCAGACCCACAAACTTGAAAAGACTTTGTTGCACAATTATCTTATCCAAAGATCTTGACCATACATTGTATGAGAGACCTAATCATAAAACCAATGTTTGCAAGTCTCATGAGTAGGACCAGAGACAAGTTGAATAAAATTAAAAGACACTGAATAAAAATAACCCATTACCACAATAGAATAGAAACCTACAGTGGGACAGCAGTCAGCAGGTTAGGTAGAAACAAGAAGACTGTAAATTCTGAAAACAGGTTAAATTGTAGGATAAGAACAAGAAGCACAAGTCAGTCCCCACAGAGAAGAGTAGGAATAAGTGGCCTATCTAGACCCTTACCATTCTGCATACAGAGCAAAGAAGGCCTGGAAGATGCCACAGCAAACATCTCAATCTACTTTCAGAGCACTTGGAAGAACAAAAAAAACCCTTCAAGATAGTTTTTTTTATTGATTTCTTGTATTATTAAAATACAACCCAGTCTCACAATTTAGTTGACAAACTAATTGATAAATTCTTATTTGAACCCTATATTTGTGGACTGGATTCTAGACTTTTTAATTTCCAGAACAGAAAGAGTGAGGGTTAAGAGCTGTTTGCGGTGCAGTCTTAACTCTACTGGATTATAGCAAGGCTGCTGTCTGTCTCATCTTACATTTATTTTATACAGACATGATTATAGGTATTCATATAAGGACAGGGATATCTTGAACTCTGCAGATGACTCTGTCATTCTGAGTTTGTTAAAGGATAAGGAGGACAACCATGTACATATTGTTGATGAGTTTGTTTAATGGTGTGATTGTTCCTTTTAACTGGTAAATAACTCTAAAGCTGTACAATGTAGTCCAATCATCTCAGTCTCTCAACAATAATATGGTGGAGCAATACAAATGTTTCTGAACAATCTATACTAATAAAAGGCAAAGCCCTCACTCACTCACTCACTCACTCACTCACTCACTCACTCACTCACTGACTCATCACTAATTCTCCAACTTCCCGTGTAGGTCGAAGGCTGAAATTTGGCAGGCTCATTCCTTACAGCTTACTTACAAAAGTTAAGCAGGTTTCATTTCGAAATTCTACACGTAACGGTCATAACGGTCGATAACGGTCGACAACGTCCGCCATGTTGAACTTTCTTATTTATGGCCCCATCTTCACGAAATTTGGTAGGCGGCTTCCCTGCGCTAACCGAAACCGATGTACTTACTTATTTCGATGGTATGACGCCACTGTCGGCC
>JANRMT010062791.1:93001133-93016211 GCA_026402145.1 Polypterus bichir lapradei | reverse complement strand
TCTGCTAAAGTATTTCAACCCCCTGCAAGGAAGTCAGGATGTTTAACATATGGTTTGTGGGCAGGTGTTAAGATGTTCTATTTCCCCCATTGGTCTGAGGTATGGCTGTTTGGAATTGGCTTGTCTCAGAGGCCTTTAAGTACCATGATGTCCTATTGGCTGTAGGGGTTGGACAGAAAACCCATAAATTTTATTGCTTTATCTCACTCTCTCTCTCTTACTAACATCTGAAAGAAGCATCTCTCTTGCTAACAACTGATGAAGACCATCACACCATGAACTGACAAGAACAGTACAATGAAGAGCACAACTCAGCAGACATATTGAACAGACATGTGGCTGAAAGCTGAGCACAAATGATGCCTTAACTAGAGACATTTTAAGTAACAAACAAGTCTGTGTGCCGCCTGAACTACACATCACCATTTAATCAGGTTCTATGGTTGCCAATATTCAAATGTACTTTGCATTTTGTTATTATTTATGAATATTATCAATAATACATTATTTTATGTGTAACTTAACTTCTGTTTGTCTTTTTACTACATCTAATTGTCTGAGGTTATAGATATAGAAGTGAAGGTGGGGATAAGTTATATATAATAATAGCAAAATACCCGCGCTTCGCAGCGGCGAAGTACTGCCTTAAAATTTTTACTAAGAAGAAAATTAAATCTTTTTAAACTGAGGGAAAATCTACCAATAATTATTTGTTAAGGATCTCTTTGTATACCACATTGTGAGTTCGTCCCTCCGGTTGTAATATGACCAAGCTGTGCGCTGAGCTTACTCTTGAGCATGCAACATACAGTTGGCCATGTGAAAAGTAATCTTGTCTCAAATCTCACAGCTTGGATTGCTGCTGTCATAATCGGTTTGAGTTTCATGGTTTGTTTCAATTACGACACTATTTGCAGGAATTGTGTTGAAGTGACATTCGGCATCTGTCAAGCGTTGTAAGCATACAACCGGTTTCATCGATAACTTCACATCCAGCTTTTGAGAGTTTAAATTTTCATAAACATCAAAGTGTCCACTACTGAAATCGTCACCTGTGAATCTAAGATGTTTAAGAGGCATTGGCAGTTGTCAAAAGGTGTAAAATATTTGGCCATTTTGGTACACTTGAAAGCGACAACCGAACAATTCAGCGGCAGCCATCAACTTACATGCAGAACCATAGGTGAAGGGCTTAAGTATTTCACTCTTATAGTGTTCCTGTGTAGTATAATTATCTCCTGTACCATCATCATTCCACACCTTGAACCTGTCCCAGTCATTCAATACATAAGACACAATGTTCCTCCAGATATCAAGAGTGAGCCTGATATGGCCGTGCAATATGTAACAAAGAGAACAGAAAAGGCAGGTGCCATCTCCGGGTATGGAAACAACTTGGTAAGTGACAGTTCTTTAATCGATGGTGATCCCCTCAATAGACATGTTAATGGGGGTACGGTTGGAACGATAAAGGAAATGGGTACCTGAACAATGCAAAGTAAGTCTAAAATACCTACACAATAACTATAATCATAATAAACGAACAATAAAACAGAGGAGAAGCCATGGATTAAATAAAAAGGCTGTAGTTATCAGCAGGGAGACGTGAATCCCGTGGTGAAGCAAGGAAGGGAATGTAGAGACCGGAGCGACGGACGGCTTTATATAGGCAGGCAGCCAACAATGTGGGAGGCATTGGGATGGGGGACCCAACGCTGTCTCACACGGTGACTGAGCTGCAGGCTATGGAGGTATATATGTACATAAGTAGGATTCAGTTAACGTTGGGAACCCGCATACCAAATTTCTTGAAGATGGGCCCATAAGTAACAAAGACCGTTGGAAAGTTCAATATGGCAGCCGACAGTGGCGTCATACCACCGAAATAAGTATGTACATTGGTTTCGGTTAGCGCAGGAAAGCCACCTACCAAATTTCGTGAAGATGGGGCCATAAATAAGAAAGTTCAACATGGCGGGCGTTGTCGACCGTTATGACTGTCAGGCGTAGAATTTCAAAATGAAACCTGCTTAACTTTTGTAAGTACGCTGTAAGGAATGTGCCTGTCAAATTTCAGCCTTCTACCTACATGGGAAGTTGGAGAATTAGTGATGTTTGAAAGTTCAATATGGCGGCCGACAGTGGTGTCATACCACTGAAATAAGTACGTACATCGGTTTTGGTTAGCGCAGGGAAGCCGCCTACCAAATTTCGTGAAGATGGGGCCATAAATAAGAAAGTTCAACATGGCGAACGTTTTCGACCGTTATGACCGTTACGACCGTTACGCGTAGAATTTCGAAATGAAACCTGCTTAACTTTTTGTAACTTTTGTATAGCATAGATTTGTTTCCTTTCCAAGGATATCAACCAAATGATTTTCAGTCTGTCATAATTTCTATCAAGTGTTTAATTAAATAAATCAGTGTATGATGAACACACACTGATGTAACTGGAAACACGTTAGATGGAGAACTACTGGTTGCTTTATCATTTACATCTTATTGCTAATGAGGAGCCATTAAAACACTGAATGCAGTTAAGATTGAAATAAGCAATTAAGGGCGGGGAACCTTAACAAGCGAGACCACTAAAATGAAGCATCAAAATGTCACTTGAGCAATAAGTGCTTCATCAGTAATAATTGACTTCTCATTAAGAAACTGAGTTGGAACAAAAACTTGCAGCCACTGCACCTCTCCAGGACCGGTGTTGCCCACCATGACCTAGAGTATCAAAAATAACATCAAGAAAATATATATATATATAATAATATATATATATATATAAATATATATATATATATAAAATGCCTTATTGGTAAGAACTTACCAATTATTACTTAAATTATTTTTTATTTTTGTTTAGAAAAATGTGTCACCGGACAATAAAACAATAAGAAATGTTTTTGCACTGCTTGCACTATGCAAAACACAATGTGTTGCCCAGAAACAGCCCTGGGTGACGCAACATTTTTTAAACATTACAGACCTATGAACACCCAAACTCGAAACAAATGTTCGATTATACTGTTGTATATTATTTTCGTAGCGAACAACAATACATAGTAACCGGGGTTATGGAAGAGAGGTGAAACAGAGAGTGCAGGCAGGGTGGAATGGGTGGAGAAGTGTGTCAGGAGTAATTTGTGACATATGGGTATCAGCAAGAGTGAAATGGAAGGTCTACAGGACGATAGTGAGACCAGCTATGTCATATGGGTTGGAGATGGTAGCACTGATCATAAAACAGGAGACAGAGCTGGAGCTGGCAGAGTTAAAAGATGTTAAGATTTGCATTGGGTGCGACCAAGATGGACAGGATTAGAAACGAGGACATTAGAGGGTCAGCTCAGGTTGGACGGTTGGGAGACAATGTCAGAGAGGCGTTGGTTTTGACATGTTTCTGCAAAGGAGAGATGCTGGGTATATTGGGGAAAAGATGCTAAGGATAGATCTGCCAGGTAAGAGGAAAAGAGGAAGGCCTAAGAGAAGGTTTATGGATGTGGTGAGAGAGGACATGCAGGTGGTGGGTGTAACAGAGCAAGATTTAGAGGACAGGAAGATATGGAACAAGACGATCCGCTTTGGCAAACCCTAACGGGAGCAACCGAAACAAGTAGAAGATATTATTTTCGCAACGATGTTCAGTCTAAACGGACATCCTACACTGTCCAACACTAACACGAACAACAACAAAAATGATGATGATGATGCCAATAATAATTTTCAAACTGTAGCATGGAAGAGACAGACCTGGTGAAATTAAATTAAAAGATCAAAACGGGAACATGACTATAGCTCTTGAGTGAATTGCTAAAAGCCGATTTAGCCGAAACAATGATCGTCTCCCAAATAGACATACATCAAAACTTGTGTTAAAACCAAGAAAATATCGTTGCCTATTGTTCACCATCATTTGTGAGATTCGCTAAAAAAAGTTGTGCGTTTTTTTTTTTTTTGAGGTCGATGGTATTATGGCGGCGCAGTGGTATCGCTGCTGCCTCGCAGTTAGGACACCCGGGTTCACTTTCCGGATCCTCCCTGTGTGGAGAATGCATGTTCTCCTCTGGGTTTCCTCCCACAATCTAGCCGACCCCCGTGACCCTGTAGTTAGCATATAGCGGGATAGATAGATTGCATTATTTGCATACACGAGCATACGGTAAACAGGAGTGTTGGGTAAATATTGCTGATTAAAGATAATCATTATATTTTCAATTTCATCAAATGTTCCCATTGTTCGTTTTCAAATTTATTTTATTAATTTAAACGACATGCATATGTTACGGCAATGTATTAATTAGATAGATAGATAGATAGATAGATAGATAGATAGATAGATAGATAGATAGATAGATAGATAGATAGATAGAAATGTCATCATTATCAAAAGGCACACAACTCCACTCATGGTTTAAATCGATAATTATAGAAGCACGTGTTCTTAAGTAATGAGCGTTTCATTCTTGATTTTCTTTAGAGAAACATCCATCCATCCATCCATTTTCCATCCCGCTGAATCCGAACACAGGGTCACAGGGGTCTGCTGGAGCCAATCCCAGCCAACACAGGGCACAAGGCAGGAACCAATCCCGGGCAGGGCGCCAGCCCACCGTTGTAGAGAAACATTAAAAGCAATAAATAAAGACTAATGATACAGTCCAATTCCTACTTGTTTTCTGGAATGGCACCCCTCCAGAGCGTATTTTTCAGAGACAGTCTTGTAAACATACGTCGCTATAACTCGACATTTTCAAATTATGAATTCTAGGTTCTAAATACTTTGCGGCCCCCAGTGTTGTCTCCAAGTCTCAATGTACAGGTTTGGCAGTGATGATTACTTTAAAAGCAAAGGGGGTGACAGGGCATCATTTACCATTTCGCCTCGTGCAGCAAAAATCCTAGAGCCGACTCATATAGATCATAAAAGACCACAATATATATCATAAAAGACGAAATGTAAAAGTTGGTGGATGAACATATGAAATTCGTAAAGTGGAGCTTGGTTTAGCCTTTTGGTTAAGGCTCCTCTCATATATAGGGTTGAAACCCCAGATACTCGTGCTCTCAGCTCTGTGGCAAACGGACGGTCTAACGAGCTGAGTTTATGACGATCCGCATTATTGCACCTCAGTATGCTCCATGCTGACACACTGGTTTATTTCAATACAGATGTGTGCAAATTCTCCACATTTTATATAATGTAAATACCAGTCATTAAACATGCGCAGTCCAGTTCAAAGTCAAATGGGAACCCGAGTCTATATGGACATTATCAATAACCGACAACAAGAAATCAAACCCAGACGGGACGCCCCTCTACTTGTGCTTTACCATTACTCATACAGACCCAATTTCGAGTGTGCCATGTACTACTGGGGATTTGTGTAGAAAATTGGAGTACGAGGAGAAAATTCCAGGCAATTTCAGGATTGTTTAAAATGTACAACTGTGCAAAGGCCGGAATTTAAATCCAGGATTTCCGGAGCGTGCAATAGTTCTAGCCAATGACGTTGTCTTAAAACTAATATTAGACATTTTTGGGCATTATATGAAAATTCCTCGAAAGAGCTCATCAGACTAAAATAAAATGTACAAGGTATATAAAGTATTTTAAACGCATTAGGTATGTATTATTACTTCGTTACCTTTAATCATGCAAAAGTACGTATATATTTAACTGTTTGCCAGTTAATAGGAAGCAACCAGGAACAAAAATTAAAGTTAGAAGTCAAAATACAGTATATAACAAACCTTAAGCAATACATTTTCAACTCGGATGACTAGAACTACAGGCTAAACTGCAGTCGTCAGATCTGTTCACAATAAACCCACAAAGATCCTTACCTTTAGCATCAGGAGCAGGAACTAAAAGAACCTTCGGCCACAGTTGTGACAGAGGAGTGAGTGACCAGTCCTAATCTGACCAAGGCAAAAATTAAGAGAATGTGGAAATGACTATCGCGTAATGCAGACCCTCGCATCATAAGCACTCTTTTTTTTTTTTTCTTATCATATCAAATGTTCCCCACCCATCAGTGAGAAAGAGGTTATCAAAGTAGAACTGGTCGAACACAATTTTTATCTAAAACGTTTGGAGATGAGTGTCCATCTGATTTTTCTGCTGCTTCACTTTCCGTCCTTCACAATTACTTACTGCTGGTGTCCCCTTTAAAACAGTGGCTTTTACTTTAAGGTGCAAACGTTTCCAAAGTCCTCACCTACACTCGTTCCCCCAAGACGAGCTCGCATTCTGCCTAATACCGACAAATAAAAATTGAGCTCCTGATGCTTGAGATGTCCACCTGACACCCTGCCGTCGCTCAAAGTCACTATAAATCACTTCTATATTGCAGTGTAAAACTGACATGTTCTCTGCAGGATACGAATCAGAACTGACCCAAACAATGACCGAGGAAAGCGAAAGCTGACGTTAACAATTTATTCAAGAGTTCTATGTTCTACCAATAAAAGCAATAATCTAATATTTACCTTTAAACTTCAGAGAAGAGCCAAGCAAAATGACACCTTTTATTGGCTAACTAAAAAGATTACAATATGCAAGCTTTCGAGGCAACTCAGGCCCCTTCTTCAGGCAAGATGTAATTAAACTTTAAACTTCACAAAGTTATGTTTGCCAATGTAAAGCAAAGCATTGTGTACAGTTACAACTGTTTAAAAACTGATGATGCCTTGAAAATGCTCTGGAACTGACTTCTTTGTTACTAACAATAAGCCATAATGAACCTGTAAATCGATCTCTGTTTTTGCACTTAATTCAAATTATGAACTTGTTCCTTGCACAGTTATTTCTTTATGATAGGCGCCTACTTTTAAGTCCCACGTAAGGATCTTAAAACGATCTGAAAGAGAAAATAAGAGAAGCACTCAAAATGCTGACAATGATAACTCCAAAGGATTTGTTTTTAACCCGTCTTTAAACAGGTCATACAGTTAGGTCTATAAGTGTTTGCCATCACAATGGATTTGAAACAAAGCAATTAAGATGTAATTGAGCTACAGAAATTTCAGCTTTAATTTAAGGGGCAAACAAAAATATTGTATAAGCTGTTTAGAAAAGATAACCATTTTTATGCATGGTTCCCCATTTTCAGGAGCTCGAAAGTATTTGGACAAACTAACATAATCACGAATATAATGATCATTTTCAATACTCAGTTGAAAATCCATTACAGTCAATGACTGCTTGAAGTCTGGAATCCATGGCCGTCACCAAGTGCTGTGTTTCCACCCTACTGATGCTTTGCCAGGCCTTTACTGTAGCTGTCTTCAGGTGCTGCTTGTTCGTTGGACTTTCAGCCTTCAGTTTTGTCTTCAGCAAGTGAAATGCATGTCATATTAGGTTGAGGTCAGTTGATTTACTTGGTCACTATAGAATAGTCCACTTCTTTGCCTTGAAAAGCATTCGTTTTGCTGTCACAGTATGTTTTGGCTCATTCTCCATCTGTACTGTGAAGCGTTGTCTGATCGGTTTTACAGCATTTGTCTGAATGTAAGCAGACAGTATAGCCCTGTACACTTCAGAAATCATCCTGCTACTTCTGCAAGCATCAATAAACAGCAGTGACCCACTTCCATTGGCAGTCACGCATGTCCATGCCATAACACTGCCTCCACCATGTTTCAAAGATGATGTAGTATGCTACAGATCATAAGCCATTCCTTCTCTTCTCCATACCCCTCTCTATCCCTCATTCTGGTACATATTGACCTTAATTTCATTTGTCCAAAAAATAGAAACTGTTCCAAAACTGGATTTGTTTAAATATTTTCTGGCAAACTTGAATCTGTCCTTCCTATGCTTGACAATTACCAATGGTTTGCACCTTGTGGTAAACCCCGTCTTTACTTTCATGAAGTCTTCTCTTGATTGTAGACTTTGGCAATGATAGGCCTACCTCAGAGAGAGTGTTTTTGGTTTGGCTAAATGTCATGAATCGATTTTTCTTCATCAAGGAAATAATTCTGCGATCATCTAGCACAGTTGTTTTCCATGGTTGTCCAGGCCTTCTAGAGTTGCTGTGCTCAGCAGTGCATTCCTTCTTTTTAAGAATGTATCAGATGGCTGATTTGACCACTCCTGGTGTTTCTGCTATCACTCTGATGGGTTTGTTTTGGTTCCTCTCCCTACTGAGGGCCTGTTTCTACTTGCATGGGGAGCTTTTTGGACCTCATGTTGACAATTCAACATTAGAATCCCCGTCACTGCCAAAAGAGATCCTACTCTGCTGGGCCCTTGAGCAAGGCCCTTAACCTTCAATTGCTCCAGGGGCGCTGTACAATGGCTGACCCTGCGCTCTGACCCCAAGGGGTATGCGAAAACTAACAAATTCCTAATACGAGAAATTGTATAAGGCGAAATAAAGAACAAAAAAAAAAAAAACAGCTTGCAAATGCAAATTCCACACTTGGAATTAACTCCAGACCTTCTACCTGCGTAATAGTTAATGAAATTATGAGAGACCTGCTCACATCTGACTATGGAACAGCTTGTCAGTCAATTGTTCAAATCCTTTTGAGACCCTGAAAATGGAAGAGGTTTAGGGGCTATGCAGTAATGGCTGTCATTCTTAAGCATCTCGTAATATACTTCTGTTAAACTCTTTGAATTAATGCTGAAAGCCTACACTTCAATCATGTAATGATTTCTTCATTTCAGATCCACTGTGGTGACATATACAGCCAAAATTATGAAAATTGTGTCACTGTCCAAATACTTATGGAACTGACTGTATTTGTAATTACATTTTACCTTGTTATAGTAACCCCTTTTTGTACCTGCTTTATGCTCAGCAATTTATTTCCTTACATGTATAATTTTAAAGTTTTTTTTTGCCTTTTATTCTCTTGGGGAAAATTACATGTTTACAGACATGAGTGAAAATGGAAGTGTAGGGGTTTCAAGCAGACATGCGAACATGCAACAAAGTTGGATTGCTCATGGGTCAAATTATATTACGAAGAGAGGAATAGAGATGTGGATGAAAGAAAATAAAAAAAAAGAGGATGGCAAGTGTGGGAGAGAGGAAAAAAAAAACACTTTGCAGGCAGGCTTGACATACGGTTAAGGGGTGGGTGTCTATAGCCAGGTTGTGTTAGTCACTTAAGGGGCCTTATAGTGAAGGCAGCTACATGTGCTTTATGTGTCTTTCCTGTTGTTATAAAATACTCAATGTGTTGAGCATTATAGTAGCTGATATCCAATGGATCCAGCAATCTGCTTTCAAATCATGTGCATTCTTGCTGGCCACATGGAGTTTGCATGTCCTCCCCATGTCTGTGTGGTATACTGTAAAAGTATTTGTAGTCCATGCCTAAGTTGGCCAACAGTATCCCAAAAAGGAGGCCAGTATTAAAGACAAGTATGCAAAAAGAGTACTGGGTGTTAATAAAATCCCTGGGATAACTGTTGCTCAGACAAAATAATAATGAAAGACAGTGGAGAATGCAGTACAAGAAATCATACATTAACCACCCGCACTGCTTAGTTCTGCAGCAAAGTGTACGTAATTTGTTTTGGGCTGGTTGGACAAGAAAATACATCACTTCAAGAGAGGCCTGCCGAATCATCAAGCTTATTAAGAAGGCTGTCTCTGTTGTGGGACACACTCTCGGCTCATTGGCGTTACTGGCAGAGGAGAAAATGAAGGCTAAACTGATGGCCATTATGAGTAAGAAAAACTTTAAGGTTATTTCACACAGAAAACAAAAGAAGGTAAGAGACACAACATTGTGGCTGTATAGTCTTCCTCAGGTGTGCAATTGAGCAGGAAAGAGCAGTTAAGGGGAACAAAGCCAAGGATGATCAAAGGGTAAAAGGTTCGCATAGTTGTGAAATGCTGCCATTAGTGAAGAAGGATGGAGAGATTAAAATGTTAATAGGTCATTAAGACCTGAGAAATACAGGCTTATAATAAGTTTAAATTCTTCAATTTTTTTAAAGCCATGTGAAAGAACACAGCAAGATAATTAGTGTCCAACAATAGGCTTTGTGCGGCTTTTAAACTTAACAGTTCACCCAGAGGAACCAGATGCAGTGTTATTGTTGATGGAATATTTGCAAGTGACACAGCAGCTTCTGTTATGGCTTAGAGTGCCTGGCAGGCAACATGGCTCTCCTTTTTAATGTAAGCTATATTATATTATGTATATAATTTTATAAAGTGTACACAGGGAAAAATGTGTCTGTTAAATATGTCTCCCAAAGTAATTATATAGTATTATTATGACCCAGTTGCGTTCCTGTGAGCCCAGCAATGTGTCAGGCTCTATTTCTTTTTTATTCATTTTATTTGCAAATAAAGCATTATAAAAGAACACAACTCAATCAAATAAATGAAAATAACATAGCAAGTACATTAGTATGCTTTAAAAACAATTCATGAAACTCAGCAATCAACCCCTACTCAAACAAAAGCACTTTACAACTAGAGAGCCTAATCTAAAGTGGTTCTTTGTATAATACTCAGTAAAATAAAAAGGATGAGCACACGCCTAGCATATTTACTTTAGAATTATATGAAAGAGTTCTTGCAAAATTACAAATATAGTCGGGCTGCATTTTAACAAAATCCTCCTGGTTTTAAATTCCCTTCATTTAATAATTAAGTACAATTAAGAGCACATTACACATTGTCTGTCCAAAAGCTGGCGGTGTAGCGGTTAGGTTGGAGTGTTACAGAACTGGGAGACTGGTTTAGAATTCTGACCAAGTCACTGAGTTAGTGTTTCTTTAGGTACTCAGACTTTCATCCCAAAGGATGAAATAATTTGTTACTAACCCTTACCTATTCTGTTTCTCTTCTCGTTACTCAAATGTGGCACTTGATGCCAACGCCCACCTTCCAGGTTGTTTTGCCTGCCTAAAGTAAAGTCATCTCTGATGGAGGATCGCAGGAATCATTGGGTAGAGGTGTCCTTTCATCAGACTGGCTGGACCAGTGCTGTCTTAGCTGTGGAATGACCGATAGGGGGAGGCAGCTTGATGGCCAGGGTCTCCAGGACTCTAAACAAATCCAAAACATACTATGTAATATCATCTACTAGTGAATTCTGCTCTGTATTTGTAATATTTGTATCTCACTATTATATTGTATTGAAGATTACTTGTGTTTTGTTCTGTATATTGTATTGCACTTACCCCCTTTTTTCACACCCACTGCACGCCCAACCTACCTGGAAAGGGGTCCGTCTTTGAACTGCCTTTCCCAAGGTTTCTTCCCTACAAGGGTTTTTTTCCTTGTCTTCTTAGAAACTCAAGGGGTCTGTCAAAAGGTGGGGCCTGTTAAAGCCCATTGCGGCACTTCTTGTATAATTTTGGGCTATGCAAAAATAAATTGTATTGTATTGTATTGTATAGTATTGTATTGTATATGCATTGGGTACTCATGTTTCCTGACCTATTTAATCGAGTGTTGGGTTACAGGGAGCTGAAACCTACCCCTGCAGCATCTGGCAAAAGGCAGGAGCCAACCCTGGATATATTCACCACAGTCATGCTGGACCAATTTAGAATTACCTATTACTCAAACATTTATATCTATTGGAAACTTCTATTATCCAACACCTCTAAGAGGCTTTCACCTAAAAAATGACATCTGATTGGGCCTTCCATGTAAAACCGCTTCTCAGATCTTAAGATGTGACTGCTGTCAGCCAGATGAAAATTAGAACATCAAATGTCACATGACTATTGGCAGAAAACAAGGGTATGCCACTAGAGAGAATATTACTCTGGCTCCCCACTATTCTTTACGTAGCTTAAAAGGGAAAAAAATGGATGGTTGCATGGAATATAACGATCTGTTAATTACAAACCTATGGCTGTGATGTGTTTAACTGTGATCTTTATAACATTTAATAGTAAGATACTAGACTTATGGCAGATTGTTCTCCTCTTCTTTAATATTTTCATACCTTTGACCTACTTTTTAATTTTGCTGATGGTCACAGTTGCATCCAAAAAAGCCACTTTCTCCCTTCCACTTGTCTTTGTCTTTATAATTTCCCTCATTCTCACGTCTTTGGATCTTTTCTAGATGTCTTTATTCTCCTCTGTATTGCTCCTATTAAACCCAGTAATTTTGTTATATCAAGCAAACTTTTTTTTTAATGTAAGCCCTTCTATAGTGAACACAATTCAGCTTTATAATTAGGTTAGGTTCCTAGGCAAGGGTCACACAGCGAGGCAGAGGCAAGAACTGAACATGAAATATTGCAGTTTAAGGTTAGGTGACTTTGCCACTTGGCTAAATAGCCTGCCTAAAAAATGTATTCTTCAGTATTTAAATTAACTTTTATTGAATACTAGAAAATATTTCTTTGGTACAGGATTTGCCCTTTTTTTTTGGTAAAATTATGAAAGGAAAATTTGGGCAAAACGTTTTGTGATAGGAAGAGTATCCAGAATCTGTTACTAGCTAAGCTGTACAGTATACAAAAAATAATATGTAGTATACATCAAATTAAGAAAAAAACTAAATAAAGTAATGTTGGGTTTATGTCATGAAGTATTCTATTAGACAGAGCAATGATTCAAGTGTACTGCTTTCACTCAGTTAAAGACTTTGAATGAATCCACCATTCTTTCAGGCTAATATACTGCTTTCCATATACCCATCTAATATTACAAAAACAAAATCAATTAAACAAAGAAATTTAGTGGCATCAGTAAGGAGTATTGTGTATCTTATCTTTTTCAATCATATCACCTCCATAGCTTCAAACTCTAAGAGAATAAAGAAAAGTATAACAGATGAAACCGTTTCAAAAGAGATTAATTTAGAAATCATGGCAATCTAATCTTTGTGTAAGCAACGTTATACCACAAGGCTGCTGGTTCTGTTATCACCACTGAGTTACTGTAGGTTGCTTCATCAGCTGGTGCTCCAACGTGAAAGAATATATATATATATATATATATATATATATATATATACACACAGATGCCAGTCATAAAATTAGAATAATTGAGTGCTGTACATGCTCATACTTTTCATGTTCATACCTTTTCAGTTGGCCAACATTTCTAAAAATCCTTTTTTTGCATTGGTCTTAATTGATATTCTAATTTTCTGAGATACTGAATTTGGGACTTTCATTAGTTGTCAGTTATAATCATCAAAATTAAAAGAAATAAACATTTGAAATACATCAGTCTGTGTGTAATGAATGAATCTAATATACGAGTTTCACTTTTTGAATGGAATTACTGAAATAAATCAACTTTGTCATGACATTCTAATTTTATGACCGGCACCTGTATATGTATGTATGTGTGTGTGTGTGTGTGTGTGTGTATACTGTATATTCAAGCATTTTTATTATGAACTCTCAATTTTTAACTTACTTTAACTAAACACCATAGATAGTATAAACTTAGACCACACTGTTTGAGATGCATCAAATTAGATTTTTCACTGCCATTTGGTTAGAACAACAGAACATTTTATGAGATATTACAATGAACAGAGTATATCTTTTGTAGTGGACAAGAAGGATGGGCTATGCCTCCAGTGTACAATATAAGATAAGGCTTAATGACTTGCACTTTCTTTTGGGAGTGATCACAGAGATTAACTTGTGTCTTCCAGCCCATAATGGTCAAGAAGAAGACTAATGAGGTATTTTGTGTTTGTCTACTAAATCATTAAATCAATCCAAAAAATATATCTTCCCTGTAGGTGGAGAGCTCATTTGTTAAACTTTCTGAAATTGAAAATACAGTTTTTAATATATTCAATACAGCAAATGAGTAACAGTTTTACTTACTGGAAAGGAAAAATAAAATTTATTTATATTTTTTTTCTTTTGTACTTTAAATGGATGTCTCTTGATGTTGTTTATGCCCTGATAATTCCAAAAGATGAACGAATGGATTACATATATAAGTTGTAAGTTATGGTGTATGTGAGTTATTAAACAGTTCAGTAGGATTTTTCAAAGTGCATGAATTGTGGTTCTTAATATTCTTAAGACTAAAATGCAGCTGACAAAATACAAATATTTATTTTAGCAGAGTTCAGAGCTATTTGTGAAATGTATTGTTCTCATAATATTAAAATTAAAGCAACTGCTTCAACTATTACTGACAAACCAAATATTTTCTTACATTTTCTTGTTACAGAAATTTAGTGCTTAAGTTGTGTCTTCAATTTGATCAATTATTGGAGACGAGACAAAGGTAAGATAAGCTAAATAACTGGATAATATTTTTGAATAGTTAATTACTAGTATGCTGTCTAAGCCCTTAGGAATCTTAAAAAGGTAGAGGTTTTGAAAGTATTTCAGAAAATGGGACTGGAGTGTTGGCACTGCTGGCTTGAGATGTGATGTGTTTGACACATAGATGTTGGCAGAGATGCCTGGCTGGGTTTTGATACTGTATCAGGATTTGAGCTTTAAAAATGTTTATTGATTTTCACTACATGGAAAAAAAAAACTCCTGGTTAATATAGTTTGTGACTTGTGCAGTAATTAATAAATTAAGTTTATTAAAATTAAAAATTCTAAGATTGTTTATACCTGTTGTCCTAACTCTACAATTGCTTCACTGAACTTCTGCAGTTGAGTTGATTTAGTTTACTCAGGGATTGACAGATATGACATGCTGTCTGTTTCTTCCTGAAAGTAAATGAAGTGCCATATTTATTAATCTACTGTCTTTACTTGATATTATTTGTATTTATTGAATGTTTTTTATGTCTGAGAACATTATGGTGGCAAATTAGAGCAGGGTTCTGGGTTTGGGATTCCAATTGGTGTGTATGGAGTTTGCACAGTTATTCCTGTTTATTTGTTGAATGGTATGCTCTTTCCTGCCAATGATTTCCCATTCTTATGGTACTTGGCAACTTTAATGTTGCCTTTTACGAGTGAGTGTGATCTCTGATGGACTGACACTACATTTAAAATTGGTTCCTGCCATGTGCCCAGTGCTTCCAGGATGAGTTCTTACTCTCACAACTGAGAACTACAATTAAACTTTATTTCCCTCAGGATCAATCAAATATCTATCTATCTATCTATCTATCTATCTATCTATCTATCTATCTAT
>JANRMT010062791.1:92968942-93001123 GCA_026402145.1 Polypterus bichir lapradei | reverse complement strand
TATCTATCTATCTATCTATCTATCTATCTATCTATCTATCTATCTATCTATCTATCTATCTATCTATCTATCTAAATACCCTTTTAAGAATCATCTTGACTTCATCCAGTATGGCAGTCATTAGCACAACAACATAAAGAAGTATTAATTCATTATCAAACACTCTTAACTAGTTTAGGATTGTGGCTTCTGGAGTCTATCTTGCCAGTACTGTAGTTATAAAAAATATACAGTACTTTCAAAGCAAAGGCTGCCCTGCAATTGTTGCTTGTAGTGCTTTGGATCTCCTTAAAAATAATATCACAAATATAGGATGGCAAACCATAGTGATGCTGCCTCATGGCTCAGTCATCCTAAAATCCTGTTCCCATTTACTGACTTTAATGACTTTACACATTCTCCTGTGTCTTTGTGGATTTCTCTTCAAGCGCTATGGTTTTCCTTTGACATCCCAAAGACATGCTTGTTAGGTTAACTAGCCATTGCGAATTGGCCATTTGAGTGTGCCCTGCATGGACTGGTGCTCCATTTAAGGTTGTTTCCTGAATTACATGTTTGATTAAAACAGTCTTCAGCACTCCGCAATGCTACATACTGTATAATATTTAGGTGCATCTTTTTCAGAACTGCCACTTGCTTAATCTACACATGCTTTTGAGTATAACCCATTACTTACTTGAATTGTGTCCAGCTGGCACCCCTACTGTCTTGTCTGCTCTGAAATGAGGGAATTAAAGAAGTTTCCTTGGATCTAGGGGACATTTCCCAGACATGTTGATGACAATATAACTGTCAACACATTAAACAGAGCTCTTTAGAGCATGAGGGATCTCATTGTTTTTGCATTATGTTTCTATGATGCTGGTGACAAAAAATAGTTATCTTGTAATCTTCCTTAAAATATAAATAGCCATAAAGACCTAAATTATTTTAATTGTTCTTTTTTAATGACATATATTTTTAAACAGTGCCTTTCTTTCCATGTACCTGAAATACTTGTCAGGATCAGATAAATCGTAATAATATAAAATGTTGCATTGTTTTGATTTCCATTTTGCCGATATTTTACGTTATTATTATTTATGCAAGTTGAGTTACAGCTTAGGACTGGGCAGTCAGTAATTGTCCAATCCGCTATATCCTAACACAGGGTCACGCGGGTCTGCTGGAGCCAATCCCAGCCAACACTGGGCGCAAGGCAGGAACAAATCCCGGGCAGGGCGCCAGCCCACGCACACTAGGGACAATTTAGGATCGTCAATGCGCCTAACCTGCATGTCTTTGGACTGTGAGAGGAAACCCATGCAGACACGGGGAGAACATTCAACCTCCATGCAGGGAGGACCCGGGAAGCGAACCCAGGTCTCTTTACAGCGACCACTGCGCCACCATGCTGCCCCTGACTGGTTATTAGAGCTCTTAACACGTTTTAGGTGACTTCGCATGTAATGCGATTGTAAGCTGTTATTGCAAAAGACCTGTCAGTCAGCGTGCATGAAGCAACTTGGACCCCCGTGGACCAGTTTTGATGAGATGTGGCACAATTATTCTGCAAAGAAATTTGTCAAAACAGTTCCATTTTTGATCAGATATCTCTAACAGATGGTGCTGTACACATTTTTAAAATTATAAAAATTGTAAATGAAAAACATTGGTGCAGATTCATTCATCTTAAAACGGAGAAACGGTCTGTGTGACTTATAGGCTTCCGTTTACTTCTTCAATTGCACTTTGAGAATACTTGCTTGATCTTGTATATTTTGTATATTTTCCTATTTTACTTGCCTGACAGCCGCTCGGATGTCCAATGCAAGTTAGTGAAACGTTAGGAAGAGCGAGAATACAAACAGCCCACACAGCAGCACCCTTTTCCGCCTGCTTTAGGTAAGTTAACTGATAAAAAGTTATGTTGTCACTTAAGCACTTAAGCATTAAATTAGAGAATTAAATGTTCATTATATTAGAATGAGAATAGGAATATACGTACATTTAGATCTGCAATGTTAATTTCTCTGATAAGTTGTAAAGTGTTAGAAAGTAGTGTTGGAGGATATGTGAGAGGAAGCAAGATTGTTATTGTTTTGTTTTGGCCTGACCATGTGCTAGCAGCTGCAGAGAATACAGCTTGTATTAGGAACAGAAATCAGCCTCCATCCAGTTCTTTTTGTTCCCAAAAAGGATTCCATCCATCTTAGAAGAGAAACCTTGTTACACTAATAAGAGTGCCGAAAAGTTACTTTACTATGAATAATAAACGGAAAGGGAAAGCAGTTATGTAAGCATATATAAAACTGAATTAATTGAACAATATTATCTGCAGATTATTATTGTAAAAAAACAATGTGTCCAACCTGCAGCTACAAGGTGTTTGAACAAATAACGTGGGAAAGGTGCGGCCGCCCGAGTAGATATAAACATAAGGCAGGCTTAGAAATGACGGTAGCGTAGGGAGGTGGGAGGCTTTAATGGCTTAGGCGCCCAGCTCCTAAACTTCAGTCCCAGATATACACAAGCAATCGCGACAAGCTCCCGGTCTTAATGCCCAGTTTGGACCATTCGTATTCCCATTATACAATAAATCCGTTCCTTTCCAAGTTTTACTTATTTATATCATTTTAACGAATTACTGTTTTTTTAAACAGTCATTTAATAGCTAATAGTTAATAGCTATATGGGGATGCTATTTCAGTTTATTTTTCCTTTCATAAGGTAATATTGATATTGATACTGAATAGTATTAGTCATTCTGTGTTAACATCTATTTTTCAATTGCTAATTATTGAATACTACTCTGTATGGGTATACTCATATTTTCAAAAATGTTATGTTTATGAATTTTGAAAACAATTAGTCCCAAACCTTCCACTACTAACACAAATCAGTCTATGTCATTTTTCAAATCACTTGAATTGCAGTCTGCTGTGTGTGCAAGCTACTGAGCCACCACAAACCAATCTGTGCTCCGTTTTTAACTCCATTGTAAGATGCTGTTAAAATGTACATTTTTAATGTAGTCCACATGTAATTGCATTCTTCAATTGCAATTACTTTTCAAGATGACTCATTGTTACAAAACAATTTAATAAATAAAAATCGGGAATGGTCTCCCTTAGACTTTCTCGTATACTCAGATATGGGGATGGATATTTGAGGAATAAACCGCAAGACAATGATTAGATTTTTTATATTATGTACATTAAAGAACCATCAACAACAAATCAAATCAAATATATATTGAACAATTATCCATCCAGCCATCCATTATCCAACCCGCTATATCCTAACACAGGGTCACGGGTGTCTGCTGGAACCAATCCCAGCCAACACAGGGCACAAGGCAGGAACAAACCCCGGACAGGACGCTAGCCCACCGCAGGTCACAAACACACACCAAACACACACTAGGGACAATTTAGGATCGCCAATGCACCTAACCTGCATGTCTTTGGACTGTGGAAGGAAACCAGAGTACCCGGAGGAAACCCACACAGACATAGGGAGAACATGCAAACTCCACTCAGGGAGGACCCGGGAAGCGAACCCAGTTCTCCTTACTACAAGGCAGCAGCGCTAGCACTGCTCTACCGTGCCGCCATTATTACAAAAGTAAAGTTGTATAAATCGGACTCTACAGCTGCATGAATAAACGTTAAAGAACCACTTCCGGTTAATGGAAATAGCCCAAAAGTTGATAGAAATCCATGTTTTGCACCTAATACTTGAATGCAAAATCTGATTGACCTCAGTGAAAGTGCATTCAAGTTATCATGTTTACATACACAGAGAGAGAGAGACAGACACACAGACGTGATTCCAAAAATGGTATTTTCGGGATCAGGGAGGTCTAAAACGTCAAGATTCCTCAAAATCTCGACATAAAATCTTTGGGCATATACGAGAAAGTAAAAATGTAATAAAGAAGCAAAATGCTAAAACTTTCATATTTGTTAACCTAGTCGCAGAACGCACTTCTATGTCACACTATTGCAATCTCTGGAGCTTTTAAAATCCATTGCCTTAGCTTCTACACCATACTGCCTGCAAGTTGTGTTTGGATGATGTTATTGTTGGGCTCTCTACCATGTCTAGTTCAGCAGTAATGTCATGGTTCTGATAATCCGCAAACACAAATGTGCTTCATGTTAGCTGAAAACTTCAAGTGTAATATTCCATTTAGAAATTCTGACTTAGATAGATTAGCATTTTTCACTTCATGTTTGTCTTTCTGTTGCATTATTGTTTAGACCTTAGATTTGTGGCAAAGAGATCTGGAGTAGAGAATAAAGCTCTTTCTACTGCTATCTGAAACATTACATGCATACATTTTGGAGGCCAATTTATTTTTTAAAATAAAACAGCTTTCTAAGTCATTCTTTACACTTCTTTTATTTGCAGGCATACCTCTGTTATCCACACTTTATTTCAGTTTACAAAGAAAAATGGAAAACTGAATAATTAAATGAATGACGAACATAATTGTTATGCTATTGTCTAGCCTGCTTAGCCCTGAACAGGGTCGCAGGGGGTGCTGGAGCCTATCCCAGCTAGCATAGGGTGCAAGGAAGGAACAAACCTTGGACAGGGTGCCAGTACATCCCAGGGTACACACACACACACACACACACACACACTCCCCAAACATACACGAGGTCCAATTTAGTATCGCCAATCAACCTAACCTGCATGTCCTTGGATTGTGGGAGGAAACCGGTACACCTGGAGGAAACCCACGCTGACACAGGATGAACTCCATACAAGGAGTACCTGGGACACAAACCCTGGTCTCCTTGCTGTAAGGCAGCAGTACTACCACTATGTCACCATGCCATTATATTTTTTTCATTTGAATTTTAAATGAAATTGCTGAATATGTGGAAATGCTCGATTTACAAAAGACCAGCAAGACAGGGTGGAGAATTTCTAGTAAAATTTGATGTTCTCATTTCCATGTCATCTGCTTTGAAAGTAAAGCACAGGTTAGCACAGACACAAAGAAAAGATAGATTTAAATTATTTGTTGTGACAAGTTGATTGGCTGTCAGAAGCGGCATAATGGACACGCATGGGCTATGAAGTAGGGAGTCCAGAGACTGGAGACCTCCAGTTACTATGTGTACACGATATCTCTATTGTTTATCATTGTGAGAGTTGAGTCATGTCATAGGTTATGAAAAGAAACTGTAAGAAACTTTCAGAAAAATACTCTAGCTATCTGTTGGAAAGCCCAGCAAGAAACTGATGATGTAATTTCTGTTACAGAGGGAAAGCAGCCTAGAAGGAGTTCTTGTCCCTTAAAATGTAAGCGGGCTCAATGAGGCAGTGATTATAAAAGTTGGAGTTGGCAATGCAGCTTGGCAGCCCTGGGATATTAAAAGTTCTTTTGACCCCAGAAATTAACTTAAGGATCACTCTCTAAGTAATTCTATAGTATGGTTTAATAGACAAGTTAAATAATTTAGTGATGAGTTTCACCAAAGGCCTAGCTGGCCAGGATGTAGCTGGTCAGAACTACTGAAATAAAACATGGATGAGAAATTCTATCATTTGTAACACTGACAGTTGCACTCTTATGATTTCTGTTGCAGTGCTGATCTGTGGGTCACCAGTATGTAGCTGAGGCAGTGATGTATAAGAGTGTGCCACACTAAACTATCAGCCATTGCCAATGCCTTTTAGACAGAGAGCATAATCCAGGTAACTAATCATGTCCTTCTCCAGCCCAGTTTTGCAACTGCAGATGTGCAATTTTTCTGTCTGCGAAAATGAATACAAATCATGACACTTACAGTGTGAAAAGGTTTGTGTGGCTTTACTGGATGCTAGTTAAAATAAGTATAAAGCCTTGGCTGGGCAGCCTGAGAGCATGGCAGTGTTCATCAGTGGAACAACTGGATATTCAACAGGATTTAGGTAATCTTTCACCATTTGTACAACCACATATTCTTCAGCAACTATGTAGACAGTAAAACCATTGTCACACACGTGCACTCAAGAACAACTTACAGGCTTAGTTGATGACAACTTTACCCCAGGCCACCTGAGGGCACTAAGCAGTAACAGTATCTCTTCTTCTTTTCCCTCTGTAGAAAGGAAGACTGATGTGCCACCATCTATGACGTCACTTCCAGGAGCAGCCCAGCTGTATCCAGCTTTTCCTCCCAGGAAACATCATAACCGGAGCCACTGCCATCTTGGGGCAGACTTGATCACCACAACAGGACTAGTCTTAGTTTAAGCACCTACCACGCATTTTCCTTTGCACCTTTTGCACACTTTTCAATATACAGGGCTTGCCAATGGGTGCCTCAGACCCTTTATGAGCCTCTTTATGTTCTCTTTACACTATGTACACAGATAGTAGGATCAAGTGACCAAGTAACACAGTGTCTCTATAGAGTCCTTCAAATATCCATTAAAAGTAACACATTGTGCTCCATGTCATATCTTCCCTTATTCATTTATTTGATTACTGATTTGACTTCACTTTCTGAATTTAAATTCTTTGACTCCATTAAATAGTGAAATTGTTTTTTCCTTTACAAAATAAAATGCTATGATGAATAAAAAGAGCAGCTCAGCCTGTCCTTCTCTGTTTACAATATCACTGCACAATGCTTCCAACTTGTAATGTTTTTCCCATTTTTTCATTCTTATTTTCCATTCAAGGCCAAAAGTCTCTTTTGTCTTTTTTTTTTTTTTTTTGAAAAGAGATGCCAAATTTTAATCATGCCTATCATTATAATCAGGAATTCCATGAAATCAAAAAAACTGTTGAATATAAATCAAGACATGTTCTTTTCAAACTCTGTAATCTACTAGTTAGACCAAAAGTGGAGTACAGTGTGCAGTTCTGGACATAGTGCTGCAAAAAATATATACTAGTCATATTTTACCATGAGAGGTTAAGTGAATTAAGTCTCATTAGTCTTGTGCAGAAAAGAATGTGTGGAGAACTAATACAGGTTACCAAATTCTAAAAAGCATTGCCAAAGTTGCTCCAGTAGAATTCTTTCAATGTATAGTATTATATGTCTTTAGAGTCAGTACTGCCACCTGTACAGAGTACAGTGAAAATCTTCCTTGCAGGTGATAATCAGCATGCTACATATCAGCACTCTCTGTCACCATGATTAAAGTGGAAAACTTCTACCTTCCTTACCCAAATCATCTCAAAACACACACTGACGCTGTTATTTGAGTACCTGTGGCTTTCAGGCCATTCATCCCAACATAGCCTGTAAATGTCCTGCAGGTAACAAACCACACATAACAGCTTTTACCTTGTCAATTGACAATACCTTCTCCTTCTCAATAAGCCAGTATGGACAGACATTGGTCACTGAAGGCATTTAGCCTGCCAAGTTCTCCAGAAGACAATCTAAGAACACTGCAGCAAGAAAGACAGCCTAGCAAATATATTCTTCATTATTCTTCGGGATTTTTAGAATGCAGAAGTCAAGTCAAAGCAAAAACAGGTGGGTTGGTGCTTTTAAATATACAACCGAGAAGCCACACTGAGGCCTGGCCTGTTAGGTATAGATTAAGAGCCAAGATTACAGTGGTGTTGGGGCAATAGGTGTGTATTGCAGGAGCCACTGATCTCATTCCTTAAAATATATTAGATTACTTGTTAAGGAAGCCACTATCATCTGTTGTGGCAGTCTGCCACATGTCTGCAAAGTGTGGTGTATTGGACATGCAGGAATCAAGTTGTTCTTTTCAATGCATACACTGATTGATATCCTAACAGGAAGTACACTCAGGATGCAGTTCATCCTCAGGATACAGATTTGCACACAATAAAAATAAAATCAAGTGCTCCTTCGCTTCCCTGTCAGCGCTACATACAGTCTGCAGTAGCCTTAAGCATGCTCTGTCATCATGTTGATTGCACACTGTATGAAGACATATAGCTTCCAGTGGATTGATTGTCTGTGCTATAAATATTTTTTTCCTGAGATGAATCTGAGTCAAACAGCAGATTGATTTTATTTGAGAAAATATATTATACCACAGGGATCTAAATATATAAGGTGGAGAGGGCCTCGTTGACACAATTCAAATAATATACAGGCGTGTGGTGCTGTATTTATGTAACCTCTTGTAATACATGACAATGTCCAGAAGATGGGGGTGTTGATCAGCCACCCTCCTCCTATCGTAGTTTTTATGTCCTGAACTGCTGCACTATTTCCTTCTAAAAACTAAGCAGCCAATGTTTGTCGCGTTTTTGTTGTTTTAATTGTCTTTTAAACAAATACACTTGATTAATTAAAAAAAACATATTTTTTAAAAAGTGAAGGCGTGCCATGCTATTACTTACTCATTTACTTTCTTAATATTTTGTATACAGTGTACTTAATGTTTGTATCTAACTTGGTATAATTCTTGGCAATTGGTACTTACATTTCCCTCTGGATCAATAATGTTTATCTATCTATCTATCTATCTGGAAGTTATTTGAAATGAACTTTCCAAATATTTAATGTGGTTGTATACACATCAGACAGTAAACTTTCTTTCATTTACATCTGGTCTTATTATCTCCAATAAAATAGTAGTAAAATCTAACAAACTCTTAGTAAGGTGATAATTTATTTTAGCTTGTTCTTAGTTCAACCTACAGCAAACTGTTACTTGTCTGAGCTTTTAAAATATTTTCTAGGCTCATGTTGCCACTTCTTCCTAAATGCTGTTTTAATAGATTTATTCATTTTAAAATAACTAGGAAAGATCCATCAGAATTGACCACATACACAGTACAAAAGTGAGGACATGAACACAAATAAAGAATAATATTTGAACCAAAAAGCAGTAGAAACAAAAATTTTACTAACAAAAATATATATTAACATCTAATGTCTTAATCATTTATTACTTAATTCCTTCGACAAGTAAACTCTCATATTCAAAAGATGAAGAGCATAAATTAAGAAATTTTCATTCTTTACTCTATGGCTGACAAACAGTTCTAAAAACAAACTCATTTAAAATCACCTTTCCATTAAATTTGACTTGATTTAATAACATTTATCTAAATGACATCAAAAACTAGGGCGGCATGGTGGCACAGTAGTAGCGCTGCTGCCTCGCAGTTAGGAGACCTGGGTTCCCTTCCCGGGTCCTCCCTGTGTGGAGTTTGCATGTTCTCCCTGTGTACGTGTGGGGTTCATCTGGGTACTCTGGTTTCCTCCCACAGTCCAAAGACATGCAGGTTAGGTGGATTGGCGATTCTAAATTGTCCTTGTGGTGGGTTGGCACCCTGCCTGGGATTGGTTCCTGCCTTGCGCCCTGGGATTGGCTCCAGCAGACCCCTGTGACATCAAAAACTATAGTTGTCTGTCGTATTGCATAAAGCTTATGCTCATTTTGTGTAACATTACCAGTTAGTTTTGACTAAAATTAGAAGTGTAATTAGCCAGTACAATCAAACACTTCAAAGGAGAAACATTAATCCATTATCAAACATACATAATCCAATTCAGAGTTCAGTTCATCACCCACTTAACATGGCTTCAGTCCACCTTAGAGTTGTAGGGGACTGGGGTCTAACCATGAAACCCTGGGCCCAAGACAGGCATATGCCACCAGTCCATCACAGTTCATTTTCTCACACAAGACCAATTTAGAGTTGCCAATTAGCTAATAGACATGTCTTCAGAACGCAGGAGGAAAACCAATATATAGAGGTACACAATCCACACACACAGGCCAAAAAGTGAAAAATGTAATTGGGCATAGGATTTGGACCCATGAGTAACTACCACTCACGAGTGTGCTGCCATACTGCTAATTTACTCATATTGTACTAATACAGTAATTGCCTTTGGGATATGGAAAGAAATCTGGTGTACCTGGGGGAAAATCATGGGAGAACATGCAAACAGCACACACAATAACTGGACAAGGCCATTTAAACCCAGAACTAATTACTGCACTACGAGGGAGAAGTATAACTTGATAAAAAAATCCCAAACATACTTAATCCACTTTAATGTCATAATGGTCCTGTGACATACTTTATAATTAATATTATATTATATTATTCATCCATCCATTATCCAACCTGCTATATCCTAACTACAGGGTCACGGGGGTCTGCTGGAGCTAATCCCAGCTTACACAGGGTGCAAGGCAGGAAGCAAACCCTGGGCAGGGCATCAGCCCACCACAGGGCGCACACACACACTAACACACCCATACACCAAGCACACACTAGGGACAATTTAGGATCGCCAATGTATCTAACTTTTATGTCTTTGGGAGGAAACTGGAGCACTCGGAGGAAACCCACTTCGCCACCGTGCCACCCTATATCATATTATATTATATTTGATGAGCACACCAATTTTACTAATTTTTGTGAACCCAAAGAAAAATCTGTTTTTTGGCATTTAACATTTACTCATTAATACACCAAACACTTCTAAAACAATTCTAAAAAAAAAAGTAAACTTTATTCCCAGCCAGGATTAAATGGAAGGAGTAGGGGAGATGAGTACTGCTAAATATTTTCTCCCCCAATACACTCGGTGGCTGCCCCCTTGTCTTAGGATCCCAATGCAGATGCCCCCAGTGTATGCTGGAACCTGTAGTCATGTGATGTAGCCCTGTTGGGTTCCGTGGGGGGCAACAGAGGGAGATGAAAGGATTAATAATACCTACTTTGTGGCATTTCCAATTGACCCTGAAGTACTTCCATCAGCTTGTGCTGTAGCACCAGAAGTACTCCTGGGTCCAAGATTAAAGAGACCACCCAACCTCATCCAGGCAAGTTGAAGTCAGGTTGAAGGAGGACAAAGCTCAACTGGGAGGACTGGAAGAGACGAAAGAGAGAGAAGAATAATGTTGTCCTGTATTTATGAAATGTTTGAAGCCTTTGTGTAAGGTGTATTGTAAAAATAAACCTTTTATTACACCAGGACTTGTGTCTGTGTGGTTGTGTCTGAGGTTTGGGGTGCTACAACACCCCCTGGTGGTCATAGTTTACCGAGTCATTAATGTCACATTTACAGAGTACAGTAAAATTCTTACCTGCATGTGCTAATTGTAATTGGATTTTGCCAGCATTTGTCTCAATAATAATTAAGAGTTGCTCATGTTTCTGAATAATATGTTAAAAATGACTACTAATAATTCAGAGTGGTGTAACTCAGTATCTTGGGTTAAAATCCTGCACCTGAAATGTGATCAATGGGAAGTTTGCATATTCACCCTGTGTTTATAAGGATCTTGTTCTTGGTATTCCTCCATCAACCCGCTAGGTTAATCTGTGCTTCTGAATTGGCCTGAGCATGTGAGTGGACCCTCTGATCAACTGGCATGCCACCCAGTGCTGTTTTCTTCTTTGCATTCAGTGCTGCCAGGATAGGATCTAGTCTCCCATATTTATTTTTCTGTCTGGATGTTTATTTTGTTTATTAGGCATTTTAGTTTGTTCTTTTAAAGATTATATTTCTATTATTTGGCTTGCTGCAGCACAACAATCACTCATTCTTTAATTCATTCATGAACTAATCCAGGGTTGAGGCAGGCTGGAGCATTTCCTTGTAGTATTAGACACAAGGCAGAGACAATCTGTAGGTGGGCCACTTGGCCATACAGGATGTGGTCTTTCAAACACCCAACCACATTTAATTATAAAAGGTTACTGCCAAAGTGAAAATTAAACTAATTAGCACATTGTTAGCATGGGATTTTTTTTGAGGACAAAAATATTTAGGAGTACAGGGAGATAATACAACTCCAAATAGGAAGTGTGCAGAACATTCTGGTCTACAGTAATGATAATATTTATCTTTTATCTATAAATACTAAAATATAAAAAAATATAAATGCTCATCTTAAAAATTATTAATTTTGAATGAGAAAAAAATCTCTCTGATACTATTGTTATATGCCTGTGAATCTTGCATTCAAGTCTTTCTCTGTCTTGGAAAGTGCTTTAGAATCATACCTGTTAATAAAAAGTTTGACTAATGAGATGAGTCCATTCAGGCTACAAAGTTTGCTCATTAGCTAAGATTTGCATTATACTTATACATATAAACATGACAATATTCCTACTACTACCACTGCTAATATCTAAGTGGCCCCAGTATCTCAACCTGATACTCTCTAAAAAGTAGTCAGGGTTTTTGCTTTAACCTTATGATTTGGTAATTTGTCTCAAATTCCAATGATCCTTTATGTGGAAAAAGTGATTTTTGTTCTGTTAAGAATACACATCTTCCTAATTTCCATCAGTATCCTTGAATACAGTATTCACTCCTTTACTGTTAGAATTCTGATGGATCACTTTTATTTAGGCCTTGGAGAGGTCTGAAGACCGGTATTCATTCTCCATACAACTCTCTGTCCAAAAAAACATAAAAGGTGTAAGCGCTGTAGTGGATGGTCTGGCATCCTAATGGGGGTTGTTGAGGATTCTTTACCCGATCAGGTCAATGTAATGGAAAGACCACTGCCGAGCATAGCCCCAATTGGTATCAGGGATGAGTAATGGAAGTACTGGAGGAAATTTATTTTATTGGACAATTCGGCCCTTGGCACGAAAGATGGCAGAATTCCTCTGACTGGCTCCCAATTCGTACACCTGCAGGGTTGTCCAGGATTTGGAATTCGGAGGGATGACCCAGGTGTGATGCTATGGAAAGGAGCTTGCGGCTTCTGTGTGACCCAAACGTGCTTTCACAGATTAATGGCTCAATAACAGAAGCAGTCCTGGGTTCAAGATAAAAGGGAGCTGACTGACTACATCAGGGAGCCAGAGTTGAGAGGGCATTAGATGATGATCAAGGAGGACAGGAAGGAGAAGGAAGCTATCAGTGTGCCATTTGATTATTGTTGGTGAATTAAAGCCTGTAACGGTACTGCTGTTAATAAATAAGTATTTAATTGAACTTGGAATCGTCTGAGGCATTCTCTGATGGTCACAAAGGTTTATTACCAATTGCCTCTTGTGTCAGATTGTTTTAAATTTTGTTTCACTTAAGTAAGTATTGTCTGTATCTTAAAAGTTTTTGTAGATTGCACAGTGCATGTTGAATGTTTTATGAGGCTTTCTGTGTTATTTAGCAGGCTGATGATTTTTACTCTTGTCAAATAAAACATGTTTTTTTAGCATCATGAACTTTATTATGTGAATTAATAGCTGTTTCTTTATAGACTTCCACTGTCAGCCTTTCAGTGGACTCTGTTTGATCACAGCATTACTTAGATTTAACAGTGTTTTCTGTCATCACATCCTGAATTTTAGGAAGAGAAGTAGCACACAGTAATTTGAAAGGGAACTGTCATTGCATGCTACCATTGTTTGTAACTTATTCTTCTTCTCTTTTAATGGTTTACTTCCACTTGTTATATTATGTGGTTTGGTTCTTCACTTTTTAACAATGTTCTAACAACATATAAAGAATATATGTTTTACGATAACCAAAGCTTTATTTCCCAGTCCTTATATATTGTCTTGATTACTCAGTGTCATTTACAGTATATTTGATTTTTAATTCCCTTAGGATAATTATCTTCCTCTTGCATTACAATAGAAATCTTTGACATTAACTGAGATACTAATTTCCACAAACGGAAAGACATGCTGTGTATTATAATGTAGATTGTGACAAGTATGTTATTTACGTTCCTTCCTTCCTGCTTTTTTGGCTTTTAGAAATTTTTGTCACTTTATTATGTTTATTATTTTACAAAATATAATGTAATGTAATGTGGCACATACAGTAGTGGTATGCTGGTGTAATGACTAGCACTACCATCTCACTTATTCAGCATTCTACCTGCAGATCTCATGCTGTTTACATTTTCTCATCAATCTGCATTTTTCTTTGCTTATTGTGAATTTTTCCTCTCATCCTAAGACTTGCATGTTAGTTTACTTAGAAATACTAAACTGGACCCATGTATGTGTCAAAACTGCCAACCAGGATCTCTCCTTCCCTTATACCTGATGCTGCTGAAATAAGCTTTAGCTCTCCCCATGACCCTGAATTAGATTGAGCAGGTTTGAAATGGTATGTTACTTTAACTTAATGGGCAATTATTAGCACTGCAGTACTCACAGCTCTAGGCACCAAGGATCAATTAACAGGCACTTTCTTTGTAGAGTTTGAATATTCCCCAAGTGTTCTTGTGGTTTTTCTCCAATTTCCTCTCACATCCCATGGTGACAGCAACTCATAACTGGCGTTGTGTGAGTGAGTTTAGGTGCTTGTGTATGCCTACCATCAAATGACCACTGCATAAATCTGGGGTGACTCCTGTCTTCCACTGAATGCTTCTGAGACTCTGATTCAGGTTACATCTACTAATTAGCCTGTCTAGAAACTAACTACTATTGATATTGTGCTTTATTTGGGGTAAGTGTTCAGGTGAAACTTATTTGTTTTTCCATGCTTGAGATATCTTGAAAGAAGCATTTTCCATGTTCCTCACTGATGGCACCAAGGATTTCAGAGAAAAAGATCAAATATATAGCATCTTAACTGGTATATTACAAAGCTTTGAAGATTTAGAGAACATCTCTTAGTAATTTTCAAAGTACTTTACCAAACTGTTCTTGGTCACTTTATTTAATAGGCTGTCATGGAGCTTTCTTCCACTCCTAAATGGTTAGCCATTCATCTCACTTCTAATGTAAAGACCCAAGCATCCATCCTTTGGTTTCAAAGTCAATTGAATTTTGATCTTTCAAAGTAAAAAATACCATTTCAATCCTCTGCCTTGATAAAGTTACTTATTAATGTGCAATGGAAGCCAGTACTGTAATTGTTTTCTGGACAAAATCTACCATTGGCTGGCTTACAATGTTTTTAGCATTTTGACTTTTCTTCCATTTTTCCTTTCATTTATTTTTGTAATTGTAATTTTATGTTGACTCTTTGTAAAGCACTTTCAGCTACAATCTTGTCTGAAATTCATAAATCAATGTTGCTGTTTTTCAATCAATTATTTTGTACGAGTGTTGTATGAGTGTTCCCTGTGAAAGATCGGCACCCATTCAAGATTGGTTTGTGCCTTATGTCCACTGCTGTCAAGGTGACCCGTGGCACCCATTAATCTGGAATTTTATTAAGGAGGTCTGAGAGAGAGAGAGAAAGGTTGGGTGTAGGCGCTGATAGCATGTTGCTGCACTCACCACACAACGAGTGCAGCGGGAGACATCTCAGCACCACATTGGGAATGGAGTGCCAATCCTGCTACCAAACCCCAAGTTTTCCCTGTAAGTTGCAGGACCTGGTTGCAGGGCTAGATGCAGGTTAACATCATGCCCAGGATGAAGAGAACGTTATTTTATCTTATGTTTATATGAATTTCAGAAATATGTGACATATAGAATGCATGTGACTAGATTCAGGAAGTGAAAAGTTGAATTTTAGTATTATTTTGGTAAATATATCTAATCTTTGTAATGAATGTACTGTACCTTCCCTTTCAATTTTCCATTGTGATGGTTTTGTAACATATTACAATAGGTGAGTAGAGTAAATGTATAAATCAACAGGATTTGTGTGATTTCAAACTGTAGTGTTTGTGAAGGTGATTGGTGTCTATAAATTAGTCTTATATAATATTTCAGTCTATTATGTAGCATACTTTGGGCTTGACATGTCACACATTTGAGGTATGCTTGTATCCCAGTGACTCTGAACTGGATCAGGTGGTACGCAAACGGGTGACTATGTAATATAGGAAATGGATACAAGTAATGAAATGAACATATATGCCCAATTTCAAATACATTTTAGAATTATGTTACACAAATGTTGTACTGTATTTGTAAAACTGAAAGCTATTATATCAGTTTAGTACAAGGAAGACTTTTAATGGAAATTAAGAAGCACTCAAAATGTGTTCATTGATCAATGAAGTTATATCATTGGATATCTTCCAAAGTCATCTTGAAGAAGATCAACATATATGCTATTAATGGTATATGGCTGGATAAAGATTAAACATGCCGCATCTGCAATAATTTTTACCTTTGATTTACTCATGTGAAAGAATAACCTTGTTGCTTCCCATTTTTGCTCTCATCTCATTATCTTTGATGACACCATAACCAGGCCTTTCTCACTCCTTAAATTGAAACATCTTCAGGCAAAGACAGAAAAAAAACATTACCTTTTGATTTTGTTGAAAGAACACATTAAATATTTGTCTTTAATGACAACTTTTTGTAACTTTATGAAATAAAATTGAAAGGAACTTTCTTAATGTAAAAGGGAATGGTATTCTTTAAAAGCCCAAGTTAATTTACTATTGTCCACAAGAAAACCATAAAGTCTGACAAGAAAGAACCAACATCTGCAAGAAAACAATCTTTAGAATGTATACTGTAGAATAGTTGGAATTTGTTTTGGGTTTGTGTGATTCCAGTTACCAAACATAAAAACCAAACAGGCTTTTATCCCTGGCTCATGCTTCTTGTGTTTCAATTTGTTGTTTTATTGTTTCATGCATTTTGTTGTTGAATATGTTTTAGCTTTCTTTTCCAACTAATATTATTTTGTTGTATAAGGTTAATTATCTCTTTGTCTTTTCTTCTATATCAGAAGCAAACAGTCCTTGGAAATGTATTTATTTGTGTCTTTTGACTATAAATAAGCAAGTCATTTTTCTTTTTGGTTATTTTGTCAAAAGAAAAATGATAAAGCACAAAGTAAAAAAAAGTACTAAATAAACCAACTGCCAAATAACCACATACATGTACAGTGGTGTGAAAATCTATTTGTCCCCTTCCTGATTTCTTATTCTTTTGCATGTTTGTCACACAAAATGTTTCTGATCATCAAACACATTCAACCATTAGTCAAATATAACTCAAGTAAACACAAAATGCAGTTTTTAAATGATGGTTTTTATTATTTAGGGAGAAAAAAAAATCCAAACCTACATGGCCCTGTGTGAAAAAGTAATTGCCCCCTGAACCTAATAACTGGTTGGGCCACCCTTAGCAGCAATAACTGCAATCAAGCGTTTGCGATAACTTGCAATGAGTCTTTTACAGCGCTCTGGAGGAATTTTGGCCCACTCATCTTTGCAGAATTGTTGTAATTCAGCTTTATTTGAGGGTTTTCTAGCATGAACCACCTTTTTAAGGTCATGCCATAGCATCTCAATTGGATTCAGGTCAGGACTTTGACTAGGCCACTCCAAAGTCTTCATTTTGTTTTTCTTCAGCCATTCAGAGGTGGATTTGCTGGTGTGTTTTGGGTCATTGTCCTGTTGCAGCACCCAAGATCGCTTCAGCTTGAGTTGACGAACAGATGGCCGGACATTCTCCTTCAGGATTTTTTGGTAGACAGTCGAATTCATGGTTCCATCTATCACAGCAAGCCTTCCAGGTCCTGAAGCAGCAAAACAACCCCAGACCATCACACTACCACCACCATATTTTACTGTTGGTATGATGTTCTTTTTCTGAAATGCTGTGTTCCTTTTATGCCAGATGTAATGGGACATTTGTCTTCCAAAAAGTTCAACTTTTGTCTCATCAGTCCACAAGGTATTTTCCCAAAAGTCTTGGCAATCATTGAGATGTTTCTTAGCAAAATTGAGACGAGCCCTAATGTTCTTTTTGCTTAACAGTGGTTTGCGTCTTGGAAATCTGCCATGCAGGCCGTTTTTGCCCAGTCTCTTTCTTATGGTGGAGTCGTGAACACTGACCTTAATTGAGGCAAGTGAGGCCTGCAGTTCTTTAGACGTTGTCCTGGGGTCTTTTGTGACCTCTCGGATGAGTCGTCTCTGCGTTCTTGGGGTAATTTTGGTCGGCCGGCCACTCCTGGGAAGGTTCACCACTGTTCCATGTTTTTGCCATTTGTGGATAATGGCTCTCACTGTGGTTCGCTGGAGTCCCAAAGCTTTAGAAATGGCTTTATAACCTTTACCAGACTGATAGATTTCAATTACTTCTGTTCTCATTTGTTCCTGAATTTCTTTGGATCTTGGCATGATGTCTAGCTTTTGAGGTGCTTTTGGTCTACTTCTCTGTGTCAGGCAGCTCCTATTTAAGTGATTTCTTGATTGAAACAGGTGTGGCAGTAATCAGGCCTGGGGGTGGCTACGGAAATTGAACTCAGGTGTGATACACCACAGTTAGGTTATTTTTTAACAAGGGGGCAATTACTTTTTCACACAGGGCCATGTAGGTTTGGATTTTTTTTCTCCCTAAATAATAAAAACCATCATTTAAAAACTGCATTTTGTGTTTACTTGTGTTATATTTGACTAATGGTTACATGTGTTTGATGATCAGAAACATTTTGTGTGACAAACATGCAAAATAATAAGAAATCAGGAAGGGGGCAAATAGTTTTTCACACAACTGTATCTGTGGATATATTAACAAAAATGTATAGATAGATATATAATACTTATTTATCCCAAGGGGAAAATGTAGCTGGCACGGTGTTGCATTGGCAGCACTGCTGTCTCGCAGTCAGGAGACCTGGGTTCGCTTCCTGGGTCCTCCCTGCATGGAGTTTGCATGTTCTCCCAGTGTCTGCGTGGGTTTCCTCTGGTGCTCCGGTGTCCTCCCACAGTCCAAACACATGCAGGTTAGGTGCATTGGCGATCCTAAATTGTCCCTAGTGTGTGCTTGGTGTGTGGGTGTGGGTGTGTGTGTGTGTCCTGCAGTGGGCTGGCACCCTGCCTGGGATTTGTTCCCTGACTTGCACCCTGTGTTGACTGGGTTTGGCTCCAGCAGACCCCCGTGACCATGTAGTTAGGATATAGCGGGTTGGATAATGGATGGAAAATGTAGCTTTTTATAGAAGCTCAAATTCTCAAGCATTGCTACTCAGTAAACGGGATGGGCTATATATTGGGGGTAATTATGGCTTATCACAACACAGACTATGAAATCTTTCATTTTCAAAAACTGTGAACACTAAATGAAAACACACATTAGGAGCCAAGCTTAATATTAGCTGGACCAGCACAGAATGAAACATTTTAACCTTCCTAAAGCATATAAAAGCAGATTTCAAATAGAGGTTAATAGTTTTAATAAAACATTTAAAATAATACTTCACTACTTCCATTATGACAATGAATTAAAACAGAAGTTGGCAATAATTTATCAGACAGGATACACATAAAGCCTTTATTCTCTTCACCATATATGGAATGTTTTGCAAAAATACACAAAGGCACCTTTTATAAAGTTTGTATTATTGAGAACGAGAGAAACAATGCATGGAGTGTTAACATTAACCACTGCATTTTTAAAATAACCTTAAATATAAATAAACAAAACATAAGACATTACCCTAGGTCATAATTATAAAATCGTGTTAAGAAAATGAATTATTTGTATGCCACACTAAGCACATGCTCAACTCCCTAAGCTGTACATTGTGCTATACCATATTTTTACCATCCTGCTGGCTCATGAGTCTCTGAAATCACACTTCTTAATGCTCAACTGTTTTCTTTTCAAAATCTATCAAGGGACACATCAGAATTGTTTTGTGCACCAGGTCCAGTTGTGTTTAAGCTGTTACCCTTGTCTGTCTAACTCCAAAACCCTTTTTCCACTCCCACATAAAGGTATAACTACTGAGTATCATTTATATATGAGTGTTCATTCATATAGCATGTTTCTAAAATTAAAAACATTTTCTAAAGTTGTTTTTCATTCCCTCCTAAACCTATTTTTACATGAAATTCTTCAAAAACTGCATAATATATATATATTTTTTGCTCATCTTTCTTAAACTTAATTTATCGTTTCCTTTTTTGGATCCACTCATTCATTTACAAGATCTCAAGGGAAGTAACAGTATCAGTAACTCTGTAAGGGACACTAGCCTGTTGTACATACTGTATACTCAAACAAAAACACCCCCAAAGATTTACACCAGCCTAAACTGGAACCCTCAAATAATTTAACACAGTCATCCATGCAATGTGAGAGGAAAATGAAGAATATTGTAAAACCTACGTTCTAAGCATACTTGCACTGATTGACAATAAATGAAATACATTTTAAATTGATTTTAATAGATCTAATAAAATATCATACAACTATTGTATTTAACTCTGAATTATTATTTAACAGTTAAAATACACCATAATAACATCTCAGATAGAAGAGAAGGTGGATATCCTGTCCATATTTACAAGATACGGTAAATTTTAAATAATTTTGGAACTCTGCTAGCTGCACTGCAAAATATTACAGGAGTATGTATTAGAGTTAAATCATGCTTCCCACAGTAAACAGGCATAAAACTAGCTCATAGAGGATGGTGAACTGAATAAATTAGTGCAGAAAGAATTTGTAATAATGGAGCAATTGTTTAAAATGTTTTTAAAAATCTCCCTTAGGCAGCAATACAAAACAGTACATCTATTTGAGTCACAAGAAGAAAAAAATTTCCACAGTTAAAATGTACAGCACTCACTGTGCTTGCAGAGGAGGATGACCTGAACATATCATCACTGAAAAAAATTAAAGATGGGATTACTCTTACAGTTTTTTATTTTTCTCATTAGCAAGAATACCATACAACTATTTAACTTACATTATATCATAATTTCCACCTGCAAAATGCACAATAATAGGACTTTTTAAATAAATACGAAGACAGTTTTCCCAGTCGGTGAAGTATTGTAATTCATTTTTTTTGATGGTGCCAAAGTGAGCCTAGAAGTACTAGTGAGACTAGGCTTATACGAGGCTGCTAGTCTGGAATCAGGGTTAGGTATGCTTTGGTATCAGGAAGATAAATGAGCAAGTTTTCACAGGCTGGCTATAGATGGAAGAGTGAAAGAGCACCACATAGTATTTACAAACAGACATAGTATTTGCAGTGAGGAGGAAGTATTAATGTTGGGCCTTGAGGGCCATGGAATGTATTGTTTTCACCCTTTTGTTGTTTCATTCTGTTCTCCCATAACCCCCTTTCTACTTATTGCTTTTTTTTAACAAAATACATTTGTTTGACCTCCCCTCACAGCCTTTATGGGCTTTTACTGGACTCATGGACAGCTGCACAGCATCCCTTTAGTCCATAACGTTTATACTTAAATATTTTCCTCATTTAACAGTTCAAAAAATTGTACTTAATGTTCAAGCAAAAATACTTTTATATCTGTATAAACACAAAATAAATCTATATGTAAAAGTATAAAAATAGAAAATCAAAACATATATATCTAAAAAACCACTTAAAGCATCAATTATAGTGATGTTTAAATTACTGACTATTTTCACTGCTCACTTATATCAACTGTATCTATTACAAATTAACTGTTTTTAGTATTACTGAGTTGTGACTTCAGGCAGGATGGTATTGATAGTAAGTAGCATTTACAGCTTCATAGCCACAGGGACCTGGATTTAGCTCACATCTTGTTCACCTGTGTAAAGTTTGCACTCTGTTATATCAAAGTCATGAGATAATATTAACAAATAAAACCTTAATTATCTTTTTCTAAGAAGAACAATAGAGAAGAGTATCTCATAGAGAATAGGGCTTCCTCACTGTCAAATAGGTGCCTTTTAAGGTCCAGCAAAGGGGAATTCTCAGGTAAACCATGTCCTTTAAAATATCAGGGCATATTCAGAAAAGAGCCTTTGACAACTAGACCAGGAGAGATCTCATTTACTAAAAGGTGTGGGAAGAAGTTCTATGGGGTTCCAGGTTGTCTTGCTGTAATGCATATAAAAATTTTGTCTGGGTCCTAACACAAGAAATAGCACAGGCCTTCCAGTCTGCTATGACTTAATTCCACATCCAGTTTAATGGGAAAATTTGTTTTTGTGGAGGGACCCTTTATAACAACTACCTAATTACAATAGATTAGCTTTCTAATCGTCAATGTGACTTCCTCTTTCATGTCAGAATGAGGAATTAAATATGAGCATAAGTGAAATATTTTCTCCTGCTTCATTCTAAACAGAATACACAGTTTATTATACTTTAGAACATCACTTAGGGAAGCAATTTCTCATGGCTGATGAAATAAGATTTCATGGTAATCATTCTAATTTGGCCTTTTTACTCTAAAGAGCCAAGTAGTTCTAGCAGCAGTGCATGGACAGATAAGTTTTCCTCATGAGCTGAGAAATTTGTGAAACTTTTTATAACCAAGTTAAGAGTTAAGATTCATCCATCCATCCATCCAACCCGCTATATCCTAACTACAGGGTCACAGCGGGTCACAGCGGTCTGCTGGAGCCAATCCCAGCCAACACAGGGTGGAAGGCAGGAGAGTTAAGATTCCCACTATACAATCTTTGTAATTTTGTTCATGGAAGTTCTAGTCAGAAGCTGCAGAAAACATAATCCCATCACATACTATTTCTTGCACTTTAAAGTGTAATAATAAAATATCAGTGTTTACACTACTATTTAGTACATGTTAGTTCCATTTGTGTGGCCTGCAATGACTGGCCATAGCTAACACTATGATCAGCATTTGCTTGCCAGCTGCCTCTTAAAACTCCACCTTACTAACAGTAAACCAGCAGCCTGTATTATGATTCCATGCCACTGAGTACCTGACTAGTGCTGCACAGTCAGGTACTCACTGCTTTCTAAATACCAGTCCAAATTCAGCTGCATTGCCATTTAGTCAAAAGCTATTTTGTATTTTTCTCTGTCGGTCCTTCTCTACATATGCCAAGTTCATTGTAGCTCTGCAATCAGACTAATGACCTTTGCCCAGTTGTTGCCATTCTGAAAACAGAAAACAAAAGTGGAGTGCTAATGTTAGATTAGAGCTTATTGCTAATTTGTTTCCGTAAGTAATTCAAGAGTAATGCCTCATAATTAGTCTTTCATTATTATTATTAATAAAGAGACAAAGACATTTATGTTTGGGAATATGAGAAACCAAGATGCATATGGAGATAATTCAGTGTTTTATTTCCAAGTAAAATTCCAATTGAATGATTTTTACACTCCTGGAACTATGAGGCAGCAATACAAATCCTTAGCTCAGTCTCTGTGTACCTTTTTGCTCCCAAATCATAAAGATACGTCAGGCAAATTAACAACACTAAATTAAAACATTAGAACGCTTCTGATGAAAACAAAGCTCATCGATCCTATTCACCTAATTTCGCCAAAAGAATTCATCCTATATGAGTATAAGGGAATTTTACCTATCTTTTCAGTGTAGCAAAGACTCAATTTGCCAGAACATTTACCACAGAGATTATGAAATCATATTATGTTCATTGACTGTAGTATTTATATATAAAATGATCTTATGTCATAAAGTTTATTACCAAATACTTTAAATCTATATAGATATTTTGGAAATTTTCTATCTATATAGATGTAGGGTATGTTTTAGGTTATATTATTTATCTTTTTATAATTGGTGTAAAGCATGAATTTCACAGCTGTGTTAGGCACATTTTTCCAGCCTTCGTAAGCAACAACTCTCCCGTTTTCCTTCAGACTTGTATTGATGAATTGTACATGACAGGGCTCCCGTGAGCCCACTATAATAAAAAGGTGCAACCATTACATCGGGATCTCACTGTTAATTCCTAGACAATGAATGTGTGTGGATTTGTGTGTGAATGTTCCTTGCAGTAGACTGATGATTTATACAGTGTTGGTTCCTGCCTTGTGTCTGTGGTTACTGGTATAGGCTCTGGTTCCTAAACATGAAATTCATAGTTAACAGAAAGTGTATGGAGGATATCTTTAGATATGATCACTACACAGAATATGTTACAGAGCCCTTATTGTAGTTCAGTGGGTGAATTATTTAGACAAGATAAAAGCAAAAAGATTATAGTTGTTCTGAGGAATAATTAACTAAGCAACATTCTACTATTTGTTCTCACTTTTCATTAATTTTTACAAGATTGCTGTATGCTATATGCCACCATATGCTATACAACTGTAAAGTGAAATGTGATATCTGAATCCATAAGATGAAATTAGTGATCCATGATAAATTAACCTAAGATCAAATCTCCACAAATTCAAGGTTTTGCCTGTATGTCTCACAAGAATTATTTCTGAGTTAGAAAACTTCCTGTGCAACCCCCCACCCCCCCCAAAATGCTTTGGATTATCAATTTTTTACAGCCCAACATATTATAATGATGAATGGCGAGAAAAGAAGGCAGTATTTTAATTGATATAATAATTTGTTCCTTGAAATTTCCTAGTATGGAGATGCTGTGTACAATCACTTACTGAGCTATATGAAATGGCAGCTGAAAAGAGGGGACTGTGTCTTGTAAAGTACACTTATAAAAGTGGAAAGAGTGACATTACTGAAGGTTATATCAGGGTGCATCAATTCAAGAGTCCTGGTGGGTTTCAGACAAGCAGAAGGGTGAAGGAATGTGATACAAAAAGACAGTTATGGAATAATAAAGGAAAGACATAGGAGCTACGTGACAGGCATAATATGTATTATGATGTACAGTATATGTTTCTCAACAACAAGTAGTGGTAGGGAACCATTAATATGTCTTCACTGAACAGTGACCAAAGGCCACATTTTCAGTGACTAACCCAGAAAAGTGGATCATTTGGGATGGTCATTACAATATCTTATACATAGCCATCTTTTTCTGAACTTGCCTTATACAGAACATAGTCCTAGGGAGCCAGAACCAACCTGGGGAGTACTATATCAAAAGCAAGGATGTAGTATATACCCACAAGTTTAACATCTAATGTAAAATGTATGATTTATTATTCCATCTTATGAAGTGGTTTTCAAGTGACAGCTATAATGTCTTCTACTTTTCTTGACTGCATAAATGCCTCTGCAATTTCACTTTGTTAAAATAAAGAAAGAAAAAGAAGAAGAAGGAAAAAAATAATTCATAAATTTTTCCTTGGAACTCGTTTATGTTGGGAGTAATTGGACTCATTTTCAGTTCAAATGGTTATTTTAGGAAAGAAACTCAATATTATCCTGACTTGATAGACAGATTGTTTCAGCTATTAAACAGTTATCTAAATAAAAATAACTAAATAAAATATAATTACATTTTGTCATCAATTATACATTAAAAACAGATTTTCTAATTGTGTTTATAAGTCAGACGAGCAGCACAATGGTGTCTAATTTTGGAAAGAGCATTGTAGGTGGTGTTTGTGTATGCAAAATCTCTGTTTGAAAGATGCAATAGACATGTTAGGCATATGAAAACACAAATAATTATCTGAATTGAAAACATTTGGCTCAAACACTGAAGCAGAAACATAGAAGACAGAACAAGAAGGGGTGGGAAAAAGACTGTCAGAATAGGAACAGAATGCAAGCAAATGGAAAATAAAAGTTATTTTGTAAAGTTAAGCAGTTTGGGCCAAGTACTAGTGTAATGTTTGTTAAATAGTGCTCAGTTTCACTTTCATGCTAGTAAATGTGTCCAAAATTACCGAGCAAAATTTGTCCTACAACCTATGATGGACACAAACTATAGTGCTCAGTTTACCTAAAGCCATGCTCTATTTTCAGTTAAAACTACAAATTTGCATATCCAATTCCTATATGGATTCATTTGCATGCCCTTTTTGAGATGTTGCACATAGCAAAAATGTATTAATAACAGAAATCCATGGTGTCAATCAAAACTACTTGGTTAGCTAAAAATGAACATGTTTTAATATTAACTCAGATGTAATAAAAAAAAAAAATCAGTGTTTATTTTCCAACTACATGGCTCATTCAAGATTTCCATAACCATTTTTGTGAAGAAATGCAGCAAGTTTTTCCTATTTTTTAACTAAATGCACATATTTAAAGTACATATGAATACGAATTCTGCATAATTAACTTTTGAGAATTTTGAACATCTAATTTAGGACCTCACAAGACTAAATAAGTTTAATGCCAGAAAAAAATGTCCCCCGGTCCAGGGATACACTTATATTCTCTGCACAGTTTCTAATATTGATTTGTGCTTTTTGTAACATAGTTACTAGGACTGCAAACAAAACTCATGATGCATCCAAAGAAGCTGTTATAGAATCTGAGCATAACATCTACTGATTGACATGCAAGTTTTTTAAATGCAACAAATATTTTTTGCCAATTAGTTGTTACAGCAAATTGCTTATGAGAGGAGAATATAGTCAACAAAAATCCATTAAATGCATATTGTTAACCTCACTTAACATCACTGCAAAATGCGTTTCAGCTTTTTTTTTCATTTGTTAGATCTTAATCTCAAGGCTTTCTCATAATTTAATACTAGTAATGCAACCTACCTCCAAATTTAAGTTTATCATTATGGGTGCATAGAACACACACATAAGTATACATAGACATGCTGTATATTTGCAATTATTTACATTGTATATAGTGTTAACAAGATACTGTACTGTGCATATATTGTAAAGAAAGCACAAACACTATGATTAAGAGTTGGGGAATCCGTCCCCGTATACTGTAGAAACCGGTGCTTGCAATTATGGGTCACATGTGAAAGTTCAAGTACAGACAACTGGTAGAATGTGGTGACGTCATCATTGGGGGACAAGAGGGAAGGAAGGAACCCGGAAGTGGATTGGTCTGCTGGCTAGGGTTCTCGGATGAATTCATGGTGGTGTTTTCTCGTCTGAACAAAAAGAGAGTGGTTAGTACACTGTCGTTGTCCCCTGACAATTTTGCCCTGCTCGTCAGGTCTTTAAGCTGCACCCTAAACGCTTGTGCGTGACATTACCCCTCCCCCCCCCCCCACTCAGCCCAGACCCATTGGATCGGGCAACCCGAACTGAGAGGTCGTAAACACGAGAGAGAGAGCATCGGCGTTAGCCTGAAGGGCACCATGATGATAAACAACTGTGAACCTATATGGCTGCAGGTCCAAAATCCACCTGGTAACCCAAGAGTTCAACTCCTTATGTACAGCCATCCACTGGAGGGCAGCATGGTCCATCACGAGGGTGAAATCCCAACCCAATAGGTAGTACCACAGTTGGGCCACCGCCCGCTTTATCGCAAGTGCCTCCCGTTCTGCCGCATACCTTGTCTCTAGAAGTTTCCGCCTCTGGTACATCACGGAGTGTTGGAGACTATCAATGCTTTGGCTCAACATGGCACCCAAACCTGAGTCCGAAGCATCGTTCTGGAGGATAAAAGGGAAAGAAAAATCAGGAGTCTTCAATATAGGTGCCGTTGTAAGGGCCATCTTTAAGTCACGGAATGCTCGTTCCGACAGTTCATCCCACACCACATTGAAAAGGGCCTTTTTCTTTGTCAGATTCGTCAAGGGCGTGGCACTCTCGGAAAAACAATGGATAAACTGGCAGTAGTAACTCACTAGACCTAGGAAAGCCTGTACTTACCGCTTGGTTATCGGATGGGGCCAGTCAAGAATGGCTTGAAATTTTGAACACTATGGCTTAACCAGCCCGCCTCCTACCCGGTAGCCCAAATATTTGGCTTTGTTGGACCCAAAGAAGCATTTCTTGGGGTTAATATGCAGCCCAGCTTTCGCTAGTGTCAGGAGGATGGTGTAAACCTGCAGTACATGTTCCTCCCAGGTGTCGGAAAAAATGCCCACGTCATCGAAGTAGGCGGCAAGGTGGACTGGTGGGGCTTTAGCACTCTGTCTACCAGACGCTAGAAGGTTGCTGGCACCCCGTTCAAACCAAATGGGAGGATCTTTTACTGCTAGTGTCCGATAGGGGTACTGAATTCTGTTTTTTCCTTCGCGGATGCCATTAAGGGAATTTGCCAGTATCCCTTAGTCATGTCAAGAGTAGTCAGATAATACACATTTCCCAATCGCTCAAGGAGCTTGTCGACTCGGGGCATGGGATATGCATCAAATTTGGAGACTTGGTTGAGACACCGAAAGTCGTTGCAAAATCTCCATGACCCATCGGGCTTAGAAACGAGGAAAATGGGACTGGACCACGAGCTGTGACTTTCCTCAATGATGTCCATATCTCACATACGTTGGACTTCTAACTCCACCTCCGCAAGTTTTTCCTCTGGGAGGCGGTAGGGGCATTCCCTGACAATCACCCCGGGGTCCGTCACAATGTCATGCTGAATCAGCGAGGTGAGGCCAGGTGCCTCACTGACCACTTGTGGGACAGACAGGATTGCAGACTCCAGCTCCTGTCGTTGGTGGAGACTCAGATTGGGGGCAAGGTTAAAGATAGATGTTTTTGAGAAAAGGGAGTGGGTCGAGCCGGAGAAAGGGAGTTCTTCCCTGTCCTTTCACGGCTTTAATAAGTTGATGTGATATACCTGCTTACTTGGCCGACGGTGTGGCTGTTTCACCAAATAGTTGACAAGCCCTTTTCTCTCTTTAACCTCGTACGGGTCCTGCCAATAAGCCAAGAGTTTAGAGTGGGAAGTGGGCAAGAGCACCATAACACGGTCTCCAGGCTGAAACCCCCATAGGCAGGTGCTTCTATTGTAATTCCGTGCCTCTGCTGATTGAGCTTTTATCATGTGTTCTTTTAGCAGGGGGCGGATTTTTGCCAATCTATCATGTAACTGTGTGATATAATCTAACATATTGGTGGAGGGAAGTGCCTCTCCTTCCCATCCTTCTTTTAGGATGTTCAAGATACCGCGGGGTTGCCACCTGTACAATAATTCAAAAGGGGAGAACCCCGTGGAGGCTTGCGGAACCTCCCGGTAAGCAAAAAGCACAAGTGGTAGTTGGTCCCAGTTCCTACCGTCCTCGCTGACTACTTTGCGGAACATCTGTTTGAGGGTTTGGTTAAACCTTTCCACTAACCCATCCATCTGAGGGTGATAAACAGACGTCTTAAGATGCTTAATACGGAGTAACTTGGCAACCTCCCTGAACGTATCCAATGTAAAAGGTGTATCTTGGTCTGTAAGGACTTCCTTAGGTATACCTACTCAGGAAAAGAGCCCTACTTGTTCCCGTGCGATGTTCTTTGTATTAGCTGTTTGCAGTGGAGCGGCCTCTGGGAATTGGGTAGCATAGTCGACCATAACCAACTTATGGTACTTATGGCCTCTCGTCGAGGGTTCTAAAGGGCTTATGAGATCAACGCCGATCCTTTCAAAGGGTATATCAATAAGGGGAATCTGAACTAGAGGAGCACAGTCCCACCTGGGTATCTGACGTAGTTGACATTCTGGACAGGACTGACAAAAATGTTGAACTTTCTTGTTTATTCCTGGCCAAAAGAACAGGAGCTTCATTCTCTCCAATGTCTTGATGGGAACCTAGGAGGTGGGCGTATGCTAGCTCAGACCTCCCGCCGGTAGGTTCGCAGTACTAACAGCAACGTCCTAACCTCGCCCTCATGTTCTGCTACCAGATACAACAGATCATTTTTCGGTACAAAGTAGGGTCCTTGTGGTGGAGGAGTTTCCAGGGCTTGCCCATCGACGGAAACGATGGCATTCCTGGCAAACTTCAGGGAATCATCCACTGAAGTTCCACTGTTATATTTTAAAGGAGGCCAGCGTAGACCAAAACTGAAAGTCTAGGCTGGACAAAGAATCTTGGTGGTGGTCCGGGGGCGGAGCTACCTGCCCCAGATCCTCGCCCAGGTTTAGTTCCGGGTTGAGGTCCAACGCAGAGGAGTCCCCGCTCCCGTGGGCCCACGTCATCAGAAGTTGCCGGCGTGGGAGCAGCTGGAACGGCTTCTTGTCCATCTGTAATTAGACCCAAGTTATGCCAGGAGTGGGATTGAGCTTACTGCTTTTAGTTTCCGACCAGCCACGTCCCAATATAACTGGATAAGGGGGCTCAGGCAGGATGGCCACTAGCAGCTGTTTGGGATCGCCCTCCCAGGTTATAAAGCACTTTGCAGACATATACATTCTGGTCTCCTCATGTACACAGGTTACGCTTGTTTTCTGAGCTGAACACTGGCACGGTAAAAGAAAACAGCGAGCAACATTTGAGATCTTGCTCCCGGAATCAAACAATGCCAATACAGAATGACCATTCACCAACACCACTCCCGTATTAGGAACTGACAGGGGATTAGACAATGCACAATACCTCTCTCCCTTCAGGCAGGTGCAGCCCATGGGTTCTGCATTGAGTAGTCACACGGTAAGAATGTGTCCCAGCTCCCCACACTTGAAACAGCAGGGTGGGCTGTGACCTTCTGTGACATCTTGACATCTTCCTCGAGGAGGATCCATAGGTCGGGCCTTGGCGATGTCGATGACACTCCCGTGAAAACCTAGGAGGAATATTATTATAATAAGTTCTTTGATCCTCTGTCCTCCTAGGACAACTTCGCCATCCGTGGCCCGGCCTGCGGCATTCGTAGTACAGCCATGGTCCCCCCGTTTGTATCCCTCGGCGAGACTGAAAGCACCTCGGCACTTCTGGCTCCGCCCTTGAGCTTTTATCGCCCTTTTCTATTATGTCAGGAGACCCCCGCTTTACTTTTGGGATCTCCTTTTTACTCTGGGGCTTTTCCACAGTCTGAGTCTCTCTATTTAATAAAGAGAGACCCTTTCCTGTCTGCACCCCTCTAGATTTAGATATAATAGTGGTCGGGGTCTCCAGGATCGAATCAGTCCTGGAGGCAGCACCATCCAGCTGCTCCGGCTCGATCGACCCTTCCCCCGACCGCTCTGTTAAAGTACCACATTCTTTTGTAGGGCTCGCAGTGACTTGGCATCCGTTACTTATTAAACGCGGGCCTGGATCATACTGCGTTCCTCTATGCTGTATGGTACAGCATTACACACCTGTACCGCCAAATTATATAAGATGGGAGGCTCTCGACCCAACTGCCACAGGTATTCGTCTACCTTCTTGATAGGCGCTTCGGCCATCGGCCCCAGTTCCCTGACGATCTTCTTTATCGCTGTCAGCATCTGAAAAATACCTCACACAGCCTCGATCAGTTTTTCGAGTTCCCACATGTCTAAAAAGTTATTTAATTCAGCCGGAGGTAGGCCCAGGCCATCACTAGCCTTACCCTCCGGCTGGGAGCCAATAAACATGCCCGCTCCTGGCACATGCTCTGACGGGCTTCGCAGAGGCTTCTGGGATTTGGAGGTCTAGCCCGCCATTTTTGGTTGACTGCGATCCGCCTGTATTAATTTGTCGGAGGATCAACCAGCCATTTCCTGGCCCTCCTTACCTTTTTGTGGGTCGAGCGGCGCTTCGCTCGCCTCCCCCTTCCCCTTCGGAAAGTCCAAGTCCGTTGCTTTTATGGCGAAGTCGCAAACAGCGGGACGCGGACTTTCTCCTTCCCAAAATGCAACGGGGTAGATCACGTGTCCCTCGCCGGAAGCCAACATGCGGAAGTCCCCTTTTGTGCTCGTCGGCTCAAACAGGAGCGCACCACCTGCCTCCTGCAGAGCCTCCAGATGGTCTTCTCCGAGGTACACGCATGGGACAAAGTGAGTTATTTTAAAAGGATTGTCCATTAAATCGTCCTTCTCTGGAGGCCTCTTTTGACCCGTGTGGCTGCTCCGTAGTTCATCCCGAACGTCGGCCATGACGAGCTCGGATCCTCCGCTGATGCCTCCTCTTCTTCCCCATATCGGACTTGGTGAAGGTGGGTTCCAGCGATTTTGCTGCCTTCTTAGGGTTCTCTGTCCACAGTATATTTTTTAGGTACAGGTCCTCTGACAAACCGACGGCCAGAGTATCCTGCCAACTATGCCAGATAGGGGGCACTGTCGTCCCCTTGAACCCTCAGACTAGACGCCAGACACCAGATAAAAGTCCAAATTATTAATTTATTTGAACTAAACAGAGCAAAAAGCACCCTCCTCTCCACAATTCTCATAAATAAACAATTCCACAATACAATAAACAATCCTCCACTCTCCCAGATGCGTTGCCACCCTGCTCAGCTCACTCGTCTGGGATCTCCCACAGTCTTTTATATTCCCTGACCTGGAAGTGTTTCTGATCTCACAGTCCACGTGACTTCCTATCACTTCCGGGTCAGATCAAAAGTCCTCTTCTTCATCCTGGAAGTACGTCATTCCTCCTGTCGCTGTGATCAAGACGTACTTCCAGGTTATAGGGCATTTAAGAGTCTCTGGGCCTCCCTGCAGCGTCCTCTGTTGGCCTCCATGGTATCCAGCAGGGCTGTAAAGGAAAACTCCACTGTCCATGATTCCCTGCTGGCATTTGGGGCTCCTCCATGCTGCAGGGAGGGCTCCACCTGGCGGCCTGGGGGTATTGGCCGGGATGACTGGCCGGCCATAGTCCACAATATACAGTATATATATATATATATATATATATAT
>JANRMT010062791.1:92951262-92968842 GCA_026402145.1 Polypterus bichir lapradei | reverse complement strand
ATATATATATATATATATATATATACTTTGTGAAAGTTTGAGATTACTTGTAAGCTATCTGTTTAACTTATAAGAGTTTCACAGTGGTTGCCTCACAGCTATTGAGTGCAGGATTACAACCTTAGCCTCTAGACATTGTAATTGGTTTGAGTCTGCCTGTTCTCCCCCTCTCTCAATGTGTTTTCCTTCAGGCTACTCTCAGTTTTTCTTTACAACTCCAAATTCTCCACACCCAAGTTGTTGTGGATGTTCATGTGCTGGCACTACATCTAGGACTGGCTCCTGTCTTACACGTGCCCTGGCCCTGTGACTGACCCCTGTGACTCTAAAATGGATTAAGTAGGTTTGAATTTCACTTAAAGAAAACCATTTATTTTACACACTGGAGAAGATTCTATATGATAATAACCTTACCATTTTTCCTCCTTCCTTTTCTTCTGAGAGGACATAAAGAGCAGATCACAAAAAAGTATATGAGATGAGAGAAAAATGTAGTCTAAAACGGGCAAAGGTCAGATCCAGATAATCAGGCATGGGATTGCCAAAACCCAAAACAGAAAACAAAATTGAAGGCAAAAGCAAACAAAGTTCAGGAGCCAAAAAGTACTTTGTAAATAAGCAAAACCTGCAAGAGTTTCTTAGCAACACTCCAGAAACTTGGGTGTGGAGAAATGGCCACACCCATAACCAGGTGTGGTAATGTTAGGTGCCACAATTCTGAGAACCACATAGTGGAAACTAGGGTGCTATTGCCAGCAACAAAAGACACAGAATGGTGGCACAAGTGGTCGTAAAAACAACAAAATGGCGTTGAAAAATAAAATAATGTTAAAAATTCATAATGTTGTGAAAATAATAATAAATAAAAAAATAAAATTAAGTCTAACATTGAAAAAAAAATCCTTAAAAAAAATCCTTAAGACCTGTTTGACACTGAACTCTTCTTCTTCCTAGAAGGGGGAGCCATTTATATTTTTTGTTGGGATAACATGCAGGATTATCTCAAAGGTCAGTTCCTAAATTAGGGAAACCAATGAACCCCTAAATTCTTTGCAGCTCTCCATCCAAATGTTACCGCATTTAAAGAGGTAGATTCCTAGACTGATGCTAGACTTTTCACGTTATAATAAACTGACAACTTTATAATAAATTCTGTTTCACGGACTGTATGCAGCAAGAACACAACTCTCCTTTGTTTTTCATGTTAGTTTCTGAAGCATTTCTTCCCTGATTTTTAAGGATCCTTTACAAGCAAGGGCATTCTGGAGGCCTTCTCCTGCTGTTTTCCTTCTGGTGCTCATTTTTTCTCAGGCACACCCGAGTGGAAGCCTGATATCCCAGAACAGAAATGTCGTTCTTTTAACCAATAAACAAAAGAATGATAAATTCTACATGCCATTTTATTATAACCAGGCACAAAGTATCAGTTATTTTGCACTTATTCAACTTTATATATTTTTAATACACAACTTTTATTGTTGTATTGAAAAACTGACCTTGCAGTCTCTAATATCTGGGTTGCCCATTCACCACTCAATATGCTCTCATTTGACTTAGTTATTCAGAATTAATCTCTTTTCTTAATTGTAATGCAACTTTTATAAATTTTAACACTGTACATTGTTTTGTAAAAAGCTTTAAGTGCACTTTAGGAAAGGTACAACAAACTACAATTTCTTAATTTAAAAATATGAGATTTAAACATATTTCACATTTCAAGCTATTGTATAATTTATTCTCTTCTGCTTCATTTAATCTAAAATATACTGAATTATGATCGTTATGTTATAAACAAGTACTTCTTCTCCTGAACCCTGAAGAAAATGTAAACATGTGAATTTTTGTCAGTTTACAAAACCACTCCTAATCTACAGGTGCCAGACTAGTTTGAATAATGCCTAAACTTGAAGATGAGTCAGTGAAAAGTGTTTACGGAGGGAAAAAGTCATCTCTTGTCTGCCATGTGTAATCTAACTTATTACAAGGCAATCACTATCTGCACCAGACATTTCAAAATGAAGCTCTCAACAGCTTAACTGTATTTAATGGCAGCATCACAGCAGATGAAGAAATGTGGTAATATAATTGGCTAAAATTCTAAATAAAAACAGATAAAGATGGTGTCTAAATATATATGTGTTTGTACATAGTGTATATGAATAAACATAATGAATGGATGTATAGATTACGAAAAGTAAATTAGAAATTCTGTTTTTTCTTTAGGATAGCTTAAAAGAAATAGACTCTTGAACAATTACTCCCTTTTTTGATATTACAGTACATAGATGAACAATGAATGTGAAATACTAGAGTACTATGTGTTTTGCTGGTTAAAAAGAATGTGGATGTATTTACTGGCCAAATGTATAGTATTAACCAACAAAATTGTTTATCCAATTAAATGAAAAATCTTTCTCCAATTGTAAATTAAAGAATTAATATTATGCTCCATCAGAAAATACTCTAAAGGTTATGCTCCTATCCTTTGGTCTGAGGAAATAAAAAACACACACACACAACAGCAGACATATAATTATCTCATGAAGCCTAACGTAAAGGGTAGGTTTGATGCTAGAAAAAAGTTGAAGCTTGCAGAAAAACAAAAAGTAATAATCTTTGGGAAAGTTAAAATGGCAAAAAAAAAATACTTGTTCTCTAATAAATATATGTAACAAAAGGAAAGACAGTATGAGACATTAAACTTCAACATGTCATTGGGTATTTGTCTATACATGATTTAAATTGTAATAAACGCATAGTTTGTCACTGAATCGATGTATTAACTTGTCTTCTAAAAAAAAAAATTTCTGGAAGAACAGGTTCTTACTCATCACTTGGCAGAAATTGTGAGAAAATGTTCTTTATATCTTTTGGATTTAAATACTTTGGAATTGTTAAGATGTGAACAAAACACTAACATTCTAGGAAAAATAATAAAGTCTTAAATTATTTTAAACTGTACACATACAATTGCAATGTATTTAAATCATGTAAGGTGCCCTAGAACAAGCCATCAGCCAATTAGCATAACCTACTTAACACTCAAAAGCATGCAAATTCCAAATTCCATTCTGGCCACACAGCAACCAAAGAATCATTCAGTCCACAACAGAGCCCACTCATGAATTCGCTCACACTTACATGTGGCCATTTTGGAATCAACAATTAACCTAATGTGGACATGCTTGGGATACAGGATATGACTACCAGACACAGTAATGACCAACACACTTTTAAGATAAAATAAAACAGATGTATTCATCTAAGACACGGTCACAATAATCACCCTTTTAAGGAACATGCACAATAACAATGAATCAAACCAATTCTTCATTCTTTTGTCCTCCAATTGAGTGTTGCCTGCTGCCTACCATCTCTGACTCCAATGTAAGACAGCAGACTTCTTTTCAAGCTGGACCCAAGAATGCTTCCGGTGCCACACTGTGTCTTCCTGGAAGCACCACCAGGCCATATAGAAAGTAGGGAGGTCCTCCTCTGACAGCACCCTTTGTTGACATCCAGGGGCCCTGACAGTGTTGCACTTCTGGACTCCAGCTCCCAAGCATCCCTATGGGTGTCTCGACTGGGCTGCCACAGAGAACCACTGCCACCTGCTGTATGGGAGTTGGAACTGCTCTCCACTCCCAGTTTCCACTGGTCCAAACAAAATACTAGTCCATTCAAGCACCAAGTTATTTCCTTGTCCAGCTAGCCAACCCATCTGCCCTTCTGTTCTGGCCTCCTGTCCAGGTAAGAAACTGTCATCCTTCCCGGACTACCAGATTACTCAAGGAAAACCCATGCAGAAAATTAGGAGAGCATGCAAACTGCATACAAGCATTGACAGGCATCTGGGTCATCCAAATATATAGCAACTGTAATATTGTGCCTTTTTATTTTATTAAACAACATGTACCATTGCTGTTAGTTGCCTACAGTACATCTCACACAGGGTCAAAATTAATCTCAGAACTATAAGCTGTGAGTCAACTCATCTATGAAAACAGCACTTTCTATTCAGTATTCTCAAAGCCTCTACTATCGCTTGAAGAACACCTTATCTAGGAGTGTAACTCACCTATCCCTGTTCTGTAGCAGAAGATGTTTGAATACTAAAAAAGGAACATTAAGTAAATTTACTAAACAGGTTAGAGTGGTATCCAGCTCTTCTTTTTCATTCCGTATTTTAATATTTACTCATAACATGAGAACCTTTGAATTAATGCAATAAGTAATAATATGTTTAACAGGATTAGTTCAATGGCAGCGTGAGTCTAGTCCTTTAATCCTTAAGGCAACTAATCTATCTTCTACTGCAAATTTACTAAGCATGCCTGAGCATGTATCCTTACCTGTCTGTGCTTTCAATATACATATATGGAGAACATTTGTTTCATCTATGACATAATAAAAAGCAATTTGAAATGTTACTTACGATGAGAGGTGTTGAATAAAATTACCACTTTTTTATCTGATTGATAATAGATATACTAAGATAACGTGGAAGCTAATAACAGTTAACAATAAGCAAAGCATATGCAGTTTTGCCAAAAAAGAACTTGCCCTAACCTAACTTTGATAGAAATATTAGAAAATTATAATGGATCTTTGCATTTTAAATAAATAAATATAACCAACTAAATAAATAAATAAACATTGCTATGTGACTTAATTTTCCACCCACTTTACCCATTAACTGTGTATGAGGTTCTGACATTGTGGACTTCAAACAATTAATTCCACAATTATTCAGAGCCATCAGCATACCTTTAAAATAATAGGAACAGTTTTATTTAATCTATGCCCACTTATACATCAGATTTTTATATATATATAATCATTTTACTGCTTTGCACTTCAGAATTCCTGACACAAATATGTAATTTCAGTTCTTTGCAATACTGCCTTTCATGTCAGTTGTTTTATACAGCTAGCTAGACAGCTAGCAATTATGGACCATTGGGTTTAATGCACTATTCTTTCCAGCCAGACTTAGAATTTGAGAACTACCAGGTACTGTTAATCTTGTCATTAAACATTAAATAGTAGAGTAATGCTGTGCTCAACATATTATACAGTATAGAGTAGAGACTGCAAGGACAAAATGGAAGGGTGTGGAGCAAACTGCAGAAGAATTATAATAGAAAGTCTATCTAAATATCTAGCATGTTAGAATAGGCAAAGCTTTAGCTGATAGCTGAATTATATTCTGTATATGCAAAAGTATAGAAATATGCAGTGACTGAGATGTCTCAAGATCTCTAAATTTATCAATTTAATCATTGCTTTCTTGATGCTCTGTCATTTTCTTCATAGGTACTGTTATTTCAGTAGATAATTTGCAGTAATTTGCAATAATTTTCCCTGTAAAACTCTGTATAAAGATTGGATTGAATGATTGAATATTATAATTGAATAAAGTGGCTAAATCATTTGCCTCCCCAAGTTGCAGAAAATGCAACAAAGAATGAACGTTATGTGTCACTTCATTCACTTTTGCACTATTTCAGATGAGAGAAAAAATGAAAAAACCTAAGACCAGTGTCACAAATGTTTATTTGGCTGTTTTCTTTTTCAAGTGCGACATTTTATATTTTGAGAAAGTTTCAAATTTCTTTGTATGCATGATAAAAAACAACTTTATAGTGTGCAATTTTTACACTTCAGTATCTGCATCTGTAAAGATGTTTAGACTGCCCAACCATGAAGAACACAAAAGATTACAGTATAAATTACAACCATTATTCTAGGCAATCTCTGCGTAGACTCTACACAGTCCTCTCTGGTTTTTTGGGTTTTCTCTAATTCTGTTAACCTCCCTTGTCACACAGACCCGTGGTTAAGCTGATTGCCCAAAAGTGAGTAAATAAATACCTAAGGGAGAGTTGTGAGTGAGTCCTTTGGATGTGGTGCTAATATTCAGTGTCAGTTGTGTCTGACACTACAGTGTCACACTACGTCCAAACACAACTATGTATTAGAAAAGGCTGTTCTGGAAGAGGAATTAAGGTGTATTAAGTTGTTTTAAAAAAGGGGTATTTATACTGTTTTTCTATTTGTTCCAAATGAGTGAGGCCAATAAGGTGTACTCCTGGCATATCAGACATATTCATTTTAGACATGTACACTATAGTGACATTGCAGTTTGTAAGACAGGGTCTTGTTTTTGGTCTAAAATAAGGGGAATACACAGAAACCTGAGACATTCTTCTAAGTGGCATTCATTGCCTGAGGTGTAAAGTGCTTTTGTCAAAACAGGTTTCATTCACTCAGACGCATGCCTCCAAGAGAAAAATTGGTAAAATATTACCTGTTAATGCTATATGAACCACTACCCTAATATCGTTAAACCACATTTGTTTTATAATTTAAGTGCTAGTTACGGCTGATACCCTAAGAAGGAAGGAAAAGTGTGACTTTCTCAGGTTTTTATATTAATCAATATATCTTTTACCCTTAACTGCTTATTTTTTACCCTTTTATTGCCTTTACTACATAACCATGTAATTTTCTTCTCATATATGCAATACAGTACAACTATCTTATTACTTGCATAGCCTTTCCTTTAAAAGTCCATTTCATATCACGTCCTAGCCACTCTTATTATCCTTTTATTCAGGTTAATTGAGTTTCAAACAGGTGCTACCATCCCACATATAATGTCTATAAGAAGTATTTACCACTTAGAGGTTTTCACGTTTGATTGTTATACAACAATAAATCACAACAATTTGACTTTTTTTAACACTGATCAACAGAAAACTGTTTAATTTCAAAACGAAACAGATCTCTGCAAAGTGGTGTAAATTAACTACAAACATACATGAATTACAAAATAATCAATAACATAAGTATTGACCCATTTAATATGATCAAATAATCATAACTGCTGCAGCCAATTGGTTTTAGTGATCACATAATTAGTTAAATGGAGGTTAATTTTCTGTATTAAAGGGGTTTCAGTTTATTGCAGTGTAACTGCCCCTGCAGCTGGAAGGTCCAACCTGTGGGAAGTCAATATAATGGCCTAACCCAAAAAATGAAGACAGAAGAACACACCAGGCAACTACATGAAAATGTGAATGAAAAGCACGAGTCAGGGGTTGGCTATCAGAAAATATCCAAATCAATTAAAATCCCGTGGAGTACAGTTAAATCAATCATTAAGAAATAGAAAGACTATGGCACACCTGTAAATCTGTTTAGAGCAGGCCATGTACAAAAACTGAGTGATCATTCGAGGAGAACACTAGAAAGAGAATATAATAACTTTATAGGAATTTTAAAGGTAGAGGAGATCAGGTTGGAGAGACTGTGCACACAACATCTGTTGCATGGGTGCTTCACCAGTTACAGTTTAAAAATGGCAAAGAGAGAGCCAACGTTAAAGACAGATAGATAGATAGATAGATAGATAGATAGATAGATAGATAGATAGATAGATAGATAGATAGATAGATAGATACTTTATTAATCCCAAGGGGAAATTCACAAAAAAAATTCACATGACATCTCAGACTTAGTCTCTGAAGTCAGCTGAAAGGAGGTTCTATAGACGGATGAGACCAAAACTGAATATTTTGCTCATCAGATTAAACACAAAGTTTGGGGTATGCCAAACACTGCACATTATCAAAAATACACTATCTCCACTGTGAAGTATGGAGGTGTCAGTATCATGCTGTGGTCATGATACACTCCAGCAGGCCCATGTAGTTTTCTGAGAGTGCAGGTTAAAATGAAGGCAGCAAAATGCTGAGAAGTCCTGGAGGAAAATTTGATGAAGTCTTCAAGAAATATGCACCACAGGAGAAGAAAATTACCCCAAACATAACGCCAAAGCTATAGTAATGACTTAAATGTAACATTGTTAATGTTCTGCAGTAGCCAAGTCATAGTCCATATCAAAGTTCAATTAAGAATGTGTGGCAGGGCTTGAAAAACCTATTAACTCACAGTCCCCATGCAAGCTGGCAGAGCTTGAGCAGTTTAGCATGGCCTAATAGAAAAAAATCGCAGTGTCCGGATGTGCAAAGCAAATAGAGACCTGTGCACACAGACTCAAGGCTAGAATTGCTGGCAAAGACTTGAGGGGTGTGTAAACTTATGCTAACAATCATTGTGTGTTTTATATTTGTAATTAATTTAAACCATTTTGCAAGGATCTGTTTAACGTTGACATATGATTTCATGTACCCAAATGTTAAACACAGTCATTTATTCATTGTTCCAAAATTATTCCTCTATTTTCCCTTAGTATTCAAAAGACCTAAGGTCCATAACTCATTTCTGTTTTACAAAATTTGAGACATTGTGAGTCTTTGTGTGTTTTACAACTAAAGCAACAAATTGTATTACTAAAGATTGCACTGTGATTTTTTTTTAATTTAAAGTAAAGCACAAAAGTGTGGGCTATAACAGAGCTTTCAGATGAAAACTAAAAGTTTAGAAAAAAGCAGGCCTGGTGGTGGATGATTTACAAGGTGTTAAGCCCTGATTTGATACAATGCAGCAGGCACACACAGGCAGGCATGGAATAACTGATGGAATTAAACTAAACTGAGCTGTGTTCCTTTGCAACAAGAACGTAATGCACATGACCTTAACATTTTTGTTAATTAGCGACATTGGTTTAAGTCAGGGGTTCTCAAACTCGGTCCTGGGGACACACTGTGGCTGCAGGTTTTTGTTCCAACCAGATTGTTTTTAATTGGACTCATGGGCCAATTAAGTAAACTGTTATTTCCCAGATTCTGCATTTTGGGAACAATATAGAAATTAGGAAACTAAATTTGTTAAAAAAAAATAATAATAATTAAAATGTACTAAGCAGTTATATGGGAATAGTGTATTTATTTTTCTTTTTAACAATATTTTCATTTAGATTTTCATTCTGCTTTTCCCGGTGTTCTAAGTGTTTAATTAATCCATAATTTACTAATTAGTGGGTCTGACACTAAAGTAGTTGCAGCCTTTGTCAGCTCTGTGTTGTTTGCCTGGGTGTCTGCTCTGCTCGTTTTTAATTGTCATTATTAAGATACAACGAAGGTATCAAACTGTGCAGAGAAAGGGCAAAATATAATGAAATCAACAAAAGAAGTTAAGCATTTAAATCTATAACAAAAACAGAAATATTTCTAAATGTCTTATAAATGTAAAAATCATGTTGCTTTGCTCTTCTGAATGTAGAATAAGAGAAGAGAAAAAAATACCAGCTAATTAAATGATATCAATGTAATCATTTGTTGTCAATGATTATGAACCTGGTTGAAACAAAAACCTGTAGCCAACAGTGGGCCCCAGGACCAATTTTGAGAACCCCTGGTTTGGTCAATATATGTCAAGTCAGCACCCAACTACGTACACTGGGTATGAAGCAGCTTGCTGGCTGAAGCATCTATAATGAGCACTGCAGTCGTTGAAATGATTTTTTAAAATGGTGATTTTAAAGCCAATGTAATAATGAAAGTAAATATGGCATTCATTTTTCATTGTCATTAATGAGAAAGTAACCATCTTTTACTGATGCAAAGGATGATTAATGGTTCTAGCATAAAGTAACAGTAAGTTAGAGATGCATTCAGTGGTCACTTCTTCATTCTTCAACTACTACAAGTGACAACATGCAAACTGAACTATTCTAGAAGACTATTCTGCATAATTTTTGGTAGTAGCCATCTTGGTTAAAACATGATTACATACCTCTCTGTACAGGGCTGTCCTCCAGCAAATAATGAACAGTGTCAGCAGCAGTCAAATCAAGTTTGTTATCAGTATACATAGTAAAATGAAATTCTTAATTAACAGAACTCAGAGCAGTTGACAAATAAATAAAAATTAAATAAAGAAATAAAAACAATACATAGTGTGCAACAGACTGTATACACAGAATATACAATATGTATTTGCAAGTATCATATACTGTATATATATATATATGTATACACATTGTTAAGCTACAATTTTTGTAAATAAGCTTGACGGTTTAGCAACCTTACAACTTGTGGGTAGAAACTATCCCTGTTATGCAAGTGCTATGTGTGTATTTGGGACTGTTTTGGACAGCCAGAGTCTGTGCTTCTTCAGCAACAAACAATCAGATGTAATCTTTTTCTGTTATTACATTCCCTCTGTTCTTTTGTACAGTATTGGGAAAAAACTGACACACATACTGTTTTACTTTAGATTATCATATAGCTCTGTAGTTTTTTTTTGTATTTACATTTTTCTGCCACCTAAATTTGGATTCCAGTACATGTTTAGTAAATGGAGCTAATACAGAGTACCGGTACTTGAGAGGTAGTATCAGACTGATATACAGTATGTACTAGTATTGGTACATAGTACATACACACACACACACACACACACATATACATATATATATATATAGTGTCTATTAAAGATATACCTTTTTCTTCTGAAGAAAGTGAAAAATTGCACTTTCAGTCTAATTTTATTCACCACAGCCTATTTAAAAAGGTTCAGGCTAGCTAGCACTTGTAACAATACAAAACAGCTTTAATGCATGTTGTAAATGACATTGTATTATCTTATCTCCAAAGGACAGTTATATTTAAGTACAGCTTTTATACACTCTTGACCATACCATTTAATTACACATGCTTATTAACTGTAATGTGCTATCAGGTACCACTGTAATGTAGTTCAGCTCAAATTTACAAAACAGACTTTTGAATGTGCAGAAATATCATGACAGTACTCCATCATTACATTCTATGATCATTTCTGAAGTTACTACTGCTTTGTAAGATGCCTTTGAGAGTTACTATATAATTAGAAAACATAATATTTTTTAACACTCTTATTCAGGTGATGTTCAGAAATATACATCAAACTGAATGATCAGATTGATGTTTATTAGTTATACCTAATGCCATTTTCATATAGCTTCTTTCTTTATTTTTTATTTTAAATAAAATAAAATATTGAATGAGCAATACTCATACATAAAAAAAATTATTTATTTTAGCTGGTGATACAGCAGACAATAAGAAAATGCCATCAATCTCTAATTTGGGGGCTTCAATATAGTTTTTCTTAATTAGAATTCATCTTAGGCATGATGTCTGATACAAATCCATAATGTTCAAGGCCTGCATTTACTGCTGTGAATACAAGTCAAGTTAGGGGTTTTTCCACCTAAAAATATTAATTAATGGATTTATTTTATGCAGAAGTGGCCATCTCAATGTTTTATCCACAGATTGTTCAAAATGAACACCTTTTAACATGCAGTCAGATCAAAATGATCTAAGGATCAGTAATATTACTAGGAAATATGACTACTGAACTACCAAAATTGACTTTTAGTTAAGTTTATGGTTCATCCAGAAACCTCCTTATTTCCTTACATACGGTAGGTTAAAAAACACCCCTAACCCCTGCATGTACACATTTACCTAAAGAATGTAATATGTACATTGCAGAATGCACATTAGACATTAACCCTAAAATGCAGATCTTCCAAAAATAAAAATATGTTTAATTGTTTTTTCCTTTGTATTTGTTTCTTTTGTTTTCTCTGTATTGATTCTGATGAAAATTGTTATCTTTTGTTTGATTGAGAATGCCATTGTAATACTCAGTTTTTCAAAAAGAAAATCCAAACATAAAAGAAAAATCTACTTATATGTACAGGTGTGTTCTCAAGAGTAGGTTTATGTCATGTGGCTGATGCACTCAGGTTTTTGTGGGCCTGCACTGGAATAATGGGATCAATCAATGGCTGAATGGGTAATAGCAGTACAGTCTTTTGTTATAGAAAACTATGAAATAATAATAATGGCCCACCAACCTCATTATTTAAAACTAAACCATTTTATTCTAACATACACTTATTAATGCTGCTGATTAAGCTGTTTATGTTAAGGTTTCATTTGCTATTCCTATATTAAGTTTGGTAATCATTATTAACCATTATTGCCCCCTTTTCATTCTGTTTTTCTTTTTGATATTATAATATTGCAGTTGGAACCACACATATTGTTCCTGTCCATGGAATGAGACATCAAGGTAATTAGCTACCTTTGGTATCAAAGGCTACTGATAGAGCACTGGATCATCATACTACATTACAGTTATGGATTTTAGCATATGGCTTGCGATATTATACAATATCTGCAAGCAAACATAGGTCAATACAAATGTCTTTGTTTATTCCTAAAAAACATGAACCCCTCCCTAAATGTTTATTTTTTCCAGGAAATGGTGTTAATAGGACTGCTCGCTATCCCAAAAATGAAACTGACAATTTGGCTTACAGATACAGAATGAAAAATACAGCACATAAACACCATAATTAAAGAAGTCTTGATGGAAAGATGTGCCAAGGCAGGCAATTTATCCACCATCATTTAATTTTCAATTTTTGCCATGCTCAAGCAATAAGGTTACAAAACACAAACCCATCTTAATTGGCAAGTCATGCTAACTATTGATTGTGCTATATCCAGAAAAGCTACACCAATTCTCAAATTAGGTGCAAGGATGCCTCTATTAACATGGGAAAAGCAGCTGTAAAACCTTTATTAAAATTTCCACAATACCTCAGAACTGGATAGGTATGTACTGTTTAGATTAAAGTCTTCTGGCAGACCGTGATTTTTAATATTACAATCACATTGTAAAAAGTACTTACATGGGCCAATAACATAGCAATTTGCCTGTGTGATTATGCAAACTGCCCTTATCGTCTCTTCACATGATTCCTATGACATTCACCAGAGACTGTTATTTGTCTCAGTAAACAGCTGAGCAAAACTATGGACATACAATACTGGTCAAAAATTTTACACCACCTCGGTTTTTTCAGTTTTTATGGAAATGCAAGCAGTTTAGTGTCTTAATGTTTCATAAAATCAAGGCATAGAACAAATAAACAATGGCAAATAAAAAAATGTCAAGGAATCCTTAAGTGTACAAACTTTTATTCAAATTTTTGATTCATTTAAGTTGTTTTCATCCTATTTGTTTTTTTTTTGTAAAAATTGATTTATTTGTATGGAATGATTACAATAAAATTAATAAACAAAATCTCATTTTTGATTCATCAAAGTATCCACCTGTTGTTGATATACTGTACCAGCCAAACACACAGAATTCCAGTCACTCTGTGCAAGTTACCAACTCTGCCTCCAGCAAAAGAATCCCAGACCATCACAATTACGCCTCATGTTTGACAGTTGGTGTCACACACTGAGGAACCATCCTTTCACCAACTCGACGGCATACAGACAATCTGTGTGATGAACCAAAGATTTTAACTTTTAATTCATCAGTCCATAAGACTTTATTTCTTCTGCAGTAATCCACTGCTGGTATTTCATGGCCCAGGCAAAACTTGGTTTCTTAGTTTACAATTTAAGGAATGGCTTTCTTACTGACACTCACTCTGTCAAACCTGCAGCATAAAGTCTCCTATTCACAGTTAAGCCATGCTTGAAGTTGTTGTGCTGTCAGGTGCCTATAATGATAGCTGGTGACCCTTTCGAAACTTGTCTTTTGATTGGGTTATTACTTTGGGTCAGCCAGATCTCTTCCTATCAGAGTTTCTTGCAGTTTCCAATTCTCTTTGGATTGTGTAGGACACTGTACTCACTGACACTTTGTTTTTGCAATTTCTCTAAATGAAGGGCCTACACTTCTAAGGGTAATAATGCTCTGTCGCATTACATTTGTTAATTGATGTTTTCTTGCCATTATCACTGGAATTTACAACTTTCTACACTGTAATATTGTCCAAGTAGTACTCTGCTTTAAGACAGGCAGAGTTTTTATATAATCAACAGAAGTTGGGACACCCGTGCAAATTGTTTGTTTAAACTTGTAAGGCTTAATTTCTGTAATTGCTGCAGAACATCTGTGGGTTGTAACCTATTAGTTGTTCCCTGAAGAAGGCTCGTTTGCAAATTCTGAAATTTCCATTTTTCAGTTTTATCTAAACTAAACTTTAAATTTAAATCTCTGCCAGTTTACTGCTTACCTTTTCATCATTTTAGGTCATTTGTTGCATTTCAGCTTACTAGATTTGAAAACGTAAAAAAAAAAAACTGAGCTGTTCTAAAACTTTTCACCAGTAGTGTATTACTGCTCTCTGAAAGAGATCTGTTCACTTCAGTATATAATTCTTTGGCTTATTTTGTGATAATTTATGTTACTGTTTTTTTTTTTGTAAATCTGTGCAAATACTCTGAGCCTGTCTTCGGTGAAGAGCACTATGGAAGAACAGACTTGAAGTTTATTTTGTTTTCAATGTACTGATTATTAAAAGTGCTTTATGCGGCTTGCATGTCTGTGGGACGGCTGAATGAAACAGTCAGGTATGCCATGCACATTAATAGGTAAATGTGGCACGTTGGTGCAGCGGTCTGTATTTGTTCCACGCAAATCCAGGTGATGGATTTTAACAGCACAAGATGCTGAGGACAGGAAAAGATCCGCTGTGGCAACCCCTAATGGCAGCAGCCGAAAGAAGAAGAAGAAACCGAAACATCTTTATAGGGGTACTCATGTTCTCGACGTGCCTGTATTGTTTTTCCTCCCATACCCCACAGACGTTAGCCAAATCAATATGTCAAAATTGAGATCGAGTGTAACCTGTTTTAGATGTCCTCGGTATATGTTTTGATCCCGTTTGACCTTAAGCTGATTTAAACAGACTCAAAAATGGACGGAAGGTTGCCATTAAAGGAAATAAATATATTTAATCAGTTGCTCATGCAAAAGAGAAGTTACAGCGACGCGAAAGAGAAAAACAGGGCGACCATACGGGTGTCAACTATCACTTTATGAATGTTGCCGTCAGTACTGAAAGCCACTAGAAACGGGACTATTGTATAAAAAGTTCAAATAAACACAAAAATGCGGAATTATTTAACGAGGCAACTTTAAAGCCAGCTACATGCTTTAATGCAGCTAGTAAAAAAAAAAAGTGTTACCAAGGCTCAATGTCGTCGGACACTGAGTAACTGGGTGATGAACTGCCAACTTGTATTTAAATGTCACTTCGACGATTTCTTCTTCTGTCTGGATGATGTTAACTAAAAGTCTGAAGTGACCAAATAAACGCACATGGGACAGAAGTCCCTCTCAGCCATTCCGCCTCCTCCCCCAACTTCGACAGTGTCTCTTTGGTCGAGCCGCTTGTGTTAAAGTAGACGCGCGCGCGCACGCGCAGCCCGGAAGAGTGTAGTGTAGAGTCTGCCTCCAGTCGAGAGTAAGTTCGAGTCGAATGTTGGCGAAAAAACGCCGGGACGCAAATGAGAACAATGAAACAGCAGTAATTGTTAATCACAGTTTTCTGAATTGTACCAACTGTTTTTACAAGTTACAGTAAAAGAAATATCTGAAAGCATGGTAAACACTGCTGGATGTTGTGGCTTTATATCACTACTTGTGGCTCTGTCTACGTCTTGTCTGCTGGTGACTGGGAGTGAGAAGCTCTGTAAGTAACCAAAACTATAGTTATTTTTAAAACAAGATATACGCTTCTTGCCGTCATTTTGCCAAGCTATATTATAAGTTTGTTTGTACTCTTGAATGTGTTGAAGCCGAAAATGAGATCACGGTGGATACAATAAAGTTATAAATTAACATGATAATGCTTATGGATCGCTGTCAAGGAGTGCATTTTGTCTTTTACGCTGCCACCGTACTGTTAGCTTGTATTCCTTTTTTCCTTGAGCTCCGGAATTTTTTTTCTTCAAACGAGAGAAATATCGTGCTTCTTGAAGGCTGTTGTGCCTTTCAACATGCAATTCATTAGGGAGCAATGTTACAAGCTGCGCTTCTTTGCATATATTCCGTTGGCACTTGGAACACAAACAGTGGAGGAACGAACATCTGCTCGAGATTGGGCAAGTACTGCGAGTCAGAGTCTTGCCGGAGGTTCTGCATGTCTCTGAAGGCTTGATTGTTGTGAAAACGAATCTAGGCTTTTATGTTTTGGTGGTGTACCATTAGCGCTTCTTCGTTTTTTTCACACAATGTCTGTAATTTATATAGTTATGTTGTTTAAACGTATCCTATTTTTGTAGTATACATAATCTGAGTTCGACAGCATGTGTAGTGTTCGGAGAATAGATTTGACTGAACTGCGCTGAAGATTTCCGATTTATTGGTGTTTGCTATTACATTAAGCACTTTTGTTTTTCTGAGTGATAAGTTTTGTAGCATTGCCGCCACAAATATAACAGAGACCAAAGGTATGATCGAAACACTGTTCATAAATCGCATGTTTTGGCTACCTTTATAGGTATGTTTTTCATATGATTGGCATCTTCCATTCTTAAGACAAAAGTTTTATTCTAATTCGCAAATATGACTAGCAATTATTTTATTTGGTATGGGGAAACAGCTTTTTGGGATTTTTCTAAATACTAATTTGTGTTTCTGTTAACCAATGCAACGTAAACCGTGTCATAGCTTTAGCTGTGTAGAGCTACTAACAGTGGTGAAATCTATTTAAGGTATACTGTACTAAAAGTACTTGCATGTTAGCTGCCAGAGAGAGAATATTCAGTCCTTTATAGTGTTTATAAAAGTATATTTATCAATGCACATAAAAATAACTAATTCAGTTTATCAACACTGTATGTGTTGCAGATTGATCTTTAGTATTCAGCCTTTCTTATATATGTGTGTATATATTCACTGCATATGTGTTTGTTTATACATATTTGATGAATATTGTATGTGTATCCACATATGAGTGTATGTATATGTGAATGTTGTCGTCATACTCAATGTTTCATAATAAAACACATTTTCTTTCAGCTATCCATTTTCAGACCTACCAACAGACTGAGTAAAATGGGTAGGTGCTGTTAAAACATTTAATGACGTTATATTCGCATCTTGATAACTGAGTTAAGTTTCTCTTCGATTTTTTTTTGTTATTGCTGATACATTTAAGAAAGGAGTAGAATATTTTGGTTTGAAATAAGGAAAAAACACCATTGACTGGTAGATGAAAAATAAGAAATTAAACCAGAAAAAAATAAGTAATATTGATAAAAAAAAATTCTTTAACAGTTGTTTTGTAACAGAATTACAGTGTGGCAGTAGAGAAAGTGTGAGATCTGGATGTCTTAACAAAGATAAGATAAGCATACTAGTACTTAAAAATGTCTGCAATGTTGTTTTTCAGGAAATGCAGGAACTTGATGTATGAGTGTACTAAAATAGTTCCATGTCATTCAGTAGGTATTATTGTAGGTGTTTCCTGGTATTGTGACAAATGTGATCACTTTTCTGGGAGGTGGGATCAGTTGCTTTACACTTTTGGGATGGGGGTCAGATTTGTGTGGCACTCATGTTTACTACTTATTTACTTAAAAAGCACATAGTTGTTTTTTTAGGAAGGTGATTTATATAGCATATATATATATATATATATATATATATATATATATATATATATATAATCTCTCACACACACACACACACACACACAGTGCATCCAGAAAGTATTCAAGTGCATTACTTTCTTCCACATTTTGTTATGTTACAGCCTTATTCCAAAATGGATTAAATTAATTTTTTTCCTCAGAATTCTGC
>JANRMT010062791.1:92912880-92951162 GCA_026402145.1 Polypterus bichir lapradei | reverse complement strand
ATATATATATATATATATATATATATATATATATATAATCTCTCTCACACACACACACACACACACAGTGCATCCAGAAAGTATTCAAGTGCATTACTTTCTTCCACATTTTGTTATGTTACAGCCTTATTCCAAAATGGATTAAATTCATTTTTTTCCTCAGAATTCTGCGCACAACACCCCATAATGACAATGTGAAAAAGTTTACTTGAGGTTTTTGCAAATTTATTAAAAATAAAAAAACTGAGAAATCACATGTACATAAGTATTCACAGCCTTTGCTCAATACTTTGTCGATGCACCTTTGGCAGCAATTACAGCCTCATATCTTTTTTGAATATGATGCCACAAGCTTGGCACACCTATCCTTGGCCAGTTTTGCCCATTTATCAGCACCTCTCAAGCTCCATTAGGGTTGGATGGGAAGCGTCAGTGCACAGCCATTTTACGATCTCTCCAGAGATGTTCAATCGGATTCAAGTCTGGGCTCTGGCTGGGCCACTCAAGGACATTCACAGAGTTGTCCTGAAGCCACTCCTTTGATATCTTTGCTGTGTGCTTAGGATCTCTGTTCTGCTGAAAGATGAACCGTCGCCCCAGTCTGAGGTCAAGAGCGCTCTGGAGCAGGTTTTCTTCCAGGATGTCTCTGTACATTGCTGCAGTCATCTTTCCCTTTATCCTGACTAGTCTGCCGCTGAAAAACATCCCCACAGCATGATGCTACCACCACCATGCTTCACTGTAGGGATGGTATTGGCCTGGTGATGAGCAGTGCCTAGTTTCCTCCAAACGTGACGCTTGTCATTCACACCAAGGAGTTCAATCTTTGTCTCATCAGACCAGAGAATTTTGTTTCTCATGGTCTGAGAGTCCTTCAGGTGCCTTTTGGCTAACTCCAGGCGTGCTGCTATGTGCCTTTTACTAAGGAGTGGCTTCCGTCTGGCCACTCTACCATACAGGCCTGATTGGTGGATTGCTGCAGAGATGGTTGTTCTTCTGGAAGGTTATCCTCTCTCCACAGAGGACCTCTGGTGCTCTGACAGAGTGACCATCGGGTTCTTGGTCACCTCCCTGACTAAGGCCCTTCTCCCCCAATCACTCAGTTTAGATGGCCGGCCAGCTCTAGGAAGAGTCCTGGTGGTTTTAAACTTCTTCCACTTACGGATGATGGTGGCCACTGTGCTCATTGGGACCTTCAAAGTAGCAGAAATTTTTCAGTAACCTTCCCCAGATTTTTGCCTTGAGACAATCCTGTCTCGGAGGTCTACAGACAATTCCTTTGACTTCATGCTTGGTTTTTGCTCTGACATGAACTGTCAACTGTGGGACCTTATATAGACAGGTGTGTGCCTTTCCAAATCATGTCCAATCAACTGAATTTACCACAGGTGGACTCCAGTTAAGCTGCAGAAACATCTCAAGGATGATCGGGGGAAACAGGATGCATCTGAGCTCAATTTTGAGCTTCATGGCAAAGGCTGTGAATACTTATGTACATGTGCTTTCTCAATTTTTTTTATTTTTAATAAATTTGCAAAAATCTCAATTAAACTTTTTTCATCTTGTCATTATGGGGTGTCGTGTGTAGAATTCTGAGGAAAAAAATGAATTTAATCCATTTTGGAATAAGGCTGTAACATAACAAAATGTGGAAAAAGTGATGTGCTGTGAATACTTTCCGGAATGCTTTTCATGACTTAGCATTAATTTTGGACTTCTTACTGCCAGTCTGTGTATTCTCTTTTAGTATGTGCATTTCCTTTTACAGTTAGTTTTTAAATGCAGTTTGCTTAAGTTATATTCATTAGCATAGTCCACATGAATTTGCCTATTGTTAACATTGTCGGGACACTATGCCTGTGAGATCAGAGGATTGGTATAACTTTGTTTATTCGTGGTTTGGCTATTGCACATTTTGCCTTTTGTTATCATGTGTGTAAATGACATGCAGGAGGACAAAGGCACTGGCTTTTTAAAAACATGGAAACCACTGCTTTGATATACAGTATAATATATTTATTTCATATTTATTATCTTGTGCACACATACTGTTACATTGCTGTTTGTCTGCAAGCAGTGCTTGAAGTGGAACCAAATTACTGCCGGTACTCTGGTTAGTCAGTGTATTCTTCCTCTTCCCTCTAAATTCGTTGTTACTTTTACACAACAGGATAGGGTCCCTCCACTCCGTAGGTTGGAGCATGTATGTATATTAGTATATGGTAATGAAATGTGGGTGTCCTTTTGAATCTACAAGCTGCGAAATATGCTGTACTATAACTTATAATATAACATTCGATTGAAGGTTGAGGGGCCCCTTTCAGCACTGCCCATAAGACCAAATAAACACCACCACGCTGCCATTTTTCTTGTCCAGTACCTGAATTTCACTGCTATAGGATGTGGTTTAGAAAAACGGATGGTGAATGAAAAAATTGTGACATCTCTTTCAATTTGTATTAGCCTGGACATCAGTTACCCACAGTATGAGCTGACATTCCATCACTCAAACGTGTGCTTGTGTTGTACATTTTTTATGCTCATCGAGGCTGCTTGTGTGTAATTTGTTTTGAAAGTGAAGTGATGATTATTTTGTGACTGTTTTATATATGCTTTCCTCTATTATGTACATATGTACATATACTTATGTTTACAGTATACATTTGTATATCTGTAATTATGATTTAATTAAAATTATCTATTTTTTTTGTTTTCCTTAGTTTTTGGTTTTTTTTTTTTGGTTGCTTGAAATGGTGGTTGTCCCAATAAGTGATTTTGGAAATTTGGCAACCCTGGCTACAGCTTACTCCTGCTAAACTATCTTATCACAGTAATCCCTCGTAATATGAATGCACATGCCTGACATCTTTCTTGTGAGGTATGCAAGATTAATTTTTTTAAAGAAAAGTGATGCCCGCAGTTTGGTGCTTTAAGGAAATTTCTGCAAATATTTGGAGTCAATTTTTGAATTTTATTTACATTAATGATGTTCCCACTGCCCAGCTATTGGTGATGGACGATATTACCAACCATCTGCTTCACCCTAGTGCATATGCTGTTTCACTATTTAACTATAATGGCACTGGAAAAGTATTTTTTTTGGCTTACATGTTTAGTTTTTATTTAACAATAAGAACATCTAATAGTCAAAACATATATATGAATGTTTGTTTTTTCCAAAAATACTTGTATGGTGTTTTGTTGTAGCCATGCTTAGTTTTTTTTTTCTTCTTTTCTTTTTTTTATGTGTCTTTAAAAATAAATATACATTTCACAGCAGATATTGGTATAATTTTAAAGCTCTTTTATAAACAAGTTTATGCCTTTTTTGTTTAAATACATTTTTACCATTTTCCCTGAGTATGAGTAGCCAAAAATGTAGATGACAGGACATTCATTTCAAAGAAGGAAAGCTCCTGTGTTTCACAATGTATATTTATGACTTGTAATTAGAAAAAATTCATTTTATCGTGTTAGATGCGGTTTATTATGGTGATGTCCTGGGTGGTAAAGGCAGCACAGCATATTATCATCAGCCAGGTACCGTTTGTTCAACAGACATACTAGTCACATTGATTCAAATAGGCAAATAGTGTAATTAAAGACCTCGGCCATCCTGCACAGTTGCTTTTCTTACTTCTTCCTTGTGATGTTACAGGTACATTGGTACTTGCACCTGTAGATTCAGGGACAGTTTCTTTTCACAGATTTTAAGGTTAACAAACAGCGATTCCTAACTCCTAATTTTGTAACATAAAAAATACACATACACAATGCTGGGAAATGTGTTTTATATAATATGGGCTGTTTGTGTGCATGATTATGTATGTGTGCATATTTAAATAATATAATGGAAAGTGATAGAGATATTCAATTTAGAGATTTTGCATAAGTTTTCAAAATTTTTTCTTCACACAGAGAACCATAGACATGTTATTAACTACCAAATCTTGGTAGAGAGTGGTACTTAAGGGATTTTCAAAAACTTGACTCAGTGTTATTTTGGAAAATTAGCCTATTAGAATTGATGGGCTTTGTTGTGCTGAGTGGCTTGTTCTTATCAAAACTGTTCAAAAATACATGAAAATATATATGCATGTTACATGCTATGCACAATTTTTTGTGTATGTTTTATTTTCTGTATTGTTATTGTCACTGTTCTGAATCTATGAAAGTAGTTTACACTGCATTTGTGGTGCAGTGGTAGCATTGCTGTCACACAGTAATGAAATTGTGGGTTTGAGTCCCGAGTCCTCCCAGCATGGACAACACTTTTTTAATGAGAAAAGTGATGTATAAATGTAAAGAATTGTTGTTATAAGTTGGTGAAAATACATTAGAGTGTGCATTCATAGCACCTTAGTTGGCAGGAGAACCAACTAAAGCCAAGTTAAAAAGTATATCCTAGACTTTATTTCCATAGATGGATATTATAATGATATAAGTGAGCTTCTTTAAAATACTTTTAAAAAAATTGCAATCATTTTGCAACCTTATTTAAGAAAAGTATGGGACTGCATCAACTAATCGACAAAAATTAATTTATTCAATTATTAAATTTGTTGCCAACAGTTTTCATTGTCGAATAAATGGATCGGTGATTTCACATGCATTGCGTTATGTCATCACATTTGGCAGCAGTGCATTTCAGTAAGGCAGATACAGAGGGAGATGAAAGTCCAAAATTGCAAAATGAAATGTCTAAAGGATGGGAACACTTTGTGTTAAGGTCTTCCCAAGAAAAACAGCTGGTTACAAAATGTGCAGTGCAGGATTGGCATGGCACAGGAGTATGACTATCATGAATAAGCACCTAAATAGGAAATGCATGGGAGCAAGTGAAGATGTGCATTCAGCATGGTAAGCTAACATCCCACAATTTATTAGGGCACTTTCTCACTTAGCTTAGTGGACTGTAGAGAATGCTCTCAGATCTGTCCTTTGCTCCACCCTGGCTGCATTTGTTTGCTTTCAGACTTTATAGTAAAGGACACAGGGATAGCCAAATGTGCACAGATTCATATCAAAAAATTGCCCACATGCAAGGCAAAGATGAAAATTTGTGCAGGCAGAAATGGAATACGGCTAATTTAGAAGGCGTGTGCTCCATGTGGCTGATTCTTAATGCTTTCAGCTTGCACCGCATTGTATTACATGTTTCTCAGTAATTATGATTGCACAGCCGAGTTTTGCCCTTTTTTTTCCTTCAAATTCATTGATGTCCCACTAGCTGCAATTGCAAGCTGCCCCCTTGGTGAACAAAGCACAATTGGTATGTCCTCTTTAGTGAAATGAACTTGCTTAGAAATGGGGAAATATTTATCCAGAAAAGTTCAGAAATAATAATAGAACACATACACTGCAGAACCATGACACGACAGAGAGAAGATGAGCATGATTTAAAAAATGAGCAAGTCATTTTACAACTCTGCAAAGTAGGAGTTATTATATTTTAAAATTACAAATGTTATTTTTTAAATCTAAAGATTTTAAATCTAAGCAGGCAGTGTGGTGTAGTGGTAAAGGTTTTGGACTTCAGATCCTGAGGTTGTGGGTTCAAATCCCGCTATTGGCGCAATGTTACCATGATCAAGTCACTTGACCTGCCTGTGCTCCAACTGAAAAAACCAAAAGAAATGTAACCGATTGTATCATAAATGCTGTAAGTTACTTTGGATAAAGGTGTCAGCCAAATAAGTAAATAAAAATTACAATACTTATCAACTACATAGCTAGAGTGGAGACTTGTACTGTATTCTAATTTCTGCAAAAAACAACATGTCAGACTATGTTTTGAGGAAGATGCCCCTTGCATACCACAGCAAGTAGCTGCTCTGATTGACTATGTTCTAAATATACTGGTAACTGACATGAGACCACTCTTCATGGTGGAGGATGATGGATCTAAAGAAATGATTCACATGCTCAATCTAGATTTCACTTTGCCTTCAATGACAAATTTTAATAAACTGATGGATTGGAAATATGAGGAAACATTTCAACAAGTGTAGATTACATTAAAGCTACCAACAGCAAACTTGCAATCACCATCATATATGGACAAGTGTAGCAACTGAAGTCTACCATGGTGTAACATGCCATTTTATTAGAGAAGACTGGAACATGAAGTCTGCCTTCCCACCATGTTGCTGGAGCAGAGACATAAATCATTCAACATAGTTGGCTGGTTGGAGGAGGCTATATGCAGATTTGAAATTCTTCCCAGCAAAATTGTTGCTATTGTGTGTGATAATGGTGCCAATATTGTAGCTGCAGCAAAAAACTTAGAAGTGAAGCATGGATGGTCCTCTTTACTCTGCACTGGCCGCACCTTGTAGTTGGTAATTCATTCTGGACTATGACATCCAAGCCTTTCACAAACTATTGGGACAGTACGCCACCCTGTGGAGCATTTTAAAAAATTTGAGCAATCCTCCACCTAGCTGAAGAAAAAACATCTGTAGCTGGGAACACTTGAGTGCAAACTTGTAGAGGATATAAGCACAGGATGAAACAGTACTTCTACTGTACATGATTAGTCAACTGGTTGAGCAAAGGTGGCCCATAACTGCAACATTCTCTGACCCTATGTGACACAGAGAGTCAGGTACCTTGACTTAAAAGGTGAGCAGTGGAACCTACTTGAAGAGCTTTCCACTGCTCTTAAATCTCTTGAGTGTGCCACTCACTGTGTTTTTAAGTTGGGAGAAATAGCCTACAATTTCTTCAATATCCCCACTTGTAACAGGGCTCATGAAATCCATAAAGGATTGTGTATTGAGTGAAGTGCAGTGAAGTCTTTCCAAGTCACTGCTATGGAGCAACTTCAGCAACGATGGAGGAAGGAGGCCACATTTTTAGACTCCACACAAAACACAGTAGTCCTTGGTACAGCACCAAATCCAAGATTTACAAAACTGACATTTGTGACATCTGAGCAAGTGTTCCATTTGCAAGTTAAAGTACAAACACAGCACTTGAAGTGAAACAGGAAATGATCACCAACAGTGTTGCAAAGACAAAATCTGTGCTGCCAGTACATCCACCAGTAACACAGCTGCTGGACCAAAAACTGGTGTCACTGTCACTTTACTTGACTCATTCCTTGACTCGGGGAAACAGCAGTGAAGAAGATAACAGAGATGTGAAAACTGAAGAAATCTATGGATAGGTTTTAAGGAATGAGATCATGACATACTTTGAAGAGAAACAAGCTGCCAAAGAAACAAAATCTACTAAATTGGTGGAAGACTAATGAGGCTAGATAGCCTACTCTGGCCAGGCTTGCAAAGGCCCACCTATGAATCCCTGCTATCTCAACACCATCTGAGCATCTCTTTTCAGTTGAAGCCAACATAGCTTTCAAGAAGACAGCCGGCCTTAGCCAAGAACATGTGGACTTGTGGACATGTTTTTGCATTGCAACTCAAAACCCCTGTAGAATCATTTTGCATGCCTGGTGGTACTTGTGGAGCAATTTAAGAGTTTGTTTTTAAAGCTACTGATGTAGCAGTTTCAGCTATAGTTTGTCTTTTAAACCACTGTTGGAGCAACTGCAACATGTCTAAGTCCCTCACTCTGAGAACACCACCATAATGTCTCAGCACCACTATTTTATCACTTGTTGACAAACCTCTTGATTTCACATGAAAATTGTGCAGTAATGGTCAGTTTGCTGTTGATGCCACACTTGCAGGTGACATAACACATTATGAGTCTGTGTACAGGAATTATTTAACAGTATCAGTCAAAAAACATACCATAACACTCCCAAACCTAATTAATCCAGTTTAGGGCCATTGATGGCCTGAGTCTATTCCAATAGAGCATAAAACCGATGGACACTTGCACACCCATACTTATTCAAGGGCCAGTTTGTACGTAATTGCCAGTTAAAGTAACCTGCACCCCTTAGTGACGTGGAAGGAAATGGAGGAAGGCCAAATCAAACAAGGGAAAATAAGCACAATCCACAAGGAGAACATCTTGGCCTAGAATTTTAACCCAGTATGCAGGATCCTTGAGGCTTCTCACTACACCACCATGCTGCCTTCTGGTCAAACAGAGAACTCAATTTTTTTAACTAAATGTTAAGCAAAAAATAAAACATTAGGCAAAAGCTGTACTCTCACCTGTATGCCTCAATTGCCATCTTGTAGAAGTAATAGAGAATTTCAGATTCCTGGGGCCTCATTTATAAAACTTTGAGTGTGAAAATATGCATACACCCAATATTGGGGGGGAAAAAAATCTGATTTCCGAAACATGGCATATGCATATTTCTACACAGTTTACTCTTTATAAATCACAATTACCTTGCAAATATACTTTTGTGAACACACCTCGAAACATCCGTATACGGAGCATGGTAATCAGACTCCTACACATACGGTCACAATGCTGCAGAACTTCTTTGGCTGGTAGAGCAGCCTCACACCTGACACATCAAGACACTGCAACCTGCATTGAATAGTACATGGCTATGTTCTGCAATTAAGAGCGCAAGATCATGCACGGCATTTGAACACCACTCTTCTGCAAAGGGTTGTTTGGGGAAAGGTGTAAGGTGCCAGCGTCTGAGCGGGTAGCCACTATAACCTCAAATTTTTAATTAAGTGATTGCTTTTACAATGAATAGTACAGGCCATATGAAAAACTGAGGATTTAGCCAACTCCATTACCAACAAGCCATTCACCATGTACAGTATCGTCACATCTTCCAAAGCTACTTTACCTCAAATGAAATGAATCATGGATTAACCCAGACTACTGAAATAAATTGTTTGTCATCCACATGTTGACATTACAGATTGTGCTTTATTAGAATGTCACTGCTGGTGGTTAACAAAAGCAGCCTCATTTTCACTAAGTGCCTATATTTCAGAGGATCAAACACTGCTGCAAATAGTGCCTCACTGGTCAGTTACTGGCTTCCATTACAGCAGGCATTGTTGAGTGAAGCTTGGCATGGTTATTCCTGACCTGATAGGTAACTGATATAAACTGAGAAAGCAACAAAGTTTTTTTCTACAGAAAAAGCACTTTACTACCTAGCATAAAAAGGTGTGTCCTCCACTCCTAAAATTAGCACCTAAAGCTAAATCAAATGTGTGGATTTACTACGGATTCAAATATTATGTCAGTGCCAGTAAAAAAAAGCTGTATGTAAGCTGTGGAACTCAGAAGTATTGTTGTAACACAACAAATTTGAGAAATCTTTTATCCTGACATCACCCATAAACGTAATTTCGGTCGACAAATGGGTAGAGCCTGAATAATCTGTGCTGGAGACAGCATTTGGCTCCATGCTTCTATTTAATTTGCCTCATGCCCAAAAAAAAAAAATCTATAGCAGTTTTTATCTATAAAAATATGAGCCCCAACACCGTTGTTGAAAATGATGGCTTTTAACAAATTATACAGTGTGACATCTCCTTGAACCCTCAGATCAGACATCAGACACCAGATAAAAGTCCAAATATTGAATTTATTCAGACAATAATGTGCTCAAAGCACCCTCCACTCCACTATATTCTTAAACCAATAAACAAATCACAATACTACACAATACAATAATCAAATCTTCCTCTCCCAGACACGTTGTTCCCTTCCTCCCAACTCAGCTCCCTCGTCTGGGATTTCCCAGAGTCCTTTATAGTTCATGACCCAGAATGCTTCTGAGCCCTCAGTCCACGTAATTATCCAGCACTTCTGGGTCGGGTGAAAACTCTTCTTCTTCATCCTGAAAGTACGTCATTTCCTCTGTCGCTGTGCCTAAGACGTACTTCTGGGTTATAGGGAAAATAGTAGTCCCTGCTCCTCCCTGCAGCGTCCCCTGGAGGTCGCCATGGTATCCAGCAGGGCTGTGATGAAAAACTCCACTGTCCATGATGCCCTGCTGGAACTCGGGGCACCTCTATGTTGCAAGAAGGGCTCCACCTGGTGGCCTGGGGTATTGGCCCGGATGAACAGCCAGCCATATCCCACAACAGGTTCTGCAATAAGCTAAACCTACCAGAAAGCACATGAAAGAAGTTATAGTACCTATGCTTTATGAAGATCTTAAACCAAGCTTTGCCATGTCTCTCATGTCACTACATTAAAAAACAACTGGGCACCTTTGGCAGATGTACTGCAGACAAGAGCGCTGAATGCCAGTCACACTGGGGGATAACCTCGCTGCTGAGATGGCTGGATGTTGTTCCAAAAACCTTTTTAGCATTTGTAATGTTCTGTTCCATTATGGGACCAAGTCAATCCCAAGTTTGTTTGTTTGCAATTCTAATAAATGTGGCTAGCTGTATTGCTATGGTGGAAAAAGTCTGCAACTTGCTTCCTTCAGCCAAGCAAGTGCACCAATTGTTGGAATTTTAAGAGCAGCCTGTGATACCAAAGTGTGTGTGTGTGTGTGCAATGCAGCCAATGTGATGTAGATCCATAACCTGTTCTGCACAGATCATATTAGTAACGTTGTCAATCCCAAAGGCTGGTTCTTTGTCTTTTATGTTCCATTCATCCAAAGCCATTGTCAACATGCATCAGATCCAGATCCTCATTTTAAAACTCTTCCTTTTTGTCTGAGGAGGAACTGTGAGGACACATTTTCTACACTGATTAATGTGACTGCTACACATGAGCAACTGCCGCAACTGAAGATATGTGTAACCTGTAGAATAATGGCAAGAAATGAGTCTTCACGTTGTATCTTTAATTTTGACTAATTAAAGGTTATTTTTAATGTCCAGTAGGGGAATAAATTTGGCTAATAGTTTAATTGAAGGGTGTCTAAGTGTAGAATCATAAGACACAAAAAAGACATAAATAAGTTACTGAATAACATTTATCATTCAAGAAGCAATATTTGATTTTTTTATAGTAATACTAGCCATGTGCGCCCAACTACGTTGCGCGTGTTAAAGTTGTCTGTGAAGGGCTCCCTGTTTAAACGCAGCTGCCAGTCGTGAACTGGGCCCTTCGTCGCACAGCATTATGATTTTTTATAAGGGAAACAAAATTACAAAAGAAAACCCTTGGATATTGATTTGATAGGAACGGCCTACTCGGAATCACTGTCCGAATCGTAATTATGTGGTGGTGTAGGAGCATTTCTGCTTCTGTCCGTTCAGTCCGTCTCGTTTTCACGACGCTGTCGTTTCCTCTCACGATCTCTTCTCAACCTTTCTTTAATCTCACAGGTTCCTTTGTGGCAATCCAAAGAGTAAGGCAATATACACGGAGCAATGGTTCTAAAAGGGGGACACATAGGTATCCAGGCTCTTTAAAGCATAAATAGGGATCACTTCACTGACATTTGAGCAAGCCACGTTGTCATTCATTTTACCCACTGTCTTTCTTTCATTTAGGGATGCACCGATACCACTTTTTTGGAAAACGAGTACGAGTACTTGCATTTCAGTACTCGCCGATACCGAGTACTTAATAAAAACATGATTTAAATTTACAGGTAACAGCTTTAGTCATATAATTTAACAAAGAAAACAAGGGACTAGTTTGGAATTAAGAACATTTATTTAAAATGAAAAGCATGTTGTATGCAACATATTACAGAATAAATAATTGTAAAAAAAAATTTAAACAGTGACAGTGCAACTCAAGTATTTTTTTCAGTTTGTTGTAAACTCTGCCACTTTGGACAACACAAGGGGCATTAATAAACATCTTTGCTATTTAGTGCACAATATTTGAATAAACTAACAACATCCACCAACATAGAACTGTGGCAGTCAGTGCAACTGAGGTAGGTATTAACATCAAGTCTAAGACGACTCACTTAATGGAGCCTATTTAGAAAAAGTGAGTGGCAGGTTTTTTTTTTAAGAAAAGTAGCTTTTCTGCATTATCAGCAGTCAGCCTGTTTCTGTTTTCATCTATAATGTGTGACACTGAGCTAAAAAGCCTTTCACTTTCCACACTGCTACATGGGGCTGAGAGGTATTTCTGGGCCATTTTAGCCAAAGTGGGGAACCTGATTTTGTTGACAACCCAGTACTTCAGAGGACTGTCTTCACGAGGGCTTGGGGCCTCTCCGAGGTATGTGTCGAGCTCAATGGCAGCACTTGCTGCCAGCGGCTGTGCTGCCTGGGGCTGCTCCTTAGCGATTTCTTCAAATACAGTGTCCAGACTGCTGCTAGTGCTGGCCTGGGCCTTGAGGAACAGTTTAGCAGGATGTTCTGCAGCTTCTGCCCGACTCCCCTCTGCCTCAGCTCTGGACATCATCTGCAGCTCCTGCTTCAGGTGCAGCTTGACCTCCGGAGCAGTGTTGTTGGAGAAGAAGCGATCTTTATACCTGAACAAAATTCATGAATGTATTAATATGTGGAAAAATAGGACTGATTTTAGTTTCCCCTAAACCACTGTCACAAATGCCAGCCATTTGGCTTTCTGGTAGTAATAAGGGAAATATATTTCATATTATATATATTGCATACATTTGTATTTGTGTATTTTAGTTACAAAAATATAATATTTCAGATGGAAATTAATCTTACATTTAGTACTGTAGTTTATCATTGAATACCTATAGCACACAGACTTTACCTTGGGTCAAGTATGGTGGAGATGAAGTACAGTGGGTTGGTCTCGACGTCACTGAAGCGCTTCTTGACAGCTGCCAGTAAGGTTGCTTTCATTGTCTTGACGCCGTGGTCCTCGTCTGTTTCTTTGTTTAGAAGTCTCACTAGCACAGTCACAGCTGGGATGACATCAGAGGCTAGTGCGTCGTAGCTGCTCACTATTTTAGTTAGTTCCTCAAAGGGGGCGAGGATGGCAACAGTCTTCTCCATAAGAGCCCATTGGTGAGCGGTGAGATAGTCAGGGAGTTCATGCTCGGAAACATACACCCCCAGCACTCGCTTTTGCTCAATGAGGGACTGGAGCATGTAATGCGTGCTGTTCCAGCGCGTCCTGCTGCAATCTCTTTATTGCTGGTTGAGCTGTCCCTGAATGTCCTCGAGGCGGGAGTAGGCTAAGGCGGAATGTTTAAAATGCCCAACTATTTTCCGCCCCACTGCTATAGCATCAGCTATGCTCCTCTGTGCTAATAAGCCCTCATGAACAGCCAGTTGGAACGTGTCCACGACACATGGCAGACTTGGGAGCCCTGCGTCATTCATGGCTTTAATCATGTTTTTGGCATTGTCACAAAGCACAACATGTACTGATGTTTTAGGTATACCCCATGTCTGGAGCATTTCCTCAAACACATGCACTATAGCCTGGCTGGTGTGCGAGCCGCGGAATTGTTTCGCATGTAATATGGCTCGTTGCGGCGTAAAACTCTTGTCTATCCACTGGGAGGTTAGGCTAATTAGCGACACGGGGCTAACACTGCTTGTCCAAATATCCGTGGTGAAACTAAACGCAGAGGAGGCTTGCAGTAGGCTGTGGATATGTTTTTTCACGGAGTCGTGTAGTTTAGGCAGCTCCGTGTCAGTCATGAGGCGGTGGCTTGGGACATCATATCTGGGCTCCAGAACATGGAGGAGACGCAGGAATCCCACATTTTCTACCTCCGAGAGTGGCTGGTCACTCAATGCAATGTACTCGATAATTGCCTGTGTTATTTTCACAGCACGTGGATTGTCTCTGGACATTTTCTCTCGTCTTGCCAGAGTTTGCTGCAGCGTGGGTTGTGTTGGTTTAGAAGCGTGGGTAAACTCTTTGTACTCGTTGTCGTGTTGGGATTTTAGGTGCTTGATTAAATTACTTGTGTTAAATGCGTTACCTTTTGAGCCTCCTCTGGACAATTTCGCTGAGCACAATTTGCAGTCCGCCTTTGTTTTGTCGTCTTCGTTCACTTTGAAATAGTTCCACACGGCTGACATGTCTCGCATCGCCTTCTCCCCGCTCTGAGCTGCAGCCGGGGCCTGGTGGCGGGCATTCGGCGCCTGTGATTAACTCCTTACACGCCGCTCAAACATAGACATTTCTCAGACCGTGGTATCGGTCCCCGGTATCGGGGGGGACTTTTAACGAGTACGAGTACTTTAGAAAATGTGGTATCGAGGCCGATACCGGTATCGGTATCGGTGCATCCCTACTTTCATTCATATGTTACGTAGGCACGTACCTTTTATCTTCGGCAATCTCATTCTCTAACCAGGCCTCAGGAGCTAACCAGCGTATCACTGTCCACCACCCCTTTCGTTATTCCGGCACATTGTTGACATCCGTGAGTAACAACAATGTACTAAACTGGAAGGTGGTCTACGCATGCGGACAAACAAAGATCAAGATCTAAATGAAGATCTCTTTAGTTATTTTAAACCACAATAATTTGTTTAGTTTGAATGTCTGTGTTTTGAGGTGTGACTGGCGTACTACAGTCTTCAGTAGTATAAGCCTGGAGGAGATTCTTAATGCAATGCCTATGTTTTAGCTGTCTCTCTACTGCCATCTAGTGCTTCTTCTTCTAATTCATTCGCGGACAAACAAAGATCAAGATCTAAATGAAGATCTCTAGTTATTTTAAACCACAACAATTTGTTTAGTTTGAATGTCTGTGTTGAGGTGTGACTGGCGTACTACAGTCTTCAGTAGTATAAGCCTGGAGGAGATTCTTAATGCAATGCCTATGTTTTAGCTGTCTCTCTACTGCCATCTAGTGCTGCTTCTTCTAATTCATTCGCGGACAAAGAAAGATCAAGATCCAAATGAAGATTATATATAGAGATTATCCAGAAGATGAAATAGATGTTTTATAAAGTATATGTCATTGCAATGTTTTAAAACAAAGAGCCCCCCCTAATGTGTGGCTATACATGTTAAATTACAGTGAATGAGTGCAGTACTGTATTTTTTTAAAATTTTATTATTATTTAAAGAGCAATAATATTTTCTTCCACATTTGCAAATATTGATGTTAACTGTTAACATAACTAATTATTTCTTCTAAAATGTCCTTCCATGCTTATGTATACAGTGGTGTGAAAAACTATTTGCCTCCTTCCTGATTTCTTATTCTTTTGCATGTTTGTCACAAAAAATGTTTCTCTCGTTCTCAATAATACAAACTTTATAAAAGGTGCCTTTGTGTATTTTTGCAAAACATTCCATATATGGTGAAGAGAATAAAGGCTTTATGTGTATCCTGTCTGATAAATTATTGCCAACTTCTGTTTTAATTCATTGTCATAATGGAAGTAGTGAAGTATTATTTTAAATGTTTTATTAAAACTATTAACCTCTATTTGAAATCTGCTTTTATATGCTTTAGGAAGGTTAAAATGTTTCATTCTGTGCTGGTCCAGCTAATATTAAGCTTGGCTCCTAATGTGTGTTTTCATTTAGTGTTCACAGTTTTTGAAAATGAAAGATTTCATAGTCTGTGTTGTGATAAGCCATAATTACCCCCAATATACAGTATAGCCCATCCCGTTTACTGAGTAGCAATGCTTGAGAATTTGAGCTTCTATAAAAAGCTACATTTTCCATCCATTATCCAACCCGCTATATCCTAACTACATGGTCACGGGGGTCTGCTGGAGCCAAACCCAGTCAACACAGGGTGCAAGTCAGGGAACAAATCCCAGGCAGGGTGCCAGCCCACTGCAGGACACACACACACACCCACACCCACACACCAAGCACACACTAGGGACAATTTAGGATCGCCAATGCACCTAACCTGCATGTGTTTGGACTGTGGGAGGACACCGGAGCACCAGAGGAAACCCACGCAGACACTGGGAGAACATGCAAACTCCATGCAGGGAGGACCCAGGAAGCGAACCCAGGTCTCCTGACTGCGAGACAGCAGTGCTGCCAATGCAACACCGTGCCAGCTACATTTTCCCCTTGGGATAAATAAGTATTATATATCTATCTATACATTTTTGTTAATATATCCACAGATACAGTTGTGTGAAAAACTATTTGCCCCCTTCCTGATTTCTTATTATTTTGCATGTTTGTCACACAAAATGTTTCTGATCATCAAACACATGTAACCATTAGTCAAATATAACACAAGTAAACACAAAATGCAGTTTTTAAATGATGGTTTTTATTATTTAGGGAGAAAAAAAATCCAAACCTACATGGCCCTGTGTGAAAAAGTAATTGCCCCCTTGTTAAAAAATAACCTAACTGTGGTGTATCACACCTGAGTTCAATTTCCGTAGCCACCCCCAGGCCTGATTACTGCCACACCTGTTTCAATCAAGAAATCACTTAAATAGGAGCTGCCTGACACAGAGAAGTAGACCAAAAGCACCTCAAAAGCTAGACATCATGCCAAGATCCAAAGAAATTCAGGAACAAATGAGAACAGAAGTAATTGAGATCTATCAGTCTGGTAAAGGTTATAAAGTCATTTCTAAAGCTTTGGGACTCCAGCGAACCACAGTGAGAGCCATTATCCACAAATGGCAAAAACATGGAACAGTGGTGAACCTTCCCAGGAGTGGCCGGCCGACCAAAATTACCCCAAGAGCGCAGAGACGACTCATCCGAGAGGTCACAAAAGACCCCAGGACAACGTCTAAAGAACTGCAGGCCTCACTTGCCTCAATTAAGGTCAGTGTTCACGACTCCACCATAAGAAAGAGACTGGGCAAAAACGGCCTGCATGGCAGATTTCCAAGACGCAAACCACTGTTAAGTAAAAAAAACATTAGGGCTCGTCTCAATTTTGCTAAGAAACATCTCAATGATTGCCAAGACTTTTGGGAAAATACCTTGTGGACTGATGAGACAAAAGTTGAACTTTTTGGAAGGCAAATGTCCTGTTACATCTGGCGTAAAAGGAACACAGCATTTCAGAAAAAGAACATCATACCAACAGTAAAATATGGTGGTGGTAGTGTGAAGGTCTGGGGTTGTTTTGCTGCTTCAGGACCTGGAAGGCTTGCTGTGATAGATGGAACCATGAATTCTACTGTCTACCAAAAAATCCTGAAGGAGAATGTCCGGCCATCTGTTCGTCAACTCAAGCTGAAGTGATCTTGGGTGCTGCAACAGGACAATGACCCAAAACACACCAGCAAATCCACCTCTGAATGGCTGAAGAAAAACAAAATGAAGACTTTGGAGTGGCCTAGTCAAAGTCCTGACCTGAATCCAATTGAGATGCTATGGCATGACCTTAAAAAGGTGGTTCATGCTAGAAAACCCTCAAATAAAGCTGAATTACAACAATTCTGCAAAGATGAGTGGGCCAAAATTCCTCCAGAGTGCTGTAAAAGACTCATTGCAAGTTATCGCAAACGCTTGATTGCAGTTATTGCTGCTAAGGGTGGCCCAACCAGTTATTAGGTTCAGGGGGCAATTACTTTTTCACACAGGGCCATGTAGGTTTGGATTTTTTTTTTCTCCCTAAATAATAAAAACCATCATTTAAAAACTGCATTTTGTGTTTACTTGTGTTATATTTGACTAATGGTTAAATGTGTTTGATGATCAGAAACATTTTGTGTGACAAACATGCAAAAGAATAAGAAATCAGGAAGGGGGCAAATAGTTTTTCACACCACTGTATGTTATGAAGTCACTAGGTAGACATCCTTCAATTAAAGTGTTACTGAAATTTATCACATTATATTAATGTTCTCTATGTATGGTTACGTAATCTCTAGAAGAGACAGCACTTCAATTATATCAGTGCAATCTGGATATCAGTGCCGATTCCCAGCCCTATCCGTACATCATGTATCTCTTTTGATGTATAATATGTTTACTACGTCAACACACATTATTATAACGTCTAAGTGATATTAATTATTATGTGTGAGTCATTCTTTAGATGGTTTGCCTGCATTACCCTACTTTACCAATGGTGTAGTTATTTCCCAGTTTCTTTGAAATTTTGCATATGCACATGATATAGGTCAGAGTTGCTGTAAATATACAAGTTCCCCCATTAAGTTTTCTACTATAAATCCCAGTGTGTGCATGGAATAGTTGTGTATGCAAATTGTATGCCTTTTTGTACATATGCAAGCTCTCGTAAATGAGGCTCCTGGACACTACCATTACAGCACATTAAGGAAATTGGCAGAGAAGGTTATAGTCAAGAAAGTTCACCAGCAGCTGGCGTTCTTTAAGAGAGTAAAAAAAAAAAAAGGCCAGAGTTTGTCAGAAAGCAATGATTCTTCTGCACAGGTGCTTTATTCAAAGAATCAAAGAAACCATCTGTGGCATGGTTTGGTTTGGCTTTGGACATGAAGTAGCATGAGAGAATATTGTGAACTACTAAAATCATTAATCTAGCCTTGGGTAACAAAAGCAACAGATATAACTGAAGTTATTTTTTTAATTGAACAAACTTAGCCAACATCCAGAAGACACATGGGAAAAAATGTAAGTTCTCCACTTAAATCAGTAGCTTATGGAACCACTTCTAGCAGCAGTAACTTGAAATAATTGTTTGCATGAGTTTATCAGTCTCTTAAACTTTATTGTTACAGTTAACTATTTTCTGTGGGCATTTATTTATGTCTTAGTAAAAGTTATAAAATGCAAAGATAGAAAAGTGCCAACCAAAATTGGGGGTTAAAGTATGAAGTATTATATTATAAGTAAATGTTGAAGTAATTTTATTAATGAATTAGTATTGAAATACTGACAATTCATTTAATAATTTCTTTAGTAAGATACTTATGTGAATGTATGGTTTCTGCTTATTTCTTGTATATTTGTTTTTTATGTGTAGCAAGTTAAATTAGTATATTTTACATGAGTAATTTAAACATTCACATTCAGGCACAGTTCCATACAGTAAGCAGCAAAAAAGCTAGTTAGAGAAAATGTTAAATTGTATTTTAGAAAATAAGAGAAAAAAATATACTGTAGTCGAGGGAAGTTGGTCAAAGATTGTTAAAACGGTGAGAAGCAGTCAATATGGTTAATATTAGTTTATAGAGCACCATAATGATTGTAAAGCAAGAAAATTAAAAAGAAAACTTCTTACTTTCACAGTTAGTGTGAGGCATTACACAGACATATTACTGTTGGTGTAAAGGAGCCCAAGTTGCTTTTCTTGACACACTTCTGCCGAGTAATTTGTTGGCTGAAAGTACTCGGTGTTAGTGTGTCAGAGAGAGGATGTGCGGCATTGTTCATAATGGCACTCAGTTTTGTTTTGATTCTTTCCTGGTCCAGAATGTGTCCTATAACTGAACTTGCCCTTTTAATTAGCTTGTTGATTCGGTTGGTGTCTCTTGAAGTGATTTTACCTGCCCATCTCTGAACAGTGTAGAAAATTGCACTGGCCATCACAGGTATAGATGATGTGAAGAATGTCACATCTCACATTAAAGGAACATAGTCTCCTAAGGAAAATAGCCTGCTCTGCCCTTTCTAGTATAGTTTCTCTGTGTTCTGAGGCCAGTCCAACCTGCCATTAATGTGGACCCCCAAGTGTTTGTAACAGTGAACCACCTCTATATGTACTCCTTGAATAGTGACTGGATATAGGCTGCTGACTAGTATAATCTCATCCCCCATATAAATACATACTATAAATGCAGAGTCATCTGAAAATGTCTGCAAGTTACCTGACCTGTTGTTTATATTTGTACTTGGAGGTGTGAAAAAGACTGTTCCTTGTAGTGCTCTAGTGTTGCTCACATTCATAACAGAAACACAGTCCTTGAGACTCACAAACTTGCGGTCTATCAGGCAGATAGTCCATTATCCAGGACACCTTAGGATTATCAACCTGCACATCTCTGAGTTTACACCTTAACAGGGATGACTGGATGGTATTGAATTCACTGGAGAAATCTAAAAACCCTCACAAGTGCTGCCAGCTTTGTCCAGGTGAGAATAACCCTTGTGGAGCAGATAGATAATTACATGCTTCACTCTAATCTTTGTCTGAAGGGCAAACTGCAGTGGGTCCTGGTGGTCTACCATAAGTGGACTTATGTAGTCCAGGACCAGTCTTTCTAAGGTCTACATGATGTGGTACGTAACTGCCACTTTTCTGTAGTCCTTCGGTGAAGAGGCGCCTGCCTGCTTTAGAACAGGAACAATACAGGATGTCTTCCACAGCAGTGGTACTTTCTGAAGCCTCAGGGATGGACTGAACAAGTGAAAGAGGACACCACAAAGTTGGTCAGCACAGGCCTTAAGAATCTGAGGACTGACTCCATCTGGTCCTGAAGCTTCAGTTGTCTCCTGACTTGGTCTTCATTTATAGACATTCCACACTGATGATCGGGGCGAACTTGTCGTTGGACATTCAAATTTATTTGGTAGGAGTTGTTGATATTGTAGGGATAGTATGGGGAAGACTGGTCATTGGAAGTAGGTGGCAGTGGGAGGGAGTCTATTAAAAAATTGGTTCAGGGTATTCGTTTTGTCCACATCCCCTTCTAGCACCTGAGCATTCATATTCTACAGTTTCTTGGTTGTTCTTGATTATATTATAATTTTAACTGATACAGCATATCTGTCTTCTGTTGTATTATAGTAGACAGGTTTGCATTCATCCAGCTAAGCAAAATCAAACTGCAGTGTTAACGTGTTGTAATTGTTTGCAAGTGAGAGTGCACATTAAGCAACAATGCTTCCTCTGATATTGCTTCTTAAAGGCCTGTTAAAGAATAATGGTTAATCTAGGCACAAGTTAAAAAGTGGGTAAAAATTGTAATTTTGTAAACCAGGGGTATAGTTAAAAACAAATGGCTGTGGGAAGCAGGCACTTAAAAAACTTATACAATATGATTTAATCTAGGATGACATTTTAAGTTTTGTGTGGTTTATATGGTGTTGAATTTTAAACTTTGTTAGACCACGTCTTGCACAGACTGGAGAAATAATTTTCTTTCAGGGTTTGAATTCCTTTCGTTATCAAAGAGTCTAGTTATAAAATTCCATTTACAGTGCTGTCTTAGATTATTTAAGGATGTGTTTTTCTGAAAGCCCTGGTATGGATTTAACATACTTACTTTTATTAGTGGTACTTTGCTGTATAGTGTCCATTTTAGACAATGTAGAGAGGTTAGAGAAGTCAGCTGTAAAACCATTAGAAAAGTCTTTCAGTTGCATGTAATGGAAAAAATATTTTCCTATATTTAAAGCAAAGTTATTTAAAACGCCCAGGTACATACACAGTCCCATTACCATTTGTGTGTTATGTATTGGTTATTCTTTATTTTACGGAGGGCAGCTTTATTTTGGAGGAATGAGGGTATTCACTCCCATCTAACAAAAAATGGGAGATTTAATTATGAGTTTTATAAGGAGTGATATGGTTATTATGGACTCACAAATTTATTATATTTGTACAATTTATGTTTACTAACAAAATTTGTCCCCACTAACTACATGTCTAAATTAATCTGTGCTGTTGCTGAGGTTAGGTATTATATCATAAGCATTCTACATTATACTTCTTGCTTCAAACCTGTATTATAAGCTGGGTACATGAATGTCTAGCTGACAAGTTTTAAAACATAAATTTATACATTTATTTTTGAATGAACATATGGATCCACTTTTTTGTCAGTGATCTAGAGAAGGCACACAAACAACTTAGTTGGGTGAGTGCCCTGTCAAAGTTTGGTTTCTGCCTCATGCTCACTAGGTAGGCATTGGATCTCAATGATCTTAAATTGGCCCGGTACTGGATGAATAGATGGATGAGGTATTGTAGCCATGGCCATTACCTTATCTAGGCTTTATTTTAAAAGACAAATATCCTTTGTGGTATCGTTTTCTAATTTCTTCATTTCTGTGGGATGATAAAAGTATAATGGTCACACCTTCCACATCATAATGCTCTCAAAGTATGAGTAAATCATATTTTAGGTTGTGATCTTCCACCATAAAGAGAGTTTTTTTTTCTTTTTTTGTCTTGAAACAGCTGCAGTATTTTCCTACTTTATTCAGTCAAACCATGCATGATAGGATTTCAAAGTAATAGGTGTGATTCCCTCTATTCTTCACAAAAATTCAAGCTGGTTGTTGGGGGAATGGTTAACTTGTAAATGTGAAATTAACATTTACACTACTGCCCTCAGAAATTGACTCTTGAACCGCGCGATTTTTGATATGTTGATATTTACATATACTGTACTGTATAAGGAGGAAGAAATGCAGTGTTTTCTTCTGTTAGTGATGTAACTATACTGGTATGGTTAACTATGTGTTTCCTTACCAGTCTTAAAAAGTATAGCCATTTGTTTCAAAATCTAGAAAAAAGAGATAATTGGGTAATACCTTCCTCTTCATTAAGTTAGAAGTGCTAATATTATTAATATGTTTTATAATATACATAATTATATATTGTAAAAAAAAAAAAAAAAAAAAAGCTAAATATTACTTTCAGTGTTTTAAATTATGTCCTAATTACTAATAAAAACATGTTTATCATGGCTACAAGTCAGCAGACATAATAGCAAATGTCTGGTAACTTGTATAACACACTTGAAGAAGAACTTTCAGTTTCAAATGCTAGAGGACTGTTTATCTTTTCAAATGTAGTCTCCTTTAGGCATCATGATCCAGGATAGCCTTCTTCATTTGCCAGCTAGTTATAGCATAATATTTGATTTTTGCTGTTTTCATAGAAGTGACAGGGAAATTTACAGGTATCTTTTTGGGACAAATGGGTGATGGTTGCAATCGGGTATATTTATATCATGCAAGAAATACTTCTCTTTGAGAAGTGATTATCACTAATATTCAAGAAGGCTCCTAACTTCCTATAATGTTGTTACATTGACTCAGATTCCCCTATGTCTGTCTAGCTTTGTTTTTGTCTCATTTTTTACTTTTGCTCCATCATTGCTTTCGATGTGTAATAGATTATTCAGTACCTATTGTTAATTCTCATTCAGATTTGTATATAAAGTAAATTTTTTTAAATAAAACTGAGTTGAGCACAAAAATGTTTGCAAAATGTGTTTGATTGCAAAACTTAAAACTACATCAAAACTTTCATTCTCAGAACTGCTGATATATATTACAATATCGTCAAATATTAAATATTCGATGCAGTCATGGCTTGGGCTTAAGTAGACTGGTGGATGGATCCATATGGGAGTGGTCATACTGAGCTGAATATTTTACTAATTTGGATAAGTATTTAGCTAAAATTTTAATAATTTCTGCATTTATTATTACTTTGAGATATTGATCAATTGAACAATTTTTGGAAAACGATTATGTGTCCTGCATTCTTTCTCCCAATTATGTGCTGTATGTTTTAGAGGTGAACTAATTTTAAGAATGGCTATGTAGCATTATTGATTTTTTTTTTTCTTATGTTTTAATATGGATGTTAGATAATCAGTGTCTGTGGCAGTTGTCCTTTTTTAGTGTCTAATGACTAGTAATGGCAAAATAAAATATGAACGTTGAAATATTTTGGTTAACTTTGTTGGTTGTCAGGCCTAGTTATACATTAACTATAGTATATTAGATGCAATTATATAAATTGCACAATCATTTCATTACATTACTTGATTTTTTTTTCTGTATATTTTTTATAGGTGATGAATGTGGCCTCTCAGTGCAGAGTAAAGAAAGTGGCATTTTGTTGTCCAAGAACTATCCTGAAACCTACCCAAATAACACATGCTGTGAATGGAAGATTCAGGTGCCAGAAGGAAAGAATCTAATTTTAAAATTTGCTGATTTGAATATAGAGTCGGATGACTGCAAATTCAACTATGTTAAAATCTTTAAAGGGTTGGACAATTTTACAAGTGAACAAGGTATGTCCTTATGAGCTACATTCATCCTTCTGGAAAAAATGTAAAGAAGAATTTTAAAAGTCTTTTATGTAGAACTACAATGGCCAATTAACACAGTATATTGTATAAATGAAAGGGCTGAAAATTGTGATAGATACCCAGAACAATACAAGCATGGTAAATTAGAGATTAGCTTTTATACTCGGTATGTACAGTATTCCAATAATCCACTTATGAAGCGAGAATTGGTTAGTACTGGTATAGCAGTATGACAAATCAAGTACTGTATAGTTCCTCTGGGAAACACTTACTTTTTAATCATGAATTCACACTCCGCACTCAAATCTTTGTTTCTGTTACCACCCAGCTTTCTCTTTCCTTTTACTTAAGTTGTGCAACAGGATTGCAGTACATGACCATGCATCAGTTTACTGAAGTGTATGGTTTGACAACAGTTAAAACTGAATGATTTAAGATAGAGAGTTGTGGAAAAGTACACGCCCATTCCTGTTTTCTTCTCTTATTTACAAAGGGCCCTTGACTGAACATATAAGTCCTGCTTTATGTTACCTTATGTATTTTTTGAACAAGACTAGCACCGACTATTTAGAAAAAGTAACTCCCCTAGTTAAATCAGCCCAATTAATAGGCTAAAGTCAGCTGATTGAATGTAGCCAGATCCTAGTCAATATAAACATCACTCTTACCATTAGATGAAATTGCCAGCACTGGTATTCAACAAGCGCCTAATATACAATCAAAAGGAAATTTCTCAAAAGATCAGAAATTAATGATATGCATCCATCCTGAAAGGGCTATAAAGCCCTTAAGCCCTTTTAGGACTCAACTGAACCACAGTGAAAACTATAATTTCTAAATGAAAACACTTGGAACAGCAGTGAATCTTTCTAGAAGTGGCTATACTGCCAAAATAAATTGAAGGGTGCAACAAACAAAAAATATTGGCCAGGAAGATTGGGAAAGATTCTAAAGAAAAAGTAAACCAAACCTCATGCTTCCCTTGTCTCAGCAAAAGTCACTATTCATGACTTATCAGAAACACTTTGGACAGGAATTGTTATCAAGAGTAGAACTGCAGAAACTACTGATAACCAAGAACAACATAAATGCCTATTTTCCATTTGCTACGAAATATTTGTCTCCTCCCTAATCCTTTTGGGTGAATGCAATACACATGGATAAAATGTGGAAATCTATGGCCAGTGTAAAGCAAGCACCACATTTTGCAATAAAACACCATACTAGCTGTCAAACATGGTGATTGTAGCATGATTGTTTGGGGATGTTGGATGTGTCAGGAGCTCAGTGACTTGGTATAATTGAAAGAACTCTAAACTCAGCTCTTCATCAGAAAATGATTAAGGAGAATGTACGGTCATCTGCCACTAAGATGAAGCTGAATTGTAGTCACTGATCCAAATCCCAAAGCAAGTCTATATCAGCATGGCTGAATCAAAGTCAAAATTGGAATTTTTGGGCTGGTCTAGTCAAAGCTCAGATATTAAAACCTAACAGGAATACTGTGGCACAGCCTGCAGTAAGCAATTCATGCTCAAAAGCCTACTGGTGTTTCTGAACATAGTTAAAACAGTTCTGCATGAGAGAGTGGGACAAAATTCCTCAATGGTGATGTGAAATATATATACAGGTAAAATTCTGTTACAACGAACTGCCAGGGACCTAAAAAATATTTTGTTGTAATGAAAATTTCGTAGTAATGAGATTCTGTATATGTCACTCTAGTGCTTTCTTTAACTTGTGTCCAGGTGTTTGCAATCATTTCAGTAGCTTCTTTCGTGTTAATTTTAATCTCCTCCTGTCTACAGGTTATACTGACAAGAATGTTTCGCAGCATTTCGTGCGATAATACACTTTCAGGGAGCGAATGATGGCCAATGGCTGAAGCACTACTGTGCAATTGGGTGGGAGGAATTTAACGCGAACATTATCTAAATATTTCTAATATGAATTGTTATCGTTTTTCGTGTCTGCCGTTTCTATAGGAGGGTGACAATGAGTTAAATTCCAATGGATGTTTTTCAAATGTTCACGAGCAATAAGCAAAAGGTATCACTGAAAACCACAGAAAACAAAAACGGAAAGTTCGAAGAAAGAAAAAAATTTACAGTGTTTCTGTTTGGGGATCGTTGTGCTCAACTGAGCTGCGACCACAGAAGTAACTGCTCTGTGGATGATTCATTCAGGCTTTTCAAGGTCTTTTGGGCACTCCGTTGTAATGAAAGTATCTGCTGAATGTACTTCGTAGTAACAAGATATGTATAAAATTTTAATTGATAGAAAATGTTTAATTTCAGTCATTTCTGCTAAACATCGCGTAATCAGTTAAGTGTTGGGGCAATTACCTATTCATATTAGCAGCATACAGTAAAAAAATGTTCAGTGAACTGCCCTTTATGTAAAACAGTATATTATTGTGGTTGAAAAGCAGAAAACATTCAGTGTCAAAAAACTGTAATAAAGGAAATCAGAAAGAGAGTAAATACTTTTTCACAGTGGTGTATTTTCATCTGTGCATAAAGAGAAATTGTTGTTTCTTTGTATTTGTGCATCTGCGTCAGTATCATTAATAAAGGTTACTCTCGGGTCTTGTAGCAAATTAACTTAAGGACGATGCAACTATAGAATAATCTTTATAAGCAACTGTTAGCTTTGGTCTTGTATGTTTTCTGCTTGTGTTTACCAGCAATTTTATTTTTCTTTACACATTCTCATACCCCCGCATACCTGTACCACTCAAGGTAATCACCTTTATGGCATAATACTACCACTAAAGTACCCCACAAAAATTTATAGGTAGTATTTGAGTACCTGAAATTATGCTTCTAATGGAGTGTGCAATAGAAATAAAATAAAATCTCAAGTCTGGAAATTAATCAGTTTTACATTTTTGATGAACGAGCAAATTCCATTTCGATTTTCCTTGGAAGACGACTTTATCCTATTAACATTGGGTGCAAAGCCAGATCCAATTTTAGACAAGTCCAGCAGAGATAATACCTGTGTACACACCTTCATCTCCTATTTAGGTTCATCAAATCAATTCAGGTAATGTCTAGGGAGCAAAGATGAATATGTGGTTGATTGATAAAAAACATGCAGACTGCAATCAAATAGTGCTGGAGACAGGCTTTAAACTAAGAACTCTGAGGGCATGAGGCAGCATTAAACAATAGTTATTACTCTTGACACCAGTCTGCCTATTATTTAACTCCTCATGGTGTGGAAGACATATGTCATAAAAACCGATAACATTGGTAGTAATGTTAAAAAGAAAAACAGCAAAATTCATATGTAGAAATGCTTTGTGTTTGTGCAGGAAATTTTTAGTGCCCGGGTGCAGGAATTCTACTTGTTTAAAAATAAATAAATAAAAGCAACAGACAAGGCTTGCTTTATTGCAACTTTACCCCATTGTGGAACTAGTTCAGAAACATATTTGTGAATGCTTTGAAACTGAAATAACATTATTGGTTAAATATGGTTATTTAACTTGTAATGTCATGCATTTGTAAGAGTAGAGGGAAAAGATAAAAAGATGAATAGCTTTAAAAAGTGTTTTACACCGTCCCAATAAGTGAGCAGAGGCTTTGCATTTATTGTCTGAGTGTAATGAGCACTTCTACAAATGGTCATCAGTCCAAGCATCCATCCAGTTTGCATGTAATTCAAAGTCACAGTTTGTGGAGGGGGACCTCGCATGCATCCACAGTTGTGCGTTTGGGATTGATGGATGCAGGAGGAGTGTCAAGTAAACATTGGTGCAAGACTCAAACGAAGTGGCTAATTTGCTTATCCACAACAGCAAAGGCAGTTGGTTCATTTCTTAATACCAAAATAAATGTATTCAGTGTTTTAAAGCTGTTGTTACTGTTAGATTTATATATTTTATTTTAGATTATAGAAAAAGGCAGAAACTTGTTCACTTCAATAATGGAGGTACTTAAATAAAAAGTCATCAAAAGGGATTTCTGTTTTTGCTGTGGTATATAGAACACTGAAAAATCTCACTAGTATTGGTATCCAATACAAAAAGTCTGGTTTTGTGAGAATATTCATACTATGGATGTGACATTTTTCCAACACTATTATTCCATTTTAGCTTTTCAGTGAGCAATACTGTTTTCTAACTTTAGGTGTAAAGCAGGAATGGAAAGGACAAAAAGATGTATTAACGTATACTCATGTACACAACACAAGGGACAGTTTAGATTTCTCAGAAAAATCTTGCCTACATACAGTATCTTTGGGATATGAGAAGATTAAAAAAATTGGAGAAAGCTTATGAAGATGCCTGAAGAATTTTGCACTTCCACACAAACAGTGGAGCTGTGAATAAGTGAAGTAACGACTGTCTTTTTTTTTTTTTGTATCAGGTAACAGATTGTAAGCGATTGCAGGTGGTTATTTGTACAAAATTATTCGTGTGTATATTTTCAGGCTTCTGCTATTACCGTATGTGCGGCTAGAACCAAGTTTTCACAAAACAGCCCATGACAAACAGAAGCTAATATCTTATAAAAAGTACATCAAACTTAACGCTTCGTTATCAATCACTACTAAGTTTCAAACTGAACCAAATATACACACAAAAATGTGCATGGCCAGTAGTTTCTGTATTTCTTTTGCAGAATTAAATCTTGGCTTCACAGTTCTTCTGAATTTTCATTACCACTAACAGTTTTAAAAGTATTTCAACAAAAACTTAATTTTCTTACATTGAGAAATCTATTTTGGCATAGTAAATTTTTTTCTTTTCAGTCTTGTTATTTAGTTTCTCATTTTATTTGTGGATATCAAATTGTATAGCCTCATTATAAACTTTGATATGTTTTAATTTATTAACATGCACATTCATTTACATTACAGAGAAATGCCCATCTTTCGATGTAATGACTAAATAAATCTCTTATTTGTTGATAGCTCTTTTTCTTAACAGGGTGAATCCATTTTTAAATATTCCTGTTCCAGTTTGCTTTAAAAACTGCGTGAATAAAAGACTATAGTTATAGTCACTGTTAATCTAATATCAAAATATATATATATTTATGAAAATTAATTATATAGTATACTCATTTCATTATTGGGGAGCTATGTTTGTAGTTCAAAGCTCTACTTGATTTATAAAGAGTTGTTTTTTTTTTTTTCTTTTCCTTCCACTGTCATAAAATATTTGAAGTCGCTGGTAATTTTTTCAGTTAGCAAACACTTCATTTCAATGGCACTTCAGTAGTTGGCGATGTAAAGATCACTACACTGCACTGATGCATGTGTAGATATAGTACATGTGTTCTTTTTAAATCATCTCTTAATTAGCAAAACTGAAGAGGTGAGGAGGTATTTTCTGGCAAAGTCTGCAGTTTATATGAGAGTTAAATAATACTTCTTTTTGCAATCTCCAACCAAAACAAATAATATACATTTACATTCAGTGGTATGACAAGCATTTTCAGTATGAACAAATAAGTTACCTTTTCTGAGGCAACCAAAGCAGCTTCCTTTGGGGTCTTCATATCAGTCACATTTAGAATCAAAATCACATTATAAACAAGTGTTCTGATACAATCACAACAATTTTTACTTTAATTTTGATACTCACTTTGACAAAATGTGTGATATTCACTGCAGCACTTGACTTCCCTTATGCATGCTCTGAAAGTACAGTGAATACTAAAGAATCACAAGTGTCCAGTCTGCATAGTTTTAAAGCATGAGCAGTCCATGCCTGCTGCTAATGAAGAAAATGCAAGGTAAAAGGAGGAAAATGAAGAACTGCTGCCAACTGGCCCAGATAAAATGAATGTGGGGATGTTTGTAAGTGTGTTTTGTGATGAAGTGGCACTCTCTCCCGGACTGGTGCCTGTCTTTTGCCCAGTTCTGCTTGGTTGGCGAATGGTTCCTTATAACTCTGAAGTGGATAAGCGGGTTAGAAAATTGATTGTTGAAAAACTTTTAACGATTTTATCTTCAGCACACAGGATGTATTTAATCTTAAAAAAAAAATTTTGATTTTTAACAATGAAATTAAATAAATTTAAATGAGTCACTAATCATGACGATCACTATAAATTAAATCAATGAGTGAATAAAAGTAAACCTTTGTATACAATACCCTCTCTCATCCATTGTCCAGTGAAAAAAATGTCTGTGGGGTATCGGAATCATTCTAGTTTATGTAAATAGGGAAGAGAGGGCACTGCAGACTCAGAAAGCCATAAGCAGTGAAGATTTATAGCCGATGGTGAGAATAAAACTAGAAACGAGATGCTGAGTATTTGCCATTCAGCTCCTGACCAAGCATACAGCAGCCTGCCATCTGTTTTTACTGGAGCTAGATTAACCATTTTCTGTGCTCCTGAAAGTTCAAAATGAAGGTAAATTAAATGGAGGTTCAGGGGAAAGAATGTTTTAGGCAGCAAGGGAATATTAACTGAGTGATTAGAAGATAGATGAGATACGGAAGACCAAAAGACAGGACCTGGGGGACAATCCCAAAGTAAATGAAAAATATTCCACAGCTATTTAAGGAACAAAAAGACAGAGAATCACAGTGTTTACCTTACATTTTTGCAAGGGATTAGTTGTATGCGATGTACAACCTTTAACTGTGCATGCTGATAATTTGAATTTTTGGAGGATGAAGATGTTCTAGAGGAGAGTTTCCCAAGACAAGGTGTTTTTTTTTTTGGTAGGAGGTAGTTCACATTGCCACACAGAAAATAAATGCAGTGGTTTATAAGATGCATTATGTAGACTTGTACATACAGATACCTCAGTTTTAAATTTGGAGACTAAGTCTATGACAACTGTACTAATTGCTAAATTCAAGGATTCACATACATTTTCCACCCTGGGCTGTGAATATTTAAAATTACTTTTTGCTCCTGTCTGCTTACAGTATCTGGAAAAATTCATGCAGTTCCACAACCTCTATTTATTTTTCATAACTCAATTTTTATCTGCAAAAGAAGGGGGAGTATTTTGTATTTGATATACCACATATAAAAATCTTTTTATATTTGATTCATCCACTATTGACATTTGAGAACATATACCTTTTAAGTTTATACAGTACTATAGGTTTTAGATATTTATATTTTAAACTCCTCATATGTCCAATTATTTAATGGTATTAGTATTCATGTCTGCTGTTTTAAGTTCAACAGCAGTTTGGTTTACACATTTCTTATTACACAAAAAATTACACATATATTAGGTGTTCAGGGCATATTCATACATATCACACATAATGATTATTAAAGACCTCTGCCATCATGCACAATCCCTTTTCTCTTTCCTACATTAAGGCAATGTTAGATTATTACAATTTGCATCATTAGATTCAGTTGCAGCTCTTGTGCGCCAGTCATTAGGCTACATGGCAGTAACCTGTGCTCACAAGTACATGAGTATTTCTATCATTTGATGTTGCTTTCTTGCCTGATGCCGTGTTTGCTGTTATTGGTATTGTACTTCTTTCATTAGTTTGTGGATGGCATGAGAATATGACTTTCACTGTAACATGTACACACGACAATAAATGTATTCTTGAATGTATAGATTTTGTCAATAATAATTTATAGTCAAAAGAAATTTATGGGGGTGATGAAAATATAGCAAGTGTTTGCACCTTCATCTTTTGTACCTTTGTAGTATACTGGATAGTAGTTTTTCTAGAGGCAAAATTTTAAAGATTTTTTAAATCTTTACAAACAAGTAGATATGCTTCATTATATTATGTCTGTGGAAAAAACACTTTAATAATAACATCAGCTGTTTTGAAAGTATTAATGAAAAATAATAAATTGGCTTTCATATATAACTTGTTGGAACATCCTGTATATAGGATGGTTATAAGAATGGGAGGGGGTCCTCATGTGTGCAAGTTCAGTTTATTTACGGTATTTATTTTTTGTTATTCCTGAAGTCAACAGTGACCTCCTTTGTCTTATTAATGTTCAGGGAGTGGTTTTTGTAATGGCACCATAGGATAAAATCGATGCTAATCATTGAGGCTGATAATGAAATTTGATAATGCTGTTGCCGACATACTTTTCTCTGCAGTCAAAAGTGTACACAACTAATAGTATTAGGCTGATGCAGCAGCCTTGAAGATGCCAATGTTGGTGAACATTGTGGAGGAATTGCTGCTAATCCTCATTGACTGGGGCCTATTTGTACAGGAAATCCTACTGTATATTCAGCCATAGACAGGGCTACTTAGACTAAAGTATCTGAGCTTCATCACCAGCCTGGTTGGCACAATGGTGGTAAAAGTAAAACTTTACTCACTATACAGTATTAAAAGAAATTTTAAATAGAGGAAATGACAGGAAATTTAAAAGACTAATCAAGGAAGAACTAATCTCATTGGAGCCCACTGGCTATCAAACTGAGGGAAGTAGCTGATAATATGACCACTAGAGTCTTAAACTTGGACCCTGGGAGGCCAGCATACCCTCTTTATAGCTGTTAAAGGAATTTAATTATTTACATGATTTATCCCTGCTCTCATTTTGCTACATTAATGAGGGCAGATCACCAGAAAGTTTATAGGACTCAAATGAGATTAGAATGAGAATATCATTCTTTTTATATTTCCTATATTTTCTAAACTTAAATTTTCCTACATTAGGTTATAGTGTCAGTTTGTCAATTGCAGCAATCATAACATTTGTTTTAGAATTCTTAACAGCAGTGTTAATGCTTGCAGTATGCCATCTGTTGAAATGAAAAATGCTTTGCACTTATTACTACTGTACATGTATTACAAAACACATTCCAATTCATGATGCATCAAAAACTGTCAGATGGAGAGAGATCAGCTTGTATGCATATAGATAATAAAATTGTGTGTATGTACTATACAACTCTATATATGTTCTATATATGCTCTATATGTACTGCTTTCTTTATGAAGTTCTATTATTGATTGTTGTATTTTTTTTATAGAAAATTTCCCATTTTGTCCATGCAGAATTTTATCATCATTTTAAAGGGCACTTAAAAAATAATTAATCTTTAATAATAGCAGCAGTATTGTTATATATAATATTCATCTCTTATACAGTATGTTTTCCTTTTTGACTAAGTTTATTTTATATAATGTGTTTAATAGTAAATAATATTGTTTTAAATTGCTTTGTCCGTGCCTTTTTGTGGTATTGTCTATGTAGGACTCGCAATTTTTTTTTTTTTTTTTTTTTGATAATTTTAGTTGCCTTTGTAATAGCAAGCATTATAAACAGTGGTTTATAAAGTAATGATTCACTGTTTAAATCTTTACAATGAGATTTATTTTATAAGTATACTTAGATTTACATATATTTTTCCTTTCAGCATTGTAGCACATTACATTTAGTTTGATGTTATTTAAAACTGCAGGGGCCCCAGTCAGAGTTGCTTACAAGTTCCAAAAGTTGTTTTACTCTAAAATCACAAAGAATTCAAAAGGACAACTTAAAGCTCATTTGAGATTACCACACCTGCATAAAGTGATGAGCTATATTTTCTGAATAAGCATATTATCACCTCCCTACTTCTGCTAAAGACACTACAACATACTGTATACTTTGCCCAAACATATGAGCCATAGTCTGTTAAACAACAAGGGAATATCTCATTCTCAATTAAACAGAGCTATGAAGTAGCATGCAAAAGATACCAGATTAAAAACACGCTATGGCATTTTTAACTTTTTTCATTAAGATTTTGTTGTTGTTTACATTTTTTATATTATGTTTTTAAATGTATTTATTTTGAAAAGCAATTTACAAAATACCATGTACTGTATGGTATACCTGTCCCAGCATATTCACATATATGCATACATACATGATAGTTTGTGCATGTGTGTTTGTTTTTATTACATGTATAATGTATTGTCCACAAATTTAGTGACTGTGTCAGTTACAGCATTTGGAAACCAAGTGTTTCTAGGATGTCATTGTCACAGCAAGTTATTTGCTCTCTTCCTGTTTAAAGAAAAATAATTCTGATGTGTTTTGCTTTAGGTATTGAGCCATTCTGTGGAAACTTGAAACCCGATAAAAAGGAAGTAATTTTGGACACAAACCAAGCTACTGTTAAGTTTGTCAGTGGACATCATATATCTGGGCGTGGTTTTTTACTTTCCTATGCAACTACAGACCACAAAGGTAAGCATGAATTGATCCTTGTTTTATTGCGTACCTAAGACAGTATTTAAAAAATAGTATTTTAAAACGGTCTCTTCTTATTATCAACGTTTATCAGATATGGACCAACTTAAAGGTTCAATCACAGTGTGAAGTGTGACATTATAAAGAGTGTTTATTTTACAATCGGGACAAAACTACTCTTTGAACTTTGTAAAATATGGAATAACTGATTTTTGCTTAAAAACCTTGATGCTTTTTGAGTACTGCAGCAAGTTTGAAGGAGAACATTCTTTAGAATGTACTTTCACAACCACAGGGCAACTTAGAGTTCAAATGAGGTGAACACATCTGTACAAAGTGTTGATGTACTGGATTTCTGAAATACGTAAGCATATTTTCACATACTTAAAAGTTGGCCTGATTTATAACATCTGGATCATTACCAGGCCTAAAATACTGACAGTACAGTAATAAATAATAAATTCCACATGGCCGTCATGGTGCATAGCAGTCAGATTGGTAGAAAAAATAGATTATACATCCATCTGTAGCACAACACAAAAAAAATTTCAGTTCCAATGTGAGGCTTTCAGCAAGTTAACTTTTAATCTCATGTTTTTATAAACAAACAAGATAAATTGTGTTTATGATATAATACAAGCCACCAATAGACAGGGGCGGATCTACCGGGGTGGCACGGGGTGGCAATTGCCACCCTGAGAAAAAGCCTTGCCACCCCAGCACTAGTATCTCAGTGCTCTAAAAATAAAAGAGTTTCCTCGACCGATTTACAGCAGCAACGCTCTATTATGATGACATAAAAATAGCATATACCCGTAAATAATAGAACAAAATCGTCTTTCTATTAAAGCGTAGTCCGAACAAACGACTCTTATGAACTGCTTTGTTTTAGTGAATCAAAGACATTTAGTGCAACCAGCGGGATCATCACAGACAAATTCCGGCATTTTTAACAAACCGAAGCAGTTAATTTTGATATTTTCGCGTATATCAATGACTAACAGTTTAACTGTAAACTATTTTCAAAAGTATGTTGTTCAGTAGCTTGCATCTTCAAGTCCGAACCTTTGATAAGTGGCGTCACGTGACAACAACGCCGTGTCCAGTCCATCGATATGCTGGAGTTGAGAAACAAAACCAGGTACTGAATTACTTTCATACTTAACAAATGAATGTTTAATTAAACATGTCTTAGTGTTGCCTGAAGTAGATGCTTGCTAGTTATATGACAACTAAACAGCAAGTATGTCTAATCAGTTCTATTTAACGTTAACCTGTATTACCTTGTTAGCTAGTGCAACAATCAAAATATTCCATAGGAGCACACGAATTTACTGAGTTATTGTATAGCTTAATGTTTTCATATGTATTCATTAGGGAGGTGAAATTGTTCAGTGTAGTGTATGTTTAGAAAGCTATAAAGTCTAAACTATTTTGCAAGTGCTTGAAGAGCTCTCGGATGAGAACAATCCTCAAAGAGCAGTTGAAGCAAAAGGCATATTGGCCCAAATTGATGTCAGTTTTGTTGGATGTCTTGTGCTCTTTCGAAAGGTGTTGAGTGACTCTAATATTTTGTCTGAGATGCTCCAATCTAAATCTGTTGACCACTCTAAGGCTGTTGAACTCATTGACGCACTAAAAGAAACACTGACAAATTATCGCAGTGAGGCTTTTTTTGAAGACCTATGGTCAGAAATACTTAATACGTGTGAAAAGAGTCACATTTCAATAACATTTCACACCCGAAAGCGGTCAAAACAGATGGCTACAAAATTTCAAGATTCCATCGTTACTTCCACACTTGGACAGCATGTAGAACCAGACAGCAAGGAGACTTTTCGAGTCAAAGTGTTCTACCCAGTCTTGGACACCATGATTGGGGAAATGGAAAGACGTTTTTCAGATACCGATTGCAACATCATGAAAGGCATTCAGGCTTTAAATCCGTCAAGCTGTAGTTTTTTAAGGGAGGAAGAGATTGTCTCTTTGGCTAATGCTTATGAGTCAAGTGTTGAAGATATTAAACATGAGCTTCACCAGGTAGGGAGAGTCCTAGATAGACTTAAGATGAATGGAAAAGAAAGTCCTACTACTCTGATGGAGTTTGCTCATTTTCTGGAATCATATAAGCTTGTTTTCTTTGAGCTGTTCAGGTTGTGCAAAATAGCTGTAGTGTTACCAGTTAGCAGCGCAACATGTGAAAGGAGTTTTTCAGCTCTGAAGATAATCAAAAATTACCTAAGGTCTACAATGGCAGAGAGTAGATTGTCGAGTTTGGCTCTTCTCAGCATTGAATCAAAACGCACCAAGGCCTTGAATCTAGATGACTTTGTTAAAAGATTTGCTGAACAACATGGCAATCGTCGCATTCAGTTACAGTAGGTTCAGTTACTTGCATTCTTTAGATGTGAGTAGTAAATATGTCTGCAACTGTACACATATGCACCAAAGCTGGCTGTTGGATGGTTTAATAGACTGCTGGTCATAACCTTGTTACACCAAAATTTGTAATTTAGTTTTCGGTCCATCCAAATTTGTTGGTTTTGTTAAAAAAAGAAGAGATACTTGGATTTAAAGGGACTTTTGTTGCTTTACTTGCACTAAAATTATTGAATTTGTTTTTATGTCTCATCCAAGATATTTGAATACTTTAAAATGTCATTTTGTTGCTCTTGTTGCACTGAATACTGTGATTTATTTTATTCATTTTGAAGACATATGTTGGTGATTTAAATGTGGTTTCTGTATATTTATTATGTGTTTTTGACTTAACGATCCATTGAGATTTTGTATCAATGTGCAGTCTGCATTGTTTGTCATGCTTAGTAAATTAAACTTGGCATAGACTTTGCGTAAAACGCATAGGTTTGCGTAAAACACAATAAAGAGAAGTTAAATATACCGTACCATCTCATTTAATTTATCTGACTTTCCAATCCAGATATCAGATTCAAGTCAATCACAAATCATCCTTTATTTCATTTTTATAGAACAATGTAAAAATGTGCACCCTAGTGTATACACCGAATAAAGAATAGCATTCCTTGAATCCACAAAAACCATGCAAGGATGCTTGCTTCAGTGTTGCCACCCCTCATAATTTTAATGCCACCCCCTTGCCACCCCATGAATAATTTTCTAGATCCGCCCCTGCCAATAGATGATGTACAAATGTCCATGGATGAAAAAATAAATCTAATGTTTTTGTGTCACATGTCAGTTATCCAGTCGTATGCTCCAAACATGCAAAATACATGTATTTTTTTGCTAAAATACGGTTAAAATGATGCTTTCAAAAAAATAGGCGCATGTAAATAAATCGGAAACTCCAGTCATATGGGATTGACTTTTTGAGTTAAATATCTCCTCTCTCCATCATTCTTTGGTCAAGTGTCCTATCTTCAATTTTCTAGCCAGGTATACAGTACAAATTGGTCTTGCCGAAAAGCTACTTGCTCTCTGTGGACATGGAGGAATGAAGATTATTATATAAGTTATTATTAAGTATTGTTATGGTTAATTCACCCACCTGTGAACAGAGCTGGAGTGATATGTTTTGCACGTACATTGTAAATAGCAGTGGGTGGATTCACCATGTATCTTAACTGTACTGTAGACAGTTATGCAGTTTACTATAGACAGCATGTAACATAATTTTACTTCTCATTGAAACAGATTTTTATATTCATAATAAAAAGTACTTTTTTTTTTTTTTTTTTTAAGAAAATTATCCTTTTTTTTTGCTAATAAACATGTTACGTTACAATTGGTGACTATTAATTGCTCAGAAAGGATCGACTATCATATGAAATGTGATCGGAATTTACAGTATGTACAAACACTCTATGAATATATGTTCTACATAGTATGTTATATTGGGAACAGATTTATGCCAATACAGGGTCACATTTGACTGATATATATTGTGGTAAATAGGGGGCGCTCTCGCTCCCTTGAACCCCTGTCCACGACTCCAGACAGCAGGTAAAAGTCCAAATGCTGACTTTATTTTTATGCCACAGTGCACAAAGCACACTCTCCACCACAATACTCATAAACTCACAATAATAAATCACAATAAACAATCCTCCAGCTCCCAGACGCGTTGCCACCCTTCCACCCAGCTCAGCTCGCCGTCTGGGAGCTCCCACAGTCCTTTTATATTCCCTGACCCGGAAGTGTTCCCAATCCCCAGTCCATGTGATTCTTAATCACTTCTGGGTCAGGTACAAATCCTTTCTTTTCACCCCGGAAGCCCGTCGCTCTTCCTATGACGAACTTCCGGGTCATAGGGCACGAAGAAGTCTTTGTTCCTCCCTGCAACTCCCTCTTGCGGCCCCTGAGGTATCCAGCAGGGTCTTGTATGAAAACTCCATCTCCCATGACTCCCTGCTGGTCTTCGGGGCACCTCCGTACTGCA
>JANRMT010062791.1:92887835-92912870 GCA_026402145.1 Polypterus bichir lapradei | reverse complement strand
AGGGCTCCATCTGGTGGCCTGGGGGTATTGGCCGGGATGATAAGCCGACCATATATCACAATATATTATATGTCTGGCTGAATAAAACTGCATCATGTCATTCAACTTTGATATAAGCTACCCAATTATTCAATTACTGTCACAAGACAAGGGGCGACAGTAACTGTCTTTTATTAGAAACTGTTTAATAAAGCCAAGACACAATATGTGTTACAGTAACCAAAAGTGACTCATGTAGGCAAAAGGCGGTTATAGCTTATATACCTTATATACGCATGTATAAGTCGGGTTTCAAGAAAAATCAATCATAAATTCAGACCCCGACGTATACGTCCATTCAAAAATGCGACAATTTTTTTACATCATCTTGCCTCCTCCAATCTCGCATCAGTTTCTCAGATGCATCGAGTTTTGTTGCAGCAGCGCAGTTACCAATTTCTTTCACTACTTCAACGACGTTTAATTTACAACCAGCTTCATATTTTCTTCTGATCAAATACTCCATCGTAGATAAGTGATGTTCTTATGATAAAGGTGCATGAGGATGTGAGATACAAAAAGCACAAATCAGTGAAAATGTTGCTTCTGAATAGTTTGGGTATTACCGTGTTGTCACGTAGGCACAATACATAGATAAAAAAGGCAGTGTGCTCCATGGTTACTTTCTCAGGTGGGCATTAGCATATCATAAACTTGCACTTTCCAACACTAAGCTTTCCCGTCTCATGTCTTTCCGTAATATTAAGAATATTAACTTAGACTCTCTTTCCTCTAGTATTGATTCCCTTATGGACATTTATAATTTATCCACTCCTGAAGAACTGGTCTCACACTAGAACACTGGACTTAATGGTATTCTTAACTCTGTCACTCCATTAAAAACTAGATCTGTTTCTTTCTCCTTTTCTGCTCCCTGGTTCATGCCTGAACTTCAGCTTTTGAAATCCAAAGGCCGGCTACTTGAACGGTTATATAAAAAAACTGGACTCTGTTTTACAAAGAGATGTACAAAAACCATATACTTTATTACAAGGACTGTATTGCCCAAACTAAATCTAACTATCATACTCACATTATTTCCTCCAGTGAAGGCAACACCAACTCATTGTTTTCACTACTTAAAAATCTCACATAACCCCAGATTCTTTACCTTCTTACCTTTACTCAACTGAATTTTGCAATTCCCTTATGTCGTTTTTTAATGAAAAAATCCAGAAGATTCATCAGTCTCTCTGTACAGATTCCTCCAGTACTTCATTTGAATTGAAGCCATCCACCTGTCAACTGGACCCCCTCCCTACAGTTCTGGTCAAAGCCTGTCTTCCCTCTATGGTCCCTCTTATTTCTGCTATAATCCACTCTTCTCTCACTACTGATACTGTTCCTTCATCTTTTAAAACTGCTGCAATAACCCCAATACTAAAAAAACCTGGTGCCGATCCGATTAATTTCAGTAATTTTCGTCCTATTTCTAATCTACCCTTCATTTCCAAAATTCTTGAAAAAATAGTGGCTATTCAACTTCATTCTCATTTATCTCAAAGTAATCAGTATGAACAGTTCCAGTCTGGTTTTCGTCCCCACCACAGTACAGAAACGGCACTTATAAAAATTACTAATGACCTCCTTATGGCAGCTGATCCTGGTTTAATTACTATTCTCGTCCTCCTTGATCCTTTGACACTATTTGTCACACTACTCTTCTCAATAGATTATCTTCGATTGGCATTACCCACATTCCACTAGATTGGTTCAGATCCTACCTCTCAGGCCACACTCAGTTTGTTCAGCTTAAAACTTTCACATCCTAACCCACCGCCGTTACTTCAGGTATGCCCCAGGGCTCTGTCCTGGGCCCCTCTTTTTCATTATTTACCTCCTTCCCCTTGGCAATATCTTTCGTAAATATAACATTAGCTTCCACTGTTATGCTGATGACACCCAGCTCTATCTCACTAGAATACCTACTGCTTCCTTTCCACCCTCCTCACTTATTGATTGCATAGCAGAAATCAAATCCTGGTTTTCTTCAAATTTTCTTAAATAGCGACAAAACTGAGGTTCTCCTCATTGGTACAAAATCAACATTGTCCAAAACTGATCATTTTTCATTTGTTATTGATAATTCCTCTGTCTCCCCTTCCCCGCAGGTTAAGAGTCTTGGTGTCATCCTTGACAGTACTTTATCCTATAAGTCCCACATCAATAACATCTCCCGGTCTGCATATTTCCACTTGCATAACATTAATTGTATTCGCCCCTCTCTCACTCCCCACACCACTGATATCCTTGTTCATAGCTTTGTCACTTCTCGTTTGGATTATTGCAGTTCCCTTTCCTTTGGTCTTCTCAAATCTCTTTATAAGCTTCAACTGGTCCAGAATTCAGCTGCCCGCATCATTACTAGAACCCCCTCTATTCACCTTATCACTCCCGTTTTGCAGCAGCTTTATTGGCTTCCAGTTCAGTTCCGAATTCAGTTCAAAATTCTCCTATTAACTTAAGTTATCTGTCTGACCTCCTCCATGTTGCCATTCCCTCCCGCACTTTTAGATTCTCTTCCTCCATCCACTTGACTGTCCCTTTTGTCTGTCTTACCAGTATGGGGAGCAGATTATTCAGTTGCTCTGCTCCCCAGCTCTGGAACTCACTACCATCTGAGCTTAGAAATATTGAATCATTTTCACTTTTCAGATCTAAACTTAAAACTCATTTGTTTAAGACTGCTTTTTCTCTTTGATTACAATTACTCTGTCTGACTTTAATTTTTATAGTTTACTTTTGTTTATAATCTGTGTTTTATCTATTGCTCAGTGTCCTTGAGTGTTTAGAAAGGCGACTACAAATAAAATATATTATTATTATAATCTCTTAGACCAATAGCGTGAGTTTTCTGCATTCGACTTATACGACCGACATTATAAAATACCAGCCATTATACGGTAAAATTAAGTCCTGACTTATCCTAGAGTGTATACGGTAATACCCATTTCTTATTGACCAACGGGCACATGTAACAATACAAATACAGTTTCAGTTTATGTATATGGGATGCTGGTTGTTCCCCAAACACAAGGCAAGTTGATTTTGAGATTAGCCATTATAAACCAAATGGAATACTGCTTTTTAAGTTTAAAACTTTTAAAATGTCAAATAAAAATATACAATTTTAGTTCACCCATAAAAAATTGTGCACATTTTCCAAAGGTTTAACTACATCGTGAAGGGGACTAAATTGAATGGCCTAAGATAAATACATTACAGAAGCCAATTCTGCTCAATAGAAATAAGTAAACCAACAAATCTGATTACTGTGTAGTAACAAACAACTTAATTTTGCATTGTTTCAGTGACACCATTTCACAAAAATTGAGTATAGCCAAAAATAACAACTAAAATTTGAGTTGATTTAGTCATAGTAAAGCTTAAGAAATTTATAGTCGAGACTGTCTTGCCAATTCAATTAGTTTTTAAGAATTGGAATTGTCATATCATTTACTTTTGACTCCTTTAAAGAAGTACTATGTTAAGTTTTAATAACTTTATAATAATAAATTAAGTTCTTCCACAAAGGAGTCAAAATGATTGTAATGTGTTTTGTCAATGATGTTTCACAGTCTCTACAAATAAACATATCCACCAGGATTTTGGTGCTGGGCAATTTTGGCTTTCTTTAGATAGGAGCAAAGGTTAATGAACAATGGATTTTTATTTTTTGGTTTTGAATGTGTGTGTATTTTCAACTTAGAATATTGTTCAAAATATAAGTAATAGTAGTAAAATAGTAATGTGCAGATTAAAGTATTCATTAATAGTTTTATTTTTAGTAATATGCTTTTAAATTTAATATTAGTACTATTCATTGCTCATTTCATCATTTTTTGGTTTCTATTATAAGAATATTTGCAGTGTAATTGGCTTTCATGTAATCTAATAGTTGCCATTTAAAATATTTTGTCACTAAAACTTTTTTTTTTTTTTTTTTGCTCCAGATCTTCTTACATGTTTAGATAAAGCAAGCCACTTTCCTGATGTGCAGTACAGGTACTGGTGTAAATAGTAATGACTGATTTTTTTTTTTTTTTTCCCTAAAAATAAAATAACTGATAATCACTGTAATCATAGGCAGTATGCAACTAACATAACATCAGCAAAAATAAATTGTTTAATTTATGAAACTGCTTCTGTAGGTTGTACCTACATGGGGAACTCTCATTCTGGTCACATTGAATACACTATTTTTATCTGATTTCATAAGGCTGCTGACCTTAGTTAAAATTGCAGGTTCATACATTTCAAAGGGACTATTTAGGGGTGCCCGATATAAGCAAAATTAACTGTACGTCATGATACATAAATGTTGAACAGTAATGGTTTATGTCACTGTATATACCCAGAAATCAAAAACTGTCTAAAGTGACTTAATTTATATCAAAACCATTACTTGAGTCTTTTTTTTTTTTATATATATATATAAACTTTATTTTCACTTCATATATTTAAATGGTCATGTAAACTGCAGTAAAACAAATCAAACAGAGAACAAATTTATCAAATAATAAATACATTTCATTCAGCAGGTCAAAAAAATCTCATGAATAAGAAGTCTATAATTTGCCACCTTTCATTTAATCAGCCATAGAACCACGTGTGTGATTCAGTACATGTGAGTGTGTGTAAATGGTCCAATATATGCACCAGCATGTCAGTATTCTATACTCCAGGCTTTTTTTTTTTCCTTTTCTAAAAGGGGCATCATTCATAGCCAAATATCACATTCTATTCGGTCCTTCCACCTTTACAAAGAAAGTCCACTGTTTATTCTTCACCTTCTTTTTCCATCTCCACAGTTGTACCATCACATGCAATGCTGTGTCAGAATCTAACAAAAAAGCCCACTCTCCACCATGCGTGTGTCTTTTGTGACAAGTAACAAAGGTGGCTTCCTGAAATGCTAAATCACAGCAAAAATGATGTTTGAGAATTTCTAACAGTTTACAAATTTCAACTGGTGTCTCATTTCTACCAGTGTACCGTGCACCAGTATGCCTAGACTAGGTATATATTTTGAGACTTTCAGAGAATGTCTTTAGGCTTATACTTGTAGAATAGCTGAGGCATCTGCTGTAAATATGTTTGCTTTCGTAAATATGCAACAACCACGTTCCCACTCTCTGGTGGGTCCTTTATTCAAAATGGTTACACTTTTGCCATTACATTCACTACTTAATTACACCAGAATTCAACTGAGATGGCAAAAGTAAAGTGCTGTGTTGTTAAATATTTAAATTGTTGTTAGTAACGAAGGAAAAAAACAATAACATATGGTGTAACTGTGTACTCATCTGCATTTCATTTTTTTTATTCTCAGCACATTGACATGGGCACGTTCCCATATAAAGTAGCTTCACCATAAATTTAAAAACACCACAGAGCCTAAAAACTGAAAAGACAAATTTAACAAATACGATTGTTTTACCAAAACTACATCAGCCCTAACAAAACACAAGATAAAAAAATCATGAAACTGATGTCTACCGATTTTCATAATGAATCTGAAAAATGCTTCCTTACTTGTCCAATTTTTTTTCCATCCTTTTTAAAATCAGGCCACCTCAAGCCCTCACAAGAATGTCAAGTACTGCTGAGAGCAGTGGGTATGATCCCAATGAACATCATGGCAGCATAACAAATAAAACGATATATAAGGAGTTGAGAAAGCATCAGCAAGCAAAAGTGGGTGGGAAGCCAAAAATATTTCCCATTTAAGCAAAAATAGAGTAAAAAGATGACATGATGATGTCATGGGAGGAATAGTGAAAGAATCTTTTGGGTACATTTTTTAAAAACGTAAAGTATTTTTAAGTGCACAATCATGAATACATAGAATAAGTTACAAAACAGTATACTCTAGCACTTTTGGGAACTTCAGATTTTTAAGACAAATAATTTGTGTGTATGTGAACATTAAATATAAATGTTGAGTTATACTGCACAAGGGATGGGTATTTTAAGTCTTTCAAGGAAATGTCACTCATCTTGCCCAAGAAGTGAAAATGCAGCTTCAAACAGCAGAAGGATTTATTTGACACTTTTGTTGTTGTTTTATTTTTTGGTAATTTTTTGATGAGTATGAATAAATTTTGTTCCTTATCAAAAACACATAAAGATTACAGTTAAAAAAAAAAAAAAAAAATTCCAGTCGGTGTGTGCAGTTTTTCCTCAAAGTGCAGTGACAGAGAAAATGGACACGAATGAGCAAGAAGTAAAACCCAAAAGGAATGTGCAATCATTGATCTGCACAATTTCTCTGCACGGCTTCTGATAAGAAATGATCATGAGATTGCAGATTAGTGATCAAGTATTTCATGAGAAAGACTAAGAAAGCACCTTACCTATTTATTTGAAAAGAATATTGTAGCCAGCACAGCTGCCCTCAAGGCTCAACCAGCCATTAATTTTCAAGTAAACTCATCATTATGTAATAGAATGCAACAGAAGATTTTAAAATAGTGACTCATGTCTACTAACATTCATGTTACATTTTTTGTTAAGTAACCATTACTCTTACCTGCTGTCCTGCCCTGTGGTGTTATTTATTTGTTCAGCAAACTGATGACTGGTCATGCATAGCATCAGCAGAAAGCATACTTTAGCTGCCAACCACCTTGTGCCCCTGACTCCAATCTGCCAGAAAGTTTAAACCGAATTGTAATTATGGATATACCTTTTAGATGTTCTGTAATATTTTCACCAGTTTCAGTTCCTGCCTTAAGTGAAAAGTTTTCTCTTTGTATTTCTATCTATTTAAGCCAAAATAAAGTATATCGGATTTGTAAACTTGGTTGCTTTCTGCCACTAAACTAAAAATGAAACTGAGCTTTGGTCAATTGTTTAATTTGACTAAAGCTAATATGAAATAAAAATATAGAAAAAAGTTAAACTGTTGTGTAACAGTGAAAATGAAATATATATTTGAATACAATGAAGAAGATTCAGGATGATAGGATTAAAACATAAAATATGAGCTATGAAATGTTAAGTTATTAATCATAAACTGCATGACCAACTCAAAATTTATTTTTATAGTTCTAAACAATTTTTAGTAATCAGTTTTCAAGTGTTGTCTCCCAACAAATGATGACAATTTCTGCTTTAGTCATGATTTTAGGTTTATCATTCTCAAACCCTCAACACTATTATGATTAATAAAGAGTTAACTATACTTTGTGTTAATGAATATACATTGTAAAAAGTAAACTATTTTGATATTAAAATGACCTTACACTTTTACATAGAGAATGTAAATTATGGAAGGATCAAGTATTTTTTTTTAACTTTTGTTATTAATTAAAAGTGGCCTTTCTTTATAAATCTACCATTATATTGTTTCCATTTTTATCTTTTTGTTACATCTTGGTCATGGTAATAAAAACCTGATACTAGTTGTTTTTGAAATTAGTAGGAAATATTGCCCTTCTGGATGTAAGGATGTTATTGGAGACATTTCTGGAGATGCTGAAGAAGGATATCGACATGTAAGTAATGAAAATCATACCACTGATATGAATAGTATTTTGTAATAGTTATAATGTGATTATAATTTTTTTTTTTTTTTTTTTTTTTTCCTCTGGTACTTTTCAGTCTGCTAGCTTTATATGAAGGAGTCTTTGGAAATACTGTTGGAAAGGGCAAGGATAATATTACATTTAAGTGACTGAAAATTCAGTGTACTACTTATTCATGTAATAGTTCATACTTTGAACTTGCATCTTAACTTGACAACAAAAAATTGTTTTGCTAATAGTTAATAAAAATTGACTTATAGAAGTGTAACATGAAACAAGTCCTTTAGTTGGAAAAATGATCTATGGGGACTCGCCTTCAGTTTGGTAATGCCAATTTAGAATGATATTGTGAGCGCACAGTGTTAAAATGCAGATCCTCGCATTATATAGAGTGAAAAGATACTGTATTTTTTTACTTGCTCAGAGTCCAGATAAATTCCTAAAACAAAAAACCTTGGGTGTTTTAGACATTATTTTTTTCTAAGTGCAGTAGCTTGTGCAGACATTGCATTATGGAAGTTACTTCTAGATAATTTGCTGCTTTCAGGCGACAAGATCAGCAACTGTAGTCATCGAGTCTGACATCATCTCTGACTAAATGTTTTTTAGTGTGACACTGGCTTAATTTTTTTTCTTCTTAGTATGACTGCAGCTATGAAAACATGCCATCTGATGGACAGGCATCTGACCCCAAAATTGATTGCTCCCATTATGGCTGAGGTCTAACTTTTCCAGACCTATGCTGAATTAAAGCCTGTTGAGGAAACACAAATGACCATATTAAAGGGTTGTTGTTACTTTTCTCTTATTGTGCCATGACACTGACCAACATTTTAAGGTTCTGTAGCAACTTCTTAAATGTTAAGACTACATAGCCAACAAGTTGACATCCCAGCAAAATGTAATGTGCACAAAAAGATATTTTGTAAAGCATTTGATGCTGTTTTGCCCTAGTTTATAATGTATTTTGGCTGCTACAGTAGTTTCTTTAATTTGTTTTTAATTCATCCTCCAGAATCTGCACTGGTTCATTCCTTAAGATTCAGCCATGCATGACTGTACACCAGTATCAACCAGCGAACATTATTCCTCTAATATATTCAGATTAGATGGCTGTTCTGATCATCACTATCTTATTGCCTCCATTTAACTGCTTCTTGATATCCTGCTTGCTGTTCTCAAATCTCACACCTCCCTCTGCCTTATACTATATTCCTCTTTTTCCTCCACATTAGGATACGGCTTAAAATACTAGTGCAGTTGAACAAATTTTATATCTGTACTGAACTCAGTTATGGATGTTTGAATCGATGGAATCATGTAAGATTTGTAAATTTCATCAAACAAAATGTGTTATCAGATATAGAATTATTGTAAAGTTAACTGACTGACATGATTTTATATCTGCATAAACTCAAGTTTGAGCTCCCGTTCTTTATTTTTCTTTGAGCAAATACAATATAACACAGCTGACTGAAAATTAGTGCATGTACTGAGTATGTGTACTCTCAAGATTTGAGTGTATTTTTCACCTAGTGGTGCACTGGTCTTGTGCTCTCCTAACCATGCTTGTTTGCCTTAGATCCTTGACAAAGTTGTAAATCCCTTTGTTGGGCAGAATAGAAAACACGTTTTATTTGGGAGAACAGCTTATAAGTAAAATAATCAGATGAGCCTTATAACGATGCAGAATATATCTTCTTAAACAAGGAAAAAGTCCTCAGTTACTTGGAATTGGCTTGGTTTCACTGTTTTTGCCTTTATTCAAGAAATGATACTTTGCAAATTATATTGCCATGCTGTGGGGGCTAAAGGTCCAGGACCTGCTCTGTTAAAGGTGTAAGTGCCATTAACCTTTTTAAAAATCTGAAAATGGCTCAAGTGCATGAATATGAACAAGCCACTACAACAACATTTATTTCTATAGCACATTTTCATACAAACAATGTAGCTCAAAGTGCTTTACATGACGAAGAAAGAGAAAAAAGACAAAATAAATAATTAAAATTAGGGAACACTAATTAAAATAGAATAAAAGTAAGGTCCGATGACCAGGGAGTACAGAAAAAACAAAAAAAAAAAAAAAAAACTCCAGACGGCTGGAGAAAAAAAAATAAAATCTGCAGGGGTTCCAGGCCTGCCCAGACTGCCCAGCCCCCTCTAGGCATTTTACCTAACATAAATGACCTCAATCAGTCCTCATTGTATTCAGGGTTCACATGGACAAATTTGATGATGATGGTCATGTGGACGTCTGGCCTTTAATCCATCAATGTAGGGACATCATGGTGCTTTGATTAGGTGGTGGTAGCACAGATCACCACCACAGAAAACCAGAAAAATAACAGAAGAGAAAGTAGGGGTTAGTACGGATTTTGGAGCCACCATCAATAAAAATTATAATTAACTGAAAATACATAGCATCAGGATTTAACTAAGATGAAGCTATGAGAAAGCCATGTTAAAGTAATGAGTTTTCAGCAGTGTTTTAAAGTGCTCCACTGTATTAGCCTGGCGAATTCCTATTCAAGTTCAAGTTCAAAGGTTATTGTCATGTGCACAGTAAGGAAACATGTTTCCCTGTACAATTAAATTCTTTTTTTGCTGTCCACACCAAATAACAAAACCAACATATAAAGATAAACATAAATAATAATAAGTAACAGAGGCAGCATAAATTATAATAACAGAATAGAAGTATAAAGTATAATTGTGCAGGTAGGTGTGTGATGGACAAGTCAAATACAGTTGTGTGAGGTAAATAGAATTTGGTGAACCATGGTTATAAACTCCAGTCAGTTATTTAGGAGTCTAATGGCCTTGCGAAAGAAGGAGTTCTTCAGCCTGGAAGTCCTGCATTTCATACTTCTATACCTCCTGCCTGAGGGTAGAAGTGTGAACAGTTCGTTTTGGGGGTGGGTGGGTCCCTAAGGATCAAGGCAGTTCTCCTGCGGACTCTGCAGTGGGGTCCTGGTGATCTTCACAGCAGTCTTCACCACTTTCTGCAGGCGTTTGCCGTCCGTAGCAGTAGTGTTGCCGTACCACACGGTGATGCAGCTGGTCAAGATGCTCTCAACAATGCAGCTGCAAAAGTTGCCGAGGATCTTAGTCGACATACCAAACTTCCTCAGCCTCCTCAGAAAGTACAGCCACTGTTGTGCCCTCTTGACCAGCTGTGTGGTGTTAAGTGTCCAAGTGAGGTCCTCACTAATGTAGATTCCCAGGTATTTAATGCTGCTCACCCTCTCCACTTCAAGCCCTTGGATGTACAGTGGCCGGTGAGATCACCTCTCCTTCCTCATGTCCACTATCCTCTCCTTCGTCTTGCCTGTGTTCAGGGTGAGGTTATTGTTCTCAGACCATGATTCCAGATTTTAGGTGCATAACAGCAGAAGGCCACCTTACCACTTCTTTTAAGTTTAGCTCTTGGAATTCTACGTAGACACTCATTTGAAGATCCAAGGTTTCGATTTGGAGTGTAAGGTGTAAGACATTCTGAAATATAAGATGGAGCGACATTATTTAAGGCTTTATAAACCATAAGCACTATTTTAAAGTCAATTCTAAATGGCACAGGTAACCAATGTAGTGACATCAGAACTGGAGAAATGTGCTCGGATTTTCTTTTCCGAGTTAAGATTCTAGCAGCTGTATTCTGCACTCTTTGCTATCGATTGATGTCTTTTTTTGGTAGTCCTGAGAGGAGTGCGTTACAGTAATCTAGCCGACTGAAAACAGAACCGTGAGCTAATTTTTCAGCATCTTGCAATGTTATAAGAGGTCTAACTTTGCTATGTTTCTTAAGTGAAAAGATGCTGTCCTAGTAATCTGATTAATATGTGATTTAAAATTCAGGTCAGATCAATAGTTACCCCTAAATTCTTTACCTCCGTCTTGACTTTTAATCCTAATGCATCAAGTTTATATCTCATTATATCCATTATTGCCAATCGCTAAAATTTCTGTTTTCTCTATTTAGTTTGAGAAAATTACTACTCATCCATTCGGAAACACAAGTGAGACACTGTGTCAGTGAATCAAGAGTGTCGGGGTCGTCAGGTGCTATTGATAAATACAGCTGTGTGTCATCAGCATAGCTATGGTAGCTCACGTTATGCCCCAAGATAATCTGACCTAACGGAAGCATGTAAATCGAACAGCGGACCAAAGATGGAGCCTTGTGGAACACCATATACAATATCATGTGTCTTTGAACTATAATTACCACAACTAACAAAGAATTTTCTAGCTGCCAGGTAGGATTAAAACCAATTTAAGACACTGCCAGAGAGGTCCACCTATCAACTAAGGCGGTTTCTAAGAATATTGTGATCAATGGTGTCAAATGCAGCACTCAGGTCTAAGAGGATGAGAACAGATAAATGGCCTCTGTCAGCATTTACCCGCAAGTCATTTACTACTTTAACGAGTGCAGTTCCTGTATTGTGATTTGTTCTGAAACCCGACTGAAACTTATCAAGAATAGCATGTTTATTGAGGTGATCATTAAGCTGCATAATGACTGTCTTCTCTAGAATTTTACTTGAGAAAGGCAGGTTAGAAATAGGTCTAAAATTTTCCAAAGCAGAGTCAAGATTATTTTTCTTCAGCAGGGGTTTAACTACAGCAGTCTTAAGACAGTCTGGGAAGACCCCCGTATCTAATGACGAGTTTACTATGTCAAGAATACTATCAATTAGCACGCCCGATACTTCTTTGAAAAAACTTGTTGGTATTGGGTCAAAGACACAGGTGGAGGGTCTCAGTTGAGAAATTATTTTATATAAATCAGGTAAATCACTAAGCACTTGACAAGTCAGCACAGCAGTGGTGCCCATTTCAGAGCATCAAAGAGTGTTACCCATCTTTCCCTTCTCCCCTCCCTACCATTAGTTCTTCTGTTAGCATTATTTATAGAGGTGGTAAGAGTCAGCTGAATTGAGGAGCAGTAGAGAGGTAGATGTTTATGCTGGAGGCCTAACTTCTGTGTTAGATTTGTTCCTGTCAGACAGCCAGGATAGTAAGCACCAAAAAGATGAGCTGTGTCCTAGGTCCAACGTCAGACAGCCCTGTCCCTGAAATGATCTTTAGAGGAGCTAGAAGTACTTATAGGCGCTAGTGTAAAAGGACCTGTGACTGACTGTAAGGCAACGTGAGTGTGGAATCTGAGGTGTAGATTTTGACAAGAGCTCAGCTAACAGGAGGAAGTTATTGCCTGAGGTGTTGGAGCAGGGGGGGAGTGTATGCTATTAATAAATTGTAAGGAAAGGGTTTAGACAGAAATATTGATAATGAGAAAGCAGTAGAAACCAGTACTATAGTCCTGCAATAGCAGGCCAATGCTATTTTGCCATCGTCTCTGAATTATAGCTAGATTTTTCATTATGGTAAGTCTTAGACACACAGTTGTTACAGTGTTTTTTATTTTTTTTATATATTTATTTTGCTGGACAGCTTGATTCTGTATGCCTTCTGCGGCAGGACATATTTTCAGAGCTCAGTCAAAACAATTCAGTTCATGCTATGCTTTGTATTTTTCACAGTGAACCACGTAATAGCAGATTCTTAATTTACTAATCCTCTTAAAACACTAAGCAGCCCGATACCGGGCTGACAAGGGTTCACAAATGTTTTAAAAAAAAAAAAAAATCTTTCACTGCATTACACAGGCGAACTACGACACACACTGACACAAACAGTACCTCATTTTCAAGCGACGGGTGTCTATTACACACTCATAGTGGTCACATTGTTATAGTATATACATTTGACTTTTAATCTGGTATGAAATCATATGTTGGGTGTGCCATAAACCATCACCAAAAAAAATTGAAAATCTACCTAGTAATTATTCTGTACCTCAATCAAAAGATCTTGGTGAGTATATTTCAACCTATGCATTGAGCTGTCTGACAAGCAAACGCCAGCCACGGGCCATCAACAAGGGAAATCGCCACACTGCTCATCTGAATTTTTGTGTGCTCTCATATATAACTTCAAAAAACAACTTCAAAAATATACAAGTGACATATCAGTACTTACAGCAGATTTTCCTGATCAAAACAAGTCCAAACACATCACTGTGCAGTTAACCGTTTCTAAAAAATTCTCTGTAAATCATTGAATAGCTGAGACTGTGATGTTTCCAACAATTTGTCAGATGGCCATGTTTGAACAAAAGGAACCGCCCAGGCTTACAAAATAGAGCTCCCATCTCATCGTACACGTCTGAATTTTCATGTGTTCTCTCATATAACTTCACAAAATAACAGCAAATTTATACAAAGTTATATATCAAAATTTACAGCATATTCTCCTGAACAAACCAAGCCAAAACCACGTTTTTCTGCGGTGGAATGATCATGAGTTGTCCTTCGTAAAAGAACAGATGGGCACGAAAAGCTGGCACCGACCATCTGGTGTTTCTGGGTGGGTGACACTGGCTCAGTCTGCTATGCCATCGCAAGTTTCATACCATTGTATAGTACATTTCCAACGATGGGTAACATGAGCAAAATAAATTAAAATGTATGAATTTTTTGAGTGTTTGTGAGAAATTATCTTTTATATAAATATGTTTATATAAATTTTACATTATTTATATTAATATTTTGGGCATTCCTGCCTGGAAAGGTTCTGGAGGTGGGAGGAGTGCCCATGGTGCCAAATGCTGTAACTATTTGCATATTTCTTTGTGTTACCAACATGAAACTTTAGACAGGTACAATTGACATGTCTGGGAACACCTCAAAGGTGAAAAAATGGCCTGGCATTGCTTGTACATGAGATAAAGTGTATCATAAAACATAAAGTTGGAAAGAAATCACTGTGAGTGCCTATTTGTTTTTTGTTTTTTTTTAATTTTGGTTTTTTTTTTTGCTATTTTGGCATCAGTTTCTAAGTAAAGGAATGTTTAAATTTGACAAAATAATTTCTATCACATTTTGAGAAGTTGTCTGCTAGGTTTTAGTGAAAAATCGACTGTCTTTCCTTTATTTTTTGCATAATAAGGCTTTATTTTGGTGTTCTTCCCTTAGATGGAAATTGCTGAAAAATGCCCTCAGGGTGTAAAGTAGAGAAAAATCGTATACTATACAAAAAATAATCAGGAGGGGACTTCAGGAATAATGTTGGGAACTAAATACCCAGGTCCAAACACAACAATTTTGCATCATTCTGGACATGCCTAGCAGTTTTTAAACTCTAACTACTAAGAGTGGTAGCTCATTCCCATCTTATCTTCTTCCAATTCCAGTTTCTGTTTATCCCTGGCCATGTGGTGGTTTTAATCTCCCAGCCAAGCATCAGAGTCATTTCTAGTGTTGGTGTGGCCCTATATTTACTTGAGAGATTAAAGATTAAAACTTTCTCTTGCAGCTGTGGGTGTCCTTGCACCTGAGAAATTTTAGCTCCACAAGACTTATAGCCTTTATGCATTATTGGTTGGGCAGTGCAATCATGTATGTCTCAGTCTTAAACTAGCTGTTAGGAAGTACTTTCAACTCTGACATTCCTTTTTTGGGTTCGCTCTTCCTTTAAATAAAGGACCTCCTTGCCAACTACTGGCATGTTGAATGTCTCTTTTAGGCTGATTTTTCACTCGGCACCATGCTACTTCCATCATACTAGTCTTGTGCACCACACCCAATTGTCAGATATTAATAAATACCTTTTGTTTTTTCTTTCCATAGAAAATTGACGAGTAACTTTGCAACTGAAGACTTGGTAGTGAAATAGGAAAATAGTACTTAAAAGCGGAATTTACTTCCTAATTAACAATAATGTTAAGTTATTATTAACGATGTGGTTGAAATGATAACCTTCATGAATTTCTGCCATCGAGAAAAGAGAAGTGGCACTTATTAGTCTTAACACTGTTACTCTGTAAATATCAGACTTGTGTATAATTTTCTATAGTGTGTCAATTTCATTTTGTATGTTATCTCATGTTTCTAAAGACAATAGCTTTAATTTTATAGTGCCTATTCAGCTGGACTTTATAGTACATATTCAGACTATAATTTACATTTATTCTGCAACCCTGAATGCATATTGTAAGTTTTCTTTGCTCAGATTTGTAAGGTCATTTGCCTTGTATGATTATATTTTGAGCTAGCATTAACTGTCATATATACAAATTTTATAAAATAGACATTCATTCTGCCTACTAAGCTATTGTAGAGACAAAAACACTTCAATAAATTATTCTTTATTCTCCTAAAGTGATTGATATCTAGTAGATTAATATTTTAGCAAAAATTGAATCACACTGATGAATATTTTTTCTGTTTTATTTAGACCTCAGTTTTGTGTAAAGCAGCTATTCATGCTGGTGTGATACTGGATGAGTTAGGTGGAGAAATATCAGTAGTTCAACATAAAGGCATTGGTCATTATGGAGGCACAAGAGCAAATGGGATACAATCAAAAGAGTGAGTACCAATTATTCATATTTATTTTTATTATTTTTAAGTCTGTGCAATATCGCAGAAGAAATTTTGCACTGAAGTAACCGCCAAAACTTTGTTTTTCAAATTGCTAAATGTGTACCTGTTTACACCTAGCTACAGATCTTTAAAGCAAACTCTCCAGTTAAGAAAATCATCTATAGCTGAACTATAACTTATTTAGTTCTTAAAATGAATCTACAGCATTTTGAAATTCACTGTGACAACCATTTATATAGCGATATATAATACAGTATATATCTATATATTTGTACAATGTAAGTGACAGAACATCCAGCATAGAATATCAATCATCAGTGATCTATCATTTATAAAAATTTAAGGCCTGTCTGTCTTGCAAAAACTCATCCACACCTGCCATTTGATTTTGGTCTCAATTAGTGATGAGCGAAAACTGCCAAGTTCGCTTCATCACGAGTTCCTCAAAATCACAGAAATGTTTGCGATATTTGCTGAACTTATCAAACTGCATTAAAGTCAGTGGGGATGGAGAAACTAAACTAGATTTGACTGGATTATAATAGTGCAATCATCCTTAAAGTGTTCCTGAGGGCTATACCGGACTGATTATTGTGCCCAAAATGGTGACTTGAGCTGTGCGGCAGCAATACCAACCACTGTACCACCATGCCTCCCTGATATCAAAGTAGAAGGAATGCAATCAGAGACACGCAATCATAAGATAGCTGAAATGCCAAAATCATAGTCAAGACACAAAAAAAATATCAGGTCTTTTAAAGGCAGAAATTTCAAAGTGACGTGTCATGATTGAAACCACTGGTTCATTCTGTTTTTTGAAGTTGCGCTGAAGGCCCTCCAAACTGTCTTTGATGATGCTTTGCACTTTTTATTCTATCAAAAAGACAGAAACATACTTTCACTGTCGCCCCTCCACTTGGCTATATATTATGCATGCCTAGGGCACGAGCCTTCTTCTCTTATATTGATGTTGAATTTGAAGATTGACCTGCGTATTTGGCTACAAGCAAAGATAACTCGTCCCACAAAGTCTGTAATGCAAATGATCAGCATTTTATACCTGGGGGGGAGGGGGCTGTCTCATCAATGTTGGCTATTATAGCTCCTGAGGATGTGACTCTGCCCTTGCAAAGCATTATGGGGCACTGGTATTTAAAAAAAAAAAAAAAAAAAAAAAATCTCCTAAACTGGCCGCATTATCAGTAAATAATTCGAATCAAGGGCAAATGCAAATGCAGCAAATTCTCTGTGAATAACGCTTTGGTGAAATTCACTGATCAACACTAGTCTCAAGTGAAAGCTTATGCAATGGCACATGTAATGCAGCCTATGAATTTAATGAACGGGGAATGGCAGGACTGAACTTGGGCTTCAAGTTTCTGTCATGCTGGCACAGACGTAGGAGTGAGCCTGACTTGATAGGATATGCAAGGCTGCTCACCGTGCTGTGCTATTTACCACATAACAAGTACAGCCGACCAATCATGACGCTGGTCTGACATGAACTAGACCCATGAATTCAATGTGTGGCCTACAGTGGTTGCAGTTTAAGACTTCATCATGTCATGCACACCACCACGCAGCACTCAAAAGAAAGGCCACCGGCATGCACCATACTACATCGCTGCCATGTAAACTATAACGAACAATCACAGGTCTGACATGAAAATAACTTCACCAACTGAAGACACTTACAGTAACCTTGGCACTGTAACCAGAAGTGCTGGCATTTGTGATATGTGCATTCTCCACCTGTTTCAACATGTGTTCATGCCATATGCCAGACAAGATAAGAAACACTCTTGACACGTGCTGACCATGACCTACATTACACTGGCAGTGTGATCTTCTTCATTGCTTACATGAGTCATGCATCTATAAACCCTCACCAAGTCCTTACCACCTTCCACCTATGGCCAAGGTGGCAGCACCCTTAACATTATGACCTGAGTTTGTATATCTACTGATAGCCACCTCCACAAATGCCCCTGTGAAACGCAGAGCAAAGGCTTAGCAAGCTCACAAACAGAGGAAGATCAATGCCATCTACTGAGCGTTTATTACACTCTTAATAAAAAAGAACATCACAAACAATGCAATCCTGAAGTAGCTGCAACAGCTACCAACTCTGTACACCTTCAAACCAAGCACAGGAAATTTTTACTGCTGGCCAATAACAGTCTGTAAGACAAAAAGACAGTGCCACACATACTATGAATATAGAGCCATTAAGCAACATGCTGATGCTTTGGCCCATTAACATGCCAGGCTTCACCCTCGATAGAGACTAAGATCCCACCAAACATGCTCACATGTTTTCCTGAATATAAACAGATCTTCCAGCACTCGCTGCTCACGCCAACATATGAGCAGTGGTTTTGTAACACCATATCAATGTCTGATAGATGAGCACTGCTTGTGAAAGTTGGATTGGCTATGTCCTCACTGTGAGGCACTATTTTTTCAAAGGGAAAATGTTACCAAAATGAAAACATATTGTTTACTACATGTGCACTACCATACATACTGAAAGGCATTATCTCTTCCACAAGAAAAAAATATTTGGAACACATTGCCATAGTTGACATAATCTACACAGAAACAATCAGCACTTGGTCAAGCATGCATTTGATTTTACTGTGTACACCACGCTTCATAATAAATCTGAAATGAACAGCCTTCAGGTTTTTGAAAAAGCCAAAACTGTTGTCCACCTGTATATCACCATTCAGTGTGCAATACAAACATTCAGTGTTGACTGGTTTTTGAGGTAACAAAAACAGACTGAATTAAAAAAATAATAAAAGTAATAATAATAAGTGAATCATGATGGAACAGAATAAACGCCAGTTTGTTTCTATACCTAATTGAGATTCTGTTTTTTTAATCTAATGAAAAGAGAGCACCTAAAAATGCAGCTTTCCAGTGAGTATTTTTATTTTTTGGTTTGTAGATATTTATTCAAATATTAGTATGTCAGCCACTACTAATAAACTTAATACACGGTACTTTTGGTACATGCTTTTCGTTTAATGTTTCATCACATTCTTCCATTGGTTTGTCTTTGTGTTTATTAAAAAAAAAAAGACCAGAAAAATCATAATTTTTTTCATTTGCAACTTCTGCGTTACAATGCCTCTAACTACCTTTCCATTGCCCTTTATTTGAATACTAGACACACACATATACATTATTCAAAGCTCCTTATCTTTCACATCCATTGGAGCCTCTATTGACAATCTCCCAGGACATGGTGCCTGCATGTTCAAAATTCATATTCAAGTTTATCATTACAGTGGTGTTTTTTACCCCTTTCGATTCCTGTTTATTTGAAGAGAGAAGGTCTGCGTGTTCCGCTTGTACAAATTATAGTCCAAATTAAAATTGATAATAAAATCGACAATAAATCCCTTTCTAAAAGACAGTTGTCCTTGATTGTGTCAAAACATGTTGAGAAGTTAATAAACAGTTGCTGAAGTCTTGACATCCACTTGGTGGTTATCCAACATATGAAACAAATTAACAGTAGTGTACTCTGTCCCTTTATTAGCTTGGTAAATCAGCTGAAATAGATGTAATAGACAGTTTCCTCTGTTTTTCACAGGATATCTGTCATTGCTAGTGACGTCTGAGGCAGTAGTCTGAAGTCTATTAATATTTTTTTGGATTTTGTTTTTAGCTATAAGAAGAATTATAGCCTGTTGCCACCACTCAGGGACCTTCCTGCTGATATAATAACTTGAAAATAAGACTAAATGTGGGGCTGAGCTGCCATGTGCAGAATTTTAAGAGTCTTTCAGTAAGATGACCTGATCAAGGACTTTTATTTATTGATTGATTTGTTTGTTTGTTTTATTTATTTATTTATTTATTTTCTGATGTTCTCTACAAATAAAATAAAATCCTTTATCTGAAACCTCCTGCTTTCATTTATTGCCCTTGCTCAGTAAACCCCAACTGTGGAATTCATTAAATCTGTTAGCTAAATCAAAGTTGAAAATAAAACAAGAAACCCTTGTATGATTATTTATTAAATAATGCTTGCCAACTAAAATTTTAATGCCTGACCAGGCTGAGCTCAAATTACGTGTGGACAATTTCTGTTTTTATTTTATCCTTATTGTCAAGTTATCTGGAATTTTACCTTCAACTATAAAGAGAAAAACAGTCAATGTAACAAATAGTCACTTTTTTTGCATTAAGTGAAATAAGAGTGTAATTGTTTAATGTTTTTCTCTGTACAATTTATTTGCTATTTTTTCTTTTAGTGGATCTTTGTCTGATAGAAGGTTCATTTTCAGCACAAATGGTAAGTATAGTTTATTATTTTGTTACATGTTAACTCCACTGAAGCTTGATATGACTTACAGAATTATGCAAATATAACATCTAACACACTACAGACAGCAGCAGTTGATGCTAGTGAAGTTCTAATGACATTACCAGAAATGGAGAGCTGGACTTGGTTTATTATATCTGATAACTTAAAGTTAATCAAAGCCACTTCTCCAAATACTTACACTATGGAAACTGTTTGTCTGTTCTATTAAAATTATTGTACAGTAAAATTATTGAATTGTTTATATACATACATATATCCATAATAAAATCATTAATTATAGGGTGTTTTATTACTGAATTGTTTTCAATCACCTGTGATGTTTCATGCACTATGAAAGTAGTACTATAAATAAATATCAGTCTGCTTAAGAATTTATCAACATTTAGGGATAAAGAATTGACTGACTTTACATAACCATACTTATTCTTAGATATGTCAATTAACAGGAGAGAGAAAGTTTTTAAAGCTTTCATCCATAATTGAATCTCTTATCAGTTGAAAGTTATTGGTTATTGGATATGATTTCAGTGTAAAAAGATGAAAAATGGTGTGTTTATTAAAGAATTTCATCAATTTCTCAATACATTTTCCCATTCATTCACATTTTACCTATTATTACTTTTACAGTATGCATGTGTAATTTAATGGTTTCAAAGAATCAGGTTAAATGTGTTAAACATTTCAAAGTATGTCTTTACAAATATGTCAAGTACCTATTTAAAGCATGTGGGAAATTTAACTTATCTATGTAGCCATGTAATACTATATTAACAGTTCTACATTTGATCATTCCCTTCAACATCAATCAGTAAAGCAATGATTTAATTTTAACTGTATTTTTTTTAAATGTAAAGAATTAAATTATGTGGATCTTTTGTAGAATGTAACAGTGCACTCAGATTAGAAAAGGATGCCATCACAGCTACATCTAGCTGGCAAAGCACAAGTGAAAATGGACAGATAATGGATTGGTCTGCAGATTGTGCTAGAATTGATGGCCATGGAATAGCTTGGGCAGCTGATCATAACAACATGCAACAATCACTAACCATAGACCTTGGGGAAAAAAAGAACATCACAGGTGAGACTGGAGAAATTAGTGACGAAAATTGCCTGCACTAAGTAAATGCGTTTTATTTCTTGTCTTTCATATAGAAATAAATGTCTTTGATTTTGTTTATATGAGACATGGTACTGGCAGCAGCCCACTAGATGATAAAACCGTTACATTTTCTGGAACCTACATATTTTTTTTTTTTTTAGATATTCATAGCAATTCACTTTTTTTGTTGTTGTTGCATTGTTTAAAAAAAGTTTCATTGCTTTTAGTGTTTCTGCAAAAGACAACACTATTTATCATATTGACGTTTTGTCCCATTTGGGTGTCTCAAACGTGATTAATCTGCCTTCCACATCAATGTAAAATGGGCTACAAAGCAGTAAAACAAAGTTTTGCTTTTGTGGTTAATGGAAATCTGTTTTGAAATCAAATCATAGCTGCCAAGTGAATAAAAGAGAAGCATACAAAATATTCAACTTTACATGACTTCTCTCAAGGTAAATCTGGAACGGTAAACTAATCAATCATAGAAGTCACACAGAATTTTGCTCTGTTTTAACATAGGCAAGTAGGTTAATTTGCCAAATACTTTTAATAGGTAGTTTTGAAATTTCAAAAATGAGTTCAGAACATGAAAGTGGAGCTTTCCAGAGAAATTTTCTTGAAGAATAATTATGTCAAGTTTAAACAAAATTGGTCAACTGGGCACTGATTTGTATCATGCAGACAGACATGGCCACCTGAGTAGGTACTTTCTATATTATTATAACAATAATAATAATACATTTTATTTATATCTACACTTTATTTATATAATGCCCTTTTCCTGATCAAGGCATCTAAAGACTCCACTGAAAATAAATAAATAAATAAATAAATAGTAAGTAAATATTGGTGCAGTTAGCTTTTAGGGATGATTGACCATTCATTGGTTAGTGATGTTCAAAGATCCTCATTGTTTGTAAAACTTAACTTGCAGTGTTGATTTGTGGTGTTTACTTTTTTTTCTTATCTTTTGCATTTGTTTTTATAAAAGCATTGTTGTCTCTTGTATTATGTCACAACTACTCATTTCTCATTGTAAACGATCCAAGAGAGCCACAAAAATAGTGTCACACATTTGACCAACAAATTGAGCATTTTTACTCATTTGACAAAATACCAAATATACCATTTTCAGTGCCCCCTCTCCCCCAAAAAATGGTGCACTCATAAGCCACATGTGCTAGGTAAACCTATCAACAACCTTGTATTCAAATATGGAGTTTGTATCATTTCAAGTCTCCAGTAACAACTGACTGCTTCAGGTACACCATCCCTCCTAATCAGTTATCCAGATGTCTTTGTCTCGTCATTCCCTATGTGAACATTTAAGTCTCCCAGTAGGACTAAAGATTTTGCATTTGGTATCTTTCAAACACCATATTCAAAAAAAATTTAAAATGTTACCAGTTAATGTTTGTGTATCAAAATAATTGAAAATAGTTTTTCATACTGTTAAACTAATAATTTAAAATTTTCAATGAAATCATTATCCCTTTTATCTTTAGGGATCATAACTACAGGGTCAACACTTCCAGATTTTAATTTTTATGTGAAGACCTATAAAATTCAGTATAGCAATGATGGATCAGTGTGGAAAAACTACCAAAATGCTTTTGGGGTAGAAGATAAGGTAAGATCTACTATTAATATTTAAAATGTTTCTTTAAATCTTGTGTTTATATCATGTTTCATCACTTGTTTTCATATTACATGTGGCACAGAATTTATCACTGCTTTGCTCATGTGGGGACTTTTTTGGTAAAGAATGCATCTATACATTGTGGGCAAACAGGATGCATGGAGCACCAGGACCTTGTATGGCATACTCCTGTACAGCTGAGTGATAACACAATATCTATAATTGTTTCATATTTTAAACCTTTCAGTAATTGTAGTGGTGAACCATTTTCAGTAAATACTTTATCATCTATAGCCTAGAGAACTGCATTTCCACAGTAGTCCAGCAGAAACTGACTTAATATTTTGTGGTATTGTAATTGTCCTAGTAAATAAAATTTGTTTTTGGCTGTCCTATTTACTAATCACTTGTCATTTTTATGTCTGTTTTGAGTGTAACTTTAGTTTGTTCTTTAAGAATGAAGTATGACCCAAGTAGTAGTGCATACTAGCACTGTATCCAGAACAGACCGCAGAGTAATGCACCAGCAGGAAATGATGTTCAGGTCTAAGTGGTATTGCAGGGAACAACAGTAGGAGATCAGGATTAAGCTGAACTGATCCGCAGCTAGTCCTGTTGTGGTCTGGTGTTTATCATATGTGCAGTCAAATGATGGTCTGATTGCTCTTTAACAGTGATACATCTGCATTGAACATTATTTGAAACACTATGTTAACTCCTATCAAAATGACTGTCATTGCACAGTGGTCTGCAGGATTACTGTAAATATTATTCTTTTTGGTGCTTTTAAAAAGCCTTTGAAATTACCATGTCAGTATCTTTCACTGGAAACACTGAATCAAGAGATTAACACTGTGTTAGTACATTCACCCATTCACTAAAGTAGTATTAACCAGTAGTCCTGTTGTCTAAAGTTTGTGTTAATGCTTCATTGAATTGAAGTGCCATTATCGGGCAATCCTATCTATACTAATAAAAGGCAAAGCCCTCACTGACTCATCACTAATTCTCCAAGTTCCCGTGTGGGTAGAAGGCTGAAATTTGGCAGGCTCATTCCTTACAGCTTACTTAAAAAAGTTGGGCAGGTTTCATTTCAAAATTCTACATGTAATGGTCATAACTGGAAGCTATTTTTCTCCATATACTGTAATGGAGTTAAGCTGGATGGCCGTGGGGGGCGGAGTTTCGTGTGACATCATCACGTCTCCCACGTAATCACGTGAACTTACTATCAACGCAGTACGTAGAAAACCAGGAAGAGCTCAAAAAAGCGCTGACGAAAACATGCATTATATAATTGAGAAGGCAGCGAAACAATAAGAAGCGAGCGACTGACCTGTACAACCATATTCATGAGTGCTGCTACTTCGTAAACAAAGCACGGTGTAAACCTAAAGTTTAAATTAAGTTCATAGACAGGGTGCCGCTGGCGTTTGTAATTTAGTGCCTGCCCATATAAGACCGTCCGTCAGCGGCAATCCAATAGAAACCCTGCCGCTAAATATTCACGGGTGAAGGACTGTGCTTATGCAGAGGAAGATGACATGGTCAGGGTAGTGTTTGGCACAAACTCGGCGAACAGTGTAAAAAAAACCCGTGCATGCAGTGTGTCACATCTCAGATAAAGAGGAAGACGAGCTGTTTATTGATGCAGTAGGAAACGAATCAATAAATGAAACCTCTTATCTTTACAACGATTGACAAACACGGAATGTAACTTGAACACAACACATCGTACAAATATGACCCTGATTGAAACAAATAATGATAATCGAATCCTTGATGACAGCAACACTCAATAACACTCACAAAACAATTACTGTATATTGACAATCATGTTACGTTATTTTTAAAATGTTCCCTTTTCTTTTTCATAGCTTCTTTAACACACTACGTCTCCGCTACGAATATATATATATATATATATATATATA
>JANRMT010062791.1:92821993-92882835 GCA_026402145.1 Polypterus bichir lapradei | reverse complement strand
TATACATATACATATACATATACATATACATATACATATACATATACATATACATATACATATAGAGATATAGATAGATAGATATGATAACAACACTCATATCAATGACAAAACAATTACATTAACAATCATGTTACGTTATTTTTAAAATTTTTCCTTTTCTTTTTCATAACTTCTTTAACACACTACTTCTTCCTCTGCGAAGCGCGGGTATTCTGCTAGTCTTAAATAAGTGCAGAATTGAAAGAAAACAGTAATATACTGAGGGTAATAATTTAATGAGAATTTGGAAAGCTGTACATTACTAGAGTGGCTTCATTTCTTCAGTCTATTGAAATAACCAGTTGCTAAATCCCTGATAATTTTGATTTAAACCTGTCCGATTATTCTAACAGAGTTAATAATCCAAGCATCGGCAAAAGGTATATAATACGTCATCAGATGTTTAACAATATTTGTAAAGAATTCCTAATCCTACCACAAACTGCACACAATAACACAAGCTCTGTACCTTCCATCTTGTGGAAAATTTAACATTGGGCATTGTGAACCTTCACAAAAATATTAATATAATATTTGGTAGGAATGCAACATGGAAGAAGCTTACATTATTTTCTAATGTGAACTTTACTAACAGCATTGCCCATATAGAAGTTATTTTTCCTTCACTACACAGGAGAACAATTTGAATTTATCAATATTACATTTGACTTGCATCGCATGTAAATGTAAATTAAAATGTAGATTAAATATTATTTCCTATACATTGAGATAATTACAGTTTTTCCAAAATAATTTTTATTTTGCTTTTTTGTCCGTATTGTCCGCTACTACACTCATGCACACATGCCCTCAAATTATCCAATTTCAGTTTGCCTCTCAATCTATCTGCATGTTCTTAGATTGTGGGATATAACTGCATTATGCAAAGAACATATACAGAAACATGGAGAGAACTTATAAACACCATGCAGAATTGAAAGCGTACTATTTGGCAATCAAACTAGAGCCACAAGAACTGATACTCCAGTATCCAGTTGATACCAAACTCCAGAAATGTAATAGTAACTTTTAACAGTATCTGTAGTACCAAGAAAAAGTAATTTACACACTCATTGTTTGACTGCAAGTAGACGAATGTTTTGGAAGCATCCATCAACAAGTGAGTAAAAAAAGGTAGGAAAATCTAAGTGTGAAAATGGCAAGCACTAGTGATGCTACACCAGCACCACAAAATGGAACACTTATCAAAAAATACCCAGACAGTGTGGCAGTCAAGCACAGGGTGAAAATAAATACATTAGGGCCAATTTAACAATATTTTGAGTAGCCTGGGGCTTCTTGCAACCTGTACTGTGGGTTTGTGGAGTGTAGTTTTCCCACTTGTTATAAACTTACATTGCATATGTTTGATATGGCTAAGTACTAAATTACATTTCTTGTTTAGGCAATAGCTTGTTAAAGCAAGCTTTCCATTAAGTCAAATTTTAACATAGTATAACAGTAGCCATTTAAGTACATTTTTAGTAACAACAATAAAAGTGCTATAGTGTGGCATCTCAACTTGGTGAAAATATAATCTTTTTCTCAAAGTAGATACAGGTTTCTTTCATATCCATCCTAACAATTTACACTTTGAATTTTTGAAATACTTTATTTAGAACTCAAATTTTATAATTTAATGTCCATATTATCCCAAAATTGAAAACTGAATGTGGTGGAGTATACAATGAGTAACATTTAACAAATAGGATGATAAATATTTTGTATTTCTTTATTTGTAATGTTAGAGTCATGAAGCTAGAAAAAACACTTTACTAACCCTAGTTTAATTGAGAATGGAAGAACTGTCTGAGTCAGTTTTAGGATTTGACTTTAGTTTTTTTTTTTTTTTTTTTTTGTTACTACAGAAAAGGCTAGACTGGTGGGTTGAGCTTACATGAGCTTTTTTATTAGTAAATATTAACCCATACTGTAAAGTAGCCTAACTGGGAAGTGTGCTGTGCATGAGCTGTTTCTTTGGTGAAAAGCCTCCCAGAAATGTCCAGGGAGTGTGCCTCAGGAGCTGCAGAGGGACTAAAAGGAGGAGACCGTGCTCTCTCTGTCATTTATCCATTCTGAAGAGAGCAGACCAGAGGATAAGCTGAAGAGAACTGACTAGAAAGGATATAGTGTAGCTACTAGTTTGTGTGCCACCTGAAACTACATCTAGCATTATTAAGAGTACAGTATATGGTTTCATTTGTAACTAACAAGTTGTACTCTGCTTCCTTATAATTTGGGCACATTGTTGATTATACCTAATTAAATGTGTAACTTAACCCTCTAAAAAAATTAACTTTAGCGATGATTTAGGTGTGTCATATTAAATAGGATGAATACTTCTGTAATTAATTATTTTGTGTGTTATATTTGTAACTAGCTGTGTTGCCCGGCAAGTGTTCTAAGTCAGAACACAGTTATAGTGCCATTGCTTAATCAGATGTTTCAGAAGCAACATGTAACTAAGTATTTTTCCATATTCAGTATTTGTATTTTTAAACCAGGGGTTAATATTATTATTTCACTTCAGCTGCTTAATGTTGAACATGCTATATACTGTATGCAGTCCTTGCTGGTACTGGTGTGGAAGAGATTGCACCAGAACTCTGCATTAAAATGGGTTGAATTCTGTTTTGTTAAGTTTGACTCGATCGTATGGAATGTTATTTTCGTCAAATAAAATAAAGTGGTATTCAGGTGATGTTACAAAAGTGACTTAAAGTTAGTTCATTCAAAGCCAAATACTGCTAAACGCCTCGACTCTCCATTACCATCAAAGCCTAAAATGAGTACTACTTCAGTATACACTGGATTTGAATAAATGTCTAAAACCAAAAAACATAAAGGTTACTCATTCTTATCACATTCTGTAAAACAGTATGTCTATTACCAAAAGAAAAAATCATGATTTGTCCTTTTGCAAAGACATTGGGAGCGCCACACACCCCTTTCTAATGACTTCATGACCCACCCCCTCCTCTCTCCGCTCTCCCAGTCTGTCTACAGACTTCATAAGAAGAGTCACCAGAGACATGAATATTGCTGCCAAGGTAAGTAAACCTCTCAATGTGATCAACACCCTCTCTGCAGACCGACACACTGCTGACAACTATGCCCAAGAGGTCATTAAAGGCCTGGATCTTGTTTTTTTATCCAGTACACTCGCAAGCCCAGACACTCGGACTCCTCACTCAGTCTCTCGAGAGCCCTGATCAGAGCCTCCATTGACTCCACAAAGATCACAACATCATTGGCAAAATCAAGATCAGTGAATCTTTTTTCGCCAACAGATGCCTCACAGCTGCTGGACCCCATGACCCAGCCAAAACACCCAGTCCTTGCAAGCATTAAACAAGGCAGAAGCAAGAACACACCCCAATGAACCCCAGAATCAATTGGGAAAAATGCAGAGGTTCTGCCTCCACTCTGCACAGCACTCACAGTACCAGTGTAGAGGCCGGCCATGACACAGCAAATTTGGGGGTATCCCTTGAAGTCTCAGGATGTCCCACAGGGTAATTGAGGGCAACCAACTCAAACTGAGTCAAACACTTTACAAAAATCGTCAAAGGCTGCAATAAAACTCTGCCTTTATTCGCGTTTGTGCTCAATGAGAACCCTCAGTGCCATGATGCAGTCAATGGTATATTTAAGCGTAAAACGAGACTGCTTTGGTTCGCAGGTAGGTGAGCAAGTGATCTTGGATCCTATTGAGGATGATCCTAGCAAAGACCAGCATCAAAGAAGCTAATTAAATCTACTGTGATTCAGTGTTGTATAGTAATCATAAAACATCCAGAGGGTGATTACTTTTTATAAGTACATTTTATTGGGCTGCTATTTATGACTACAAAAATGTAGAAAATCTTTTTATTTTATTTATTTATTTGAAATGAAAAACATTTTTTCATAAAAAAAAATATTGAAAATAATGTGAATTTTATTGTTCTTTCCATTGCCTCAAGCACTTTTACATGTCACAGATATCTCCTTTTACGTATAAATTGCATATAAAATAATTAAAAATGTAAGCACTAAGAGAAGATAGTTGCAAAACCACAAATTTTAAAAAGTGACAGTTTGTGCTTCATTCATTGTTGATAGAAAAATTATAATTCATCCCAAGAGCGTGGGTGCATACCAGTTCTAGACTTGGAAAAACACTTCCCTCATACTAGTAACAAATGATTATTGTAATAAATTTTGTATTGTTACTTTCTGAATCTTTGATTTTTAATCTTTATGGATCTTAATGGTTTTTAAAAACTTAAGCTTCATGAAGCTGTTGGTAATTTTTAAGACGTTATGTTTAAGAACACTATACAGAAATTTACAATATTCTTTTCTCTTGTAACATGCTGTAGGTATTTGAAGGAAACTTTGACTGCAAGCATCAGACCCGTAACAATTTCCTTCCATCTATTTTGGCACAATATATCCGCATCATTCCAAACACTTGGAATCAGAGGATAGCCTTAAAAGTTAAAGTGCTTGGGTGTGAACATTTGAAAAGTAAGCATCTTTTATTTATATTCATTTTTTATTTAATTATAGATATGAGGTGAAATAAACACTGAGCTATTGATTATTATCTTTATTTGCCTCTCTTTGTAAGCCACACTTTGATCAAGTCCTTGATGATATATTACTTTTGTACTCCTAATTGATTTTATTTTGCTCAGTGTTATATTTAATTTCTAATTTTAAGTAGCTGCCTTTTTTTGAATAAGCAATGCTCAGAGTTGAATTTCTATTAATATAGTATTTGACAAGTACTTTGCTTTTAAAAACTGAAAAAACTCAAAAAATAGCACAATACACTGTAATATATTTTTAACATAGTAATGTGCACCTGCCGGAGCTTGTCTAGTAGTGCTGATTGTTGAAATTGGGAAAAGCGTTTTTCACAGCAAATATTTTGTGTTCTTGACCTCGTTCACCAAATATTTTCCAGGAAATTCACCTTTTGCTGGCTTAGGCAAACATTTTTTCGCCCAGCGCTCCATGATGCTTTGAAGGCGAGAGTGACATCACTGAGCAGCCATCTTCAGAACTTTTACACAGGCCTATTGTTAGATCATTGTTGTCATGCCCCTATCAGTACTCCAGCTGTATTTTTCATACCATGTTTATTTATATAAAAAAAGCTTGCAGTATTTTCATTTGAGGGATAAATTAGCTCAGTTAACAACTTAGGTCAGTTGCAGGTTGCAACCGTTGTTTTGCAGATGGAACACAGAGGGTCAACAGAGCAATCGACAGTACTGCATGATAAGTTTCCCTATTTTTAAGTGCGCTTGTTTCACAAAGGGAGATCCCTCCCACATGCATCTCAATTCAGACTTGTTTCACCAAGGGGCAGTTTGCATTGGCTGTTAGTGGGATGTCAATAAAACACTGCATTAACTGACCATAATGAGACTATTATGAGTACTGCCACTGGAAATATAACACTGATTCCTGTCAGCTTGGCAGCACAGCACCACATGGTTAATTTGCATGTATAATTAGCAATGTACCCAGGATCTCTGAACAAGCCTTAAAGGGTCCTTAAAGGCAGCTGTCACTTCAAAAAATGGGTCAAGCCAACTTTGAGAGCGCAATGATCTCTATTTTATTTTCTTATTGTCCATTTGTTGCGTTTTGTTTGTGGTATTCGTTCTGTCTGCATTTTTTTGTTGTTTGAAGCTGGTACTGCTGCCTCACATCTCATATTACATATTTGGCCACAATAATCGGCTCAGCATAATTGGAAGAGGTTTCCCCATCCCTAGGGAAGCTTAAAAGACCATTTCACCATTATAATCCATTCAAAACTAGTTCAGTTTCTTCTTCACAATTGAATTTAGATAGATAGATAATTTCTCCTTGGGATTAATAAAGTCACAATTCTTTAATGCATGTCCCTGATTTTACCAAACTCTACAGAGTTCCTTATCACTATTGTGCCCCTAAATTTTGGTTACATAGTGTCTCATTTTAATAGATAATATTACAGTTCTTTGATGATCTCTGTTAACTGCAAATTGAGACTTGCTTTTTTCGACCACAGTTAAGCTGTCCTTGAAGCTGTTGTGTTGTATTGTGAGTTTCCTGTCACACAAGCTGGTGACCCTCAGAAACATGTCTTCTGATTGCAAGGCCTAGTTTACTTAATTGCTGCAGATCATCTGTAGGTTGTACTCTATTAGTTGTTCCCTGAAGAAGGCCCATTTGTAATATTCTGAAATTTCCTTTTTTTGTCAGTTTTTGCTAACCTAAACTTTATATTTAAACCTCTGGCAGTTTACTGCTTACATTTTCACCATTTTAGGTTATTCATTGCATTTAACTGATAAAATTTAAATCGGGACCAAAAAAACAAAGGTGTTCTAAAACTTTTGACTAGTACTGTATATAATACACTGGATTTTACATTTACATTGCTCCTGTGGTTTTTTTTTTTTTTTTGTTGTTGTTCTTTTGTTTTGTTTTTTTTCTTTTTCCCCCTTTGATGAATCTTAGCCGTGTATGTTTCTGCTTCATCTTCCCAATTCTTATATCAAAATGGCTCTAGGTTGGACATTAAAAAAATAAAAGCATACATAGACTTAAATATACAAATGCATTATTATAATTACCACTGTTTTATAATACTGAAGTGTCAAAATAATATACTGTATAAACATAACAGAAAAAAATTGGTTGATGGATCCTTGAAGGTGCATCTTACCTTTTTAAAATGAGATTATTTTAGGACAAGATTATAACATATGGCATAGTGCTAATGTGGTATGTTTAAATCTTTTCATATATTGCCTATTTACTCCTGCCTTTTTACTAGTAGGTTGAATGTGTGCATTGTGTATAATGTAATGTATAAAGATTTTTCTGGTATTTTTTTAAGTGTCAGCTGTTCTTACAGGCATGGAAACCACTAATAAAATTATATGTTTTTGCATTTATACTTGGAAAAGGATACTTCCACAGCTGGTCATTTTGGAGCAAAGCAGGAATTTGTGACTTTGGATAAGTTGCTTTAATGCAGAAAGGCGATTTGTAGGAGTCATTTCTCAACATAGATTTTTTGCCTCCACAGTACCAAGGCCTCTAAATTATGGCTTTTATGCCTCAGTCGTCTAAACTCACATATATAACTTTAATTTCAAACAACTGTCAAAAGAGAGTTATCAAAGTAAGATATTGTACCAACAGGAATATGAGCAAAACATTAAAATGTGTGAAAATGGAGTATTGTGAATTGAGGGATGAAAAAGATGGTTATATGTATTAGGAAGCATACGTATAAATGTAGCCTGTATGCCTGCTGTTTTCCTATGTTTGTTCCATATTTTCAGTGAATTTTATTAAACTTTGCAAGAAATGAACTGAGAGAGTAGAATGGCTGGCTAAGTTAATCACTGCTGACATAGAAGTATTGTGAGATGTACGGTACTAGTTTTGGTTTCTAGTCAGGTCTACAGAGTAGTATTTGTAATAGAGCATGTATTTTTTAGGCCAGTAGTAAATCTGAAATAATTTAGTATCTTGCCCCAGATTCTTCAGTTTTATTGTGTATTTATTTTCCTACATTCAAGTTTTTAAAGTTTTCTCTAAGTGGTGCATGTTGATTTAATAATAATGTTGCACTTGGGTGTAGCAGGTATCTCTACCCAAAATTATACTGAAAGTATATTAATGAACAGACCACATAATATGCACACATTCATCTGTGCCGGAACTTCAGGTGAAGGTCTTGTGGTGTTATCTTGCAGCAAAATCAAGAAATGTACTTTTCCCAGTGTAGGATTTTGAAAAAGAAATTTTAACTTAGTTAATTATCAGTTTTGCCTTCGGCAATACCGGTAATTAATCAAGTAATTTGGTAAGGCTGCAACTTTATTTAACTTAACCTTCACTGTTGTAAGAGGCTTGTTTCTCAGCCTTTAGACTTGCATGAAGGTAACTGAAGCACTCTTGGTTTAAGAAGTGTGATAAATGCATATATACTGTATATTGACATACAGCAGCAAGACTGGACGCAGAGAGACTAGACAAAATATAACATAGGCTGGCTGCTTGCTGGTATTTATAATACTGTGTTGATCTTAGCACAGATAGTTTTACAATACCAAGTCTTTAAAGATGATGTCCAGTGTTGTGTGGAGTTATTGCTTTGTTGCTGGTCCACGTTCAAGTGGTGGATTGGAGTGCACTCTTCCTGTTTGCTGATCCTTGTCAGTGCTGTGCTGCTGCTTCCTTTAGCTTGCCTTCTGCTGTTATTTTGCCACTTCAAAGGGAAAAGGTATTACTCATTCTTGCCCAAAAGTTTACATGCTGAAGTTTCCTTCTTGAAGTAATGTTTTATCAGCCTAGTTAGACTACTGGCAGATATCTTTAGCTTGACAGACTAGGTCTGTGCTTCTGGTCCGCAAACAGAAAAACTTGTTGGCTTTGGCTCTCCATGGAAGACTGTCTCATAGCTTTATTTTGAGAGAAGATTTTACAAAATCATTTTGGCTAGAATGTACAGAGAGTGTCACTGGAAAGTGTCCCAGAGTTCTTTAGCATTTCCAAGAGAATTTCAGTGAGTGTGTTCAATTCAAAATTCTACAAGCTTCTCCACATTCCCTGCCATTCTTTGCTTCTTCCAACTTACCTTGAGAGTTGGGGTGCAGAGAGTTTTAAAGAAAGGTTGGAACTTATCCTGACTTGATTAAAGTCACATCCACATACAAAATCACTGTCTTCTAATAGGCAAGTTTTTTTGTCCATTTTAGTTGTTATACTTTGAACTTTGACATCAGTTGTGTCCCTTTTCGCACTTTCGGGTTCAGGTCTGCAGAGGGGCCTCTGGAAAGATGTTAGTGCAACTCTGATTTACACTTTTGTTATCGGGTGAAGACCAGGCAGATCCTGGTACAAGCTGGAGTTCAGTCACTTAGGATGGAATGCAGGGCTGGGAGAGGGCGCAGCTGGAAGCCTGCACCCCTGTTACGCCTGTTAAGAATGCAGATTGGTTGTGCCACAAAAGAGTAGCAGAAATGGCAGTGCCCACTTTGTCCAACACCAGCAATACGCAAACAAGAAATCTGGTGTGTCAGAGAATGTGTAAAATTTTTTTTGTGTTAACCACTACATTTTTATTTATAATTGATTTCATAATAAATATTTCATATCTTTATTTTTTGTTTAAGAAAACAGGTCAATATTTCAATATTTAGAACCGGACAACACAACTCACACCATCAATGATGCTAAAACTGAGATTGTTCCATCTGAAGATAATTTAGGTAAAATCATTTAAAGAACATGTTTTAAAAGTATTTTAAAATAAAAAGGAAATGGCCATATTTCAATCTAAATCAATTTCTTTTTTTCTGTTGTTTAAGAGAGGTTAGCTAAATTTGTGGCGCCAATTGTGCTTTCGTTACTTTTTCTGTTGACTGCTGTTTGTGTTTACAAGACTTTGCAAAGGTAAGTAAAATTATTTCTTTTTCTTCACTAATTGACACTTCAAAATTATTTTAAGTGATCACTTTTTGCTTTGCTTCTTTGTTTCTTTTCTTTTGTTTGTTCAATAAATATTACAATTGCACAGTGACGTAAGTTTTAAGAAAAAAAAAAAACAAAACTAGCTCATAAGATTGAATAAAGAGTGAATAGCCTTTTTTGTCTTGATCAGAATGATGTCAGTCACTTTTATTGTATGGTTTTTTTAAAGTACTTCTTTTAAAGGGGTGGTAAGCTAAACGTGTGGGTTTGAGGGTTTAATTGTGGTTTTCTTCTAGGAAGAAGATGAAGGATAATGCACATGGGACAAGTGATATTCAGAAAGAAGGTTTGTAGTCATCTAATGATAAATCTTTATTGTCTCTAAGATCTATGTGTATGTTTAGTATCTTAATCCTTACATATAATTTGATACTATCAGTATGTATGGTGTTCGCGTCAATACCCCGACTCAATACAAGTTAGAACCATGCAATGGGACTCTGCCTCTGTAGTTAGAACATAACGTAGCAAACGCGGACGCAGTATTGCACGATTGACTAAGAATGTTCGAATGCTACAGTGACACTGCTGGACGGCCGAGTATAGTAAGTCAGTGTTGGTTCAAGCAGATAACAGTAAGTTTGGTTGGTTTTTGGAACGTTGGTTTGGTGGGGCGTACTTTCCATGACTAACATCATCAACTGACTTAAACCCTTCGACAGCTACAGAACCATAACTAATTTAGAACGTATTGCCATTTGCTTGGTACGTCGAAATCTATCTTTGGGCAGTTCGGTTTTGGCATCCGTCCTTCTGACATCTAATGGCAAACTGAGTAATGACGGCTGGGTATTAACGGGTATTAACAACGGTCATTGTTTAAATTTTAGCCAATCTCAGATCTAAAATGACCATGCAAACATAATTATTCTCTGATTATTACTTATCATAATTCAATATTTATATTGCACATTTCATACAATGAGTAAGGTAAAGAGTAATTCACAAGATATACAGTAATACTGAAATAATAAAAAGAAAAAGAACCACTTCCTTTAAATAATTGTTAACATATTTACAAGCTTGAAAGTGTTGAAAATAAACACATAGGGTCAGGTGCAGTGTGCCATCAGTGCAGGATGATCCCGTGCTGATCTAGTCTTAATATGTATTTACAGTAACAAGATTAACTTTTGGGATTACCACAGTTGCAGTGTTGTTCTTGGGGTTGGAAAAGGGGAACAAAAGAGAGTACTAATGTAGACCCCTTCATGAGCAGGTTTATTTGGGCTTGGTATGGCGGGTAATGTTACAAAATGAATTCTGTTATTTGAAAAATCCTGTGCGTGCCATTAAAAAAGTGGAAATCATATTTTATTATTGGACTGAAGTTTAGCATAATACTGAATCAAATATTTTTAACTCGACGCCATAGAAAAAAAGTGATGCATGAAAATATTAATGCAAAAAATAGAAAAGTAGGAATCAACATTCATTACATCACTGTCAATGGCACAGTCAGTGGGCACTGCCAAGTTTGGAAGCAACTGCACCAGCTTCAGTTCCACTGGCCCCAACTCCTTTCGCATAGCTGTTGTCAAATGACCTGGAATTGCCTTCTGTCTCCTTCTTTCATCTGCTTCTGTAATTTGTTTAGGTGTGCAATGCTACTCAACTTCCAGTTTGAAAGGAGGAAACTGAGAGATGCTGTCAGTTTCTTCCAGGCTGTATTCTTTTGTGATGTTGTTTAGGTATCTTTGCAGTTGTCCTTCAGATCTGATAGGGGAGATCTCTCATAATATGCACTATATAGAGCTTATTCTCTCTAGTAGAAGTTTGCGCTGCGATGAAACAATCTTTACAAATATTGTCCAGTCTCTGACTAGGTATTTTAAACACTTTGATAACTTTTGGGATTAATCTGGTTATTGGGAAAAGCTCAGCACAAAATAAATGAACTATTCTGTATTATCTATGTAAATGGGAAATAAGTTATAGCGATACAATTACACTAAGTAGTACTCTCATTTCCATTACTTTCCCTATGGGAATTTTCAGGGATTTTTCATATGCTTAAAGTAAATAATGTTTGCACTAATTACAGCAGCAATTAAAGAAAACAATAGTAAATATGACAATAGAAAATAAAAGTACTGTAGTAAATATGATAATATTCAGTAACGTTATATAATATAGTTATATAATAAGTGTTACTATTTTCATTTTACACTGTAGGCTGTTGGAAACAAATTAAACACCCTTTTGCTAGGCAGCAGTCAACTGAATTTACTATTAGCTACAGTCCAGAAAAGGAAATCTTGCAGACATTTGATGTTGTGAAAAGTAACATGGCAGGTAAGTTCTCTCTTTAATTTTATGCATTTTTCTCTGTATATGGTGTTCAGAATAGCCCCCTCTGCATATGCCTCTGTAATTCCTAACATTTGACTATGGATGAGAAATTTAAAAATTGCTGACTCAGATACAAGGATCCAAACATTCTACTGCTTTAGAAAAAAACACATGAATCTGGCTTTCCAGCAGACACGTGTCTAGCTCAACCTCAGCTTTGCTGTTGCTTCACTTTTGCCGGAGTGCACCCCCTCGACGGTACATGACTGTGTTTGTTGATAGCCGGTTCAGCAGTCTCCTTTTGGCTCGGATGCAGAGTAACTCTTTCTTATTTCAATGTTTACAAATAGCTAACTTAACTTGAAGTTGACTGAGTTAGTTCCTGAGGTCTTCTATGATTGACTAATGTCAGGGTACAGCCATGAGAACCCCATTACATTCTGTGCGCTATGACTGGCAGTTGTGTCTGTCTTTGCTGAAACATTCAGGAAATTCTTGGCATTATCACAGGGGTGGACATGGCACGTTGCCAGGTCAGCTTCTAGGGATTCTTGACTCAGCATAGTTCACACACACACACACACTCAACCATCCAGTTTACTAGTAAATACCTTGAATGGCCTGCATCAGTGAAAGGGACTCATATATAGTACCAGGATAACATTTTGTGACAAGAAATAAAATGAAGGATGCATTGATACTGCTTTTTAATTTGTTTTCATCCCATAATACCTCATTTTTCTTTTGAATAAATTCAATCATTGCTGTATTTTTTTTTTTTTTTTTTTTTTGTTAGAAGATTACCAGCAACCACTTATGCTGGGAACAGGAACCGTTGCAAGAAAAGGATCTACATTCAGACCAATGGACATGGACACAAAAGAGGAATTGGCGCACTATGACTTGGAAACACACTACGACAGTCTGAAGACAGCTAACCAGTATGCTCTGCCTCTTACCAGTCAGGAACCAGAGTATGCTACACCTATAATAGAGCGACACACCTTTAGGAAAGATACAGGCTACAACGTGCCTAAAGTGTCATTGACAAAAAAGTCCTCTTTTACTGGAAATGATTGTGGCTCGTGCAGTACTTCAGAAACGATCACTCAAGCTTACCAGACGCCAAAATTATTGAGCAAGAACCTGCAAACTGAAAAGACTGGATATGACACGCCAAACTTGAACACCATTGTAATATCAGTTGTAGACGGCCATGATTATCAGAAGCCACAAGTAACGACTTTAGTGACAGAAGGGTACTCAGCACCAAGAGACTGTTTAAAACCAACAGCATTCCGTGTCATATGAATCTTAATGATGTGATTATTATTAGTCTCAAACACTCCTATTTATTGTTATATAACTGCAGAGTTATATTGTTAAATTATTTTTGTCTTGATAATAAGGTGTTAAGTTATGAAAAAGTGAGCAAAAACTTGGTCTGAGCACATCAAGTTTCTAGAATGTACTAAGATGATTTAGGAATAACGGCAGCAACCGAGCAGCGTCTTGCACAGCGTAAGAGAAGGGTGACGGCATGTGATGTACAACTTGTTTTAAAGAGTAGTAAGGAAAGATACGGTGCCTTTCTGTGACTAGGCAACAATGACACTGACTCCTGCTCTCTTCTGAGAAAGTGGTATAAAACACCCTTGTTTTAATGTGCAAAATGCATTCTGGACTGAATGTATGACAATGTTAAGAGCTTCTTTTATTAAAATCATTGGGAGCAAAATGAAAGACTTTACTCCTTAAAAAAGGTTTAAAATATTCATTTGACTAGCAGCAATCGGAATATACTTTTTTTTTTTTTTTTTTCCCCAATTTTAATAGCATGCTGTTTCTCGGACAAAACAGACAACCGAGTGAATTTGAAAATGGCTTAAAACCATGTTTGTTTTGTTTTCTTAGCAGGTAATTAGTGAGAAACTTGCTTAAAAAAGTAAAATCTTAAAATGAAAATATTCAAACTTTGAAACCAGTTTGTTCCCATAGCTTGCAGTGTTATTTTTGATGAGAGTTTGTTGGGGGGCTAGCTGAGCCAGCTGGCACTGCTGTGATGTGTGGACGTGAAGAGTGCAGTCAGGAAGCTGCAGTCAGATTGCTGTTTAAATTTGGTGGTATTGTGATGGAAGTCATAATTTTATGCTAAGGTCTTTGGTGCCTGGAGATGTGCTTAATATTCTCATTGCTTGGTCAAGTGTTCTGCAAGAAAGGTTGATGTTTCGTTTTACTGCTTTGGAGAAATATTGATAAAATCAAACTTTTGATATTTTATTTCTTGTTGTTGAAGGAAATAGTGAAACACTGCAGCTGTTGTGTAAATTTCCTAAAATGTTTACACATTTATTTTTTGGCAGTGTTTAATAAATAAAACAGAAATAAGGGGAGGACTAAGTGCCTTTTTTTTTTTTTTTTTTTTCTGTCTGGGCTATTTTATGGTAACCCAATGCCTAAAAACATTGAAGCTTCAATGTTCATTCTGAAGCAAAGTGAAGTAATGTGGAGGCAACCTACCACCTACAGAGGCAATGTGACAACTCAGGGGTGTGGTATAGCAGGTTTGCAGCTTAACAATAGGGGGCCAACTTTAAATAATAGCACCACAATTAGGAGCGGGCGTGCATTTTGTTCTGCAGTTAACTGGGGAACTGGCTGGCTGCGCCTCATACATGTATGGAGGCAGGGAGATCAGTCAGGACCCTTAATGATGAAGGGAGCGGCTCCTCACATCCAATTTGGCAGCAGAACATAAAGGAGCCTGCACAGCACAGAAGGGGGAGAAATGGAGTCGATTAAAAAGATCCAAAAGAGAAAAAAAGAGCCATTGCAACAGAAAGGAAGCAGGCTGACGGGAATAGAGCTCCAGGAAAAGGAGCGTGTGGCCAGCACTCAAGAGGGGGCTGTGGGTTTGTCCTGCTGAACACCCACAATACACCAAAGGACTCCCCATCCCCATCCAGGAAGAAGCCTCGGCAGCACCCCATGGATGGGCGGCAGGGACACAAGCAGCTCTGAAGGGTGTCTGTCTGCGCCTGTTGGTAGACAACTCACTGGGATGCAAGACCTTAATAGGATAAGCCGCAGAAACATCAGCTTTAAAGAGAAGCACTGGGGTTTTAAAGAGAAGACTCCTGTTTTTAATGGATTTATTTATGGCTCGTTTTTAACCTCCACTATCACTTGGACTTTTTATGGGATTATTTACCTATTGAATTTTGATGCCCTGCACTGTCATTTGGACACTTTTGTGCATTTTCAATAGAAGCACTTATGCACCTACCCCTTGCTTTGTGCAAGTGTCCTCATTTGTTAGGTTCTTCCCTCAGGTACGTTATTAGCAGTGATGGGTTCAAGAGGCTTCTGGAAGGATGCAGTAGCACTGGGTCTGACTCATCATCCTGGGTGTCTGCTCTGCTTGTTAATTGTCACTATTACGGTTAAATAAAGGGAGCAAACTACTCAGAAAAACAGGAAAAATAACAGGAAAATAAAGTGAGTTAAGCATTTAAAGGTTTAGAAAAATAGAAATATTTCTAAATGTTCTCTAATGTGAAAAAAACATACTGCTGTGCTTTTCTGATTGCAGAATATGAGGGGGGGGAAAAAAGACCAGCTAACTAAAGAGACTTCCATCCATCCATTATCCAACCCACTATATCCTAACTACAGGGTCACGGGGATCTGCTGAAGAGACTTGTTGCTATCGATTAGTATCACTGATTATGAGTCTGGTTGGAACAAAACTGCAGTCACAGGGGGTCCCCAGGACTGAGTTTGGGAACCACTGGCCTACACTACCACAAGGGGCCCATCATTCATGGAGCTAAGGAACTGAAATTCTAGCCTCTCAAGTGCAAGAAACTGGAAAAACTGTTACACATATTAACATTTTCTGTTTTAAAAAAAAAAAATCAATGTTTTTGATTTTTCTAGGGGTAAATATGATGCTAATGAGATTACGATGGCTTCACGGTGAGAACGTGCCCCTGTTGGATATACCCACGTCAACCTGGTAACGAGACATATTTGGTTAAAAGTTTTATACCAGTGGAAAAAGAGACTGCAGTTCACTTTTGAAACATGTTTTATTATGTGGTGTACTGCGGAATACAAAGCAACATCAGTTTCCAATTAAACACACATGTAGAAACCCCCATTTACTCTGCACGTTTATCTCACACACTGCACTGGATATACGTCGGCTGTTGTGCTTAGGCCAATGGATGATATGCCAATGTCACATACGGACAGTAGAACTCACAAACGGAAAACTTAAGGGACAGGAGCATTTCATAGCAAACCGTTCACGTACCGCTTACAACCTCCCCAAACAAACCATTCAGTCACAGGGTACCAGAAGTGGAAGCAACAAGCCCACACTGATAGTACATTTGGGTGGGCTGTAATCTGGCTTTATTCTGTACTGCTCTGCCATCGACTTCACATGAGGTAACAATACTTTCTTGAGCACATACACTTTATTTTCTTCGGTATAAAACTTTTCTAAAGCGAGCATTTGAGAGAAAAACAAAAATGCTACAAAATTGCACATCATGCACTGGCTTCTGAGACAAATCAGTAAAAAGGCAAACAAGTTTTGTGAAGAATGGTAAAGATTCACTCTCATTAAATAAACTGCACAACAAATAAATAATCCGGTCGACTCATAAAAGATTCCCTTTTTTCAAAACTGTTTGGTGCAAAACATGGTTTAACAAAGAAAATATATTAGAAAAAGATGACGGGACACGGAGAACGGCTCGCCGCACATGGTTTCATTGTACACATGGATGTGCTAACTCTTCATTCATACATATTTACACAATATTTCTGAAATATCACATTTGGCAAGTCTTTAATCAATCACAGACTGACAGTTGGCATACGAGTGTGTCTCGATACCTGGAAAAGAAAAAAAATGTATATATACATATAGACGTAGTTTGAGGTTTTTATTATGTATACTGCATTCAGGAAAGAAAATGAGAATAGAAAGTCAGTCTACACCCTGTAATTATATCTTGCTGCAAAAATTTCTGATTCCATTTAATTTTTTTTCATTTTCTTCCAAAAAAAAAAAAATCTGGTAGAACAAAACACATTCCCAATCTCCCATAAACCCTTTATTTTTTTAAAAATACCTTTTAAAATACTTCAAATGGAAAAACAATGTAACATCTTCAGTTATTTTTTGGCACACCTGGACAGCCCAACGGACACACACCAGAATACAAAAAAAAAAAAAATCATTAAAGGAGACTTTTGTCTAAATTGACCATTTTTGTTGTGAGCAGAATGCTGTAACATCATTAATGATCTTTTTATTGCCAACACTAAGATGATTTTTAACATAAAACAGCTAGGAGGTCTTGCATTGTATTGGAGCTCTTAAAGCTAATCTTTAGTTAAAGCGCTGTGTCCCATCCCATTCCTTTAATGTCCGCACTCCCCTCACACAGGACAGCTCATCTGTACGGGGCGCTGACCAAAAGCTTCAGAAACCCATAGGGCCAAGCAGTGTCAAATGCTGGGAAGGCACTGGAAACTCCCGAGACATTTCTTTAAAATGGGGATAACACTGGTGACTTTAATCAAAAAACAAACAGATTGCTGCTATCCAATGTAGAAAATCAAAATGTGCAGGTTAGATTTTTATAAATCTTTTGTATCCTACAAAACAAAACTAAAAATAATTTAACAGCCCTGGGAATGTTTTTTGCCAGTTCCATGCAAAGCAGGCCGATACTATTTCTCAAAAACAATGAAGAACTTAAAGTGCTAATTTGATATTTCAAAAACCAAGGAAAGCAAGATTGTATACCACGCCCATACGTGTGACGACTTTACTGGCTTAAATCCATTGTGGCACTTAGATTTAAATCTGACATAGCAGGCCATCCATCACGCATGAAAATGGGCATTTCTCCATGTGCTACAGGAGCTAGCCACGTTAAAAGTCATGAAATATGGGTCAACCCACCCATAAAGTTGCTTAATACAACTTCACAGCAGATGACCTCTCTTATCCAGGGCACCTGCAAGAGTGAGGCCACCTGTTTTGTGAAACATCCCGACTCTGTGGTATGCTTTCAGGTTTACTGGCATCGTGAAACAACCATACACTCTAAACGTCCTTCACATCATTTCCCATTCACTACAACACAGGGTCTTAAACTATGGGTCACAACTTGGCCTAATTTAGGTCACGCAGGGGTACTAAACAGGAAAGGGTCAAGTACGGTTTGCAAAGTGTCTTTAGATGGGTTGCAATGGGCATTTAAAGCAATGCCACTGCTTCGTTATGACCTGCCCTGGTGATTTTCCCAGGGGCACCATTCCCTTCCCCACTAGGATGACAGTCAGCAGTGATTCTTCAAGGAGGAACACCCACCTCCTGCAATAAAGATCGGTGGCAATTCTCCAGGATGATGGTTAGCGCCAATTCTGGGTCTTGAAGACATTAAAAAAAAGCAATTTTGGTTTTGGGGGGGGGTTAGAGTTTAAGCACCACTGGCATTAGAACAGAAAGAAGAGCTATTCACCCAAACCTGCGTGAAAACGTCTTTGTAGGACATGAAACATGAACATCTTTCTAGTTTGTGCAGCAGCTTAAGCCACAGCCCTTAAATTAGAACATTAGAAAACTGAGGCGTGAACAGGCCATTCAGCCGAACAAGTCCGTCCATCCTATTCACCTAGACCCGTGGTTCCCAAACTCGGTCCTGGGGACCCCCTGTGGCTGCAGGTTTTTGTTCCATCCAGGTTCACAATCAATAACAATTCATCTCATTTAGTTGGCTGCTCTTTTCTTTCCCCTCTTCTCTTATTCTGCATTCAGAAAAGCACAGCAGAGAAGAGATTTAGAAATATTTCTAATTTTTCCCAAAGCTTTAAATGCTTAGCTCTCTTTTTTTGTTTTCCTAATTTATCTTACCCTTTTTCTGAGTAGTTTGCTCCCATCATTTAACCCTAATAGTGACAATTAACAACAAGCAGAAGTGACACCCGGGATGATGAAAGACCCAACTACTTCAGAGTCAGAATAAATATTCAAGTAAATGCCAGAACACATTGAAAATCAGGATGGAAATACCATTGAGTTGTCAAAACAAAAAAAAGGACATGTTCCTCATATATAACTAGTTGCTTAGCAAATTTTAATAAAAAAAATTATCAAACTTAGTTTTGTAACTTCTACTTTGACCCCAAAATATAAATTGGGAAATGATGACTCGCAAGGGAAAAATGGAAGTTGGTTGGAACAAAAACCTGCGGCCAGAAGGGGTCTAGTTTGGGAACCACTGACCTAGACTGAGATTTGAAGGTACCTAAAATTCTGCTCTCCACCACACTACAGTTTATTCCATGTTTCGATGGTTCATTGCATGAAGAAAAACATTCTAACATTTGTAGAAAATCAGCCCTGAACAGGCTTCCTACCATGTCCCCGTGTTCTCGTTGCAGAATTTATTTTAAAGTAACCACTGAGATCTGTTTTACCCGTTCTTTTCAGAATTTTAAACACTTCAGTCATTTCACCTCTGAATTGCCATTTGCAGTAAAAGGCCACCCCAAACACATGGCAGTATCATTTGCAGTGTCTTGGTATATAAATGTAAATGTGAGGAAAGCAGCCTCTAAAGAAATGACAGGTGGATTATGGGATACTACAGAAACATTTCACAAAATCATGAAGCATAGCACACAGCAAACAAGCGTGAGAACTGAATGGTCCACTTCCCCGCTTCCTGCTGTACTGGAAGGTGAAAAGCTGCAAGCAAAGTGAGGTATAGCACATATTTGTAATACAAATCATTATTTATAGTATGACAGTGTATATAAAGCTTTCTTTGTGAATGAGTCAGCGTACAATTCAAATACTATTGTTTTATTGGAATTTCTATTAACTGAACTTGGCAGCTATTCTTCTTCTTCTTCTTCTTGTATTAACTACACTGCTCATTAATAAAATGATCCTTTTTCCATTTTGGATTCAGTGCTGCGCTGCTGCTAAGAGTGCCTCATATTATGAAGCATTGAGCTCAAACACTAGAGCCAACTAAACTGTCGTTTTCTTTCAATGCTTTATCAGGATCAACACTTGAGTGAAAGGCAAATATCAAACGGTCAACATAACTTTACCGTGTTTATTTATAAAGCAGGACATGAAGAACGGCTTTGTTTGTATGAAGATTCCAGTGAATGAATGGAAATCACATTGAAACTATCGCCACCACCAGCACCGTCACCCAGGCCCAGTGCACACGTAGAGGATGCGTCACACGCCTAACCACTGTAGCAACACTTTTTGTAGTAGGTTCTTTTATTTTAGAGTTTTAACAGCTGAAACAGGAATTTCCAAAAGCAGTGCACTTGTGTTTCAGCACATACACTTCAAACTCTCTTTCTGTAATATAAATTACAGCTAAAAAAAAAAAAGCTTCCGTGCCTTTCAAAAAAGCCTGACAGATTCTTGAAAAGAAAAAAAAAATAGCATTTATACAAATTAAACGCGGTCCAAAATATAACAGAAAAATTTACATTAATTGCATCCTTTCCAACATTTAGTCAACAAACAATAACCAAGGCCATCTTTCATCAAATGTGCTTTTCACAATCCAGTTTTAAGTGAAAGGACATTTTCCAAGAAAGACTGTGAAGTGGGGAAAAGTAACAGTAACAATTAAACCTTCTGTATGCCCATCAACAATCGCTGCTGGAACCGTTTCCTTTCACCTTCCAGGTGGATTTTCTTTCACAGATTATAAAATTCTTATTTAACAAAATATACAAAGTCTGTTCTCCAACCCAATTTTCACCCTGAAGAAAACACCCTAAGAAGAACTCTCAGCTGACTCCGACTGTTTGGCTGCAGTCTCCTCAGGCAGTGTTTCGCTCGGGATTGTCCGTGCATCTCCATTCTCTATGGTATTGCCTATAGGATTCTTTTCTAAAAATAAAAAGCAAAGAAATCAGTTACATTATTTTTTTTTTTTTTTCCCAGAAAAAAGCATTCTATATGAAAAAATCCAATTTCAATAATCCGAAAAAGGCCGTCTGACGGGGTTTCATTACTTTATTGACACAATGTCGATTAAGTTATTAATTATATCCAGACAGTTCAGATTTACTATCACCCTGCTGTCTAGGGGAGTAACTTAACTGATAACTAACGTGCCTCTGTTTACCATAAAACTTTACAAATATAAATGCAAGTAAGAAAAAGTATTAACTGGCACAAAATATTTCCCTGCTCACTTTCTCTCCGGGGCCATCCCAAGTTGTAGTTTTCCTCTTCGATGAGCTTTGTAACTGTACATGCGTTCTTCAAAATTCACTTCTGCTGATTTGAGGACATAAAGGGTATATCAATATGTGAATAAATAAATAAATAAATATATATAAAAAATGGTTATGGGGGGAAACTCTAATAATTGGAACCCTGTTAACAGTTGTTAATTTATACTTCTCCTCCTCTCATCTAAACTAATACATTCTACTAGTTTACATTTATCTGCTTAGCAGGCACTTTTATCCAAAATGATTTACAAAGGAGGTCAACATAATCGAGTAAATGTCAGCCTGTTTTAGGAACAAGGGTACAAATTTGATCACCACAAGTGAAAAGCTCAGAACAAAATACAAGCGACTTGGTCGTCTTGAATACAAAAACCAGCAAGGACAATTTGAGAGAAATTCACCAAACAGGAGTCTCTTCAAACGCTTCTTAGCATTTCGTTTGGTGTAAAACACACAATGATCTTAGTAGCAACGTGTCATATTTATACTTAATGCCACTTCACATTGCAGGACTTCTCCAGTCATAGTCCTCATTTATAGTGCCTAACACAAGTATTCAACCACCTCACTGTGTGTCCTCTTTTGTTGCATTTACAATCTGCAATTAAATGGAATTACATTTGAATTTTGTGTAATGGGCTTAACAATATAACCCAAATTGTTGAAGTGGAATGAAGATAAAATACCTCATATAAAGTGCCCTCCATAATGTTTCCTTGATTTAGCCCTCTGCTCCACTGTTTAAAATTACAAATGAAGCAATTCAGACGTGATTAAAGTGCACATTGCAGATTTGAATTTAAGGGTATTTGTGAACTTTTTAGGTCACAACATGTAGAAACTGAAACACATTTTACATATGGCCCCTCCATTATGGGGCACCATAATGACTGAGGCAACTGGCATCACAAGTGGACTACTTGGGTGTGTTTCATTGCTTTATTATTATTTATTGCAGGCATAAGATACCTCAGCTTGCTTCTACCCTTTGGAGTCTGTAGTTGCCATTGTTAAATGGGCTGTGCAATTGAAAGTCAAAGAAGCCATTATGAGACTAAAAAACAGGAATTAAACCAGCAGATACATCTATAAAACCTTAGGATTATCTAAATCAACTGTCTGGGTTATTATTAAGAAGAAGGAACACACTGAGGAGCTCAGTAATCCCAAAGTGACTGGTATGCCAAGGAAACCCTCCACTGCTTAAGACAGATGAATCCTCACTATGGTAAAGAAAAAGCCCCAAATGCCTGTCCAACAGATCTGAAACTGTCTCCAGGAGAAGACTTTGGATGTGCCAGAGACGACTATCTGCAAAAGACTTCAAGAACAGAAATACAGAGGCCTCCCTGCAGAATGCAAAACACTAGTTAGCTACATAAACAGAATGGCCAGATTACAGTTTGTGAAAAGTACTTAAGAATTCTGAAAAAATTGTTTTGAGGAGAGACTAGAGAAAGATCAACCTGCAGCATAGTGAGTGCAAGAGCAAAGTGTGAAGACAAAGAACTGCCCGAGATCCAAAACAGAGCAACTAATCTGTTAAACGTGGCGGTGGGGGTGCTATGGCTTGGGTATGTATAGTTGCCACAGGTACTGGCACACTACCTTCACTGATGATGGAACTGCTGACAGCAGTTGCACAATAAATTCTGAGATGTATAGAAATATCTTATACATTCAAGTTCCTGTAAATGCCTCCAAACTCACGCATGGTGCTTCATCCTACAAGATAAACATACTGCTAATTTAAAGCTAAAAAAAAAAAAGGAAAATTCTTGAAAGGTCAGGACAGACACTCAATTTAAATTAAATTGTGCCTGCCTTCCATATGCTACTGAGAAAATGTAACAGGACAAAACCATGAAACAAGCAGGAGCTGAAAATGGCAGCTTTAGGGGCTTGGCAGAGCATCGCCAGAGAAGATACTCGGCACCTGATGATGTCTATGAATTACAGACTTTAAGCAGTTAGTGCAGGCAATTAAAGGCAAGGAATATACGCGACAAAGTCCTAAATATGAATGCTTTAATAGACCTGCCACTGCTATGTCCCAAATATTATGGTGCCCTGAAATGCAGGGACCATGTAGAAAAAGTGTTGCCATTTTTACATGGTGTAAATGAAATATGTTCACAAATACCCTTAAATGAAAGTCTGCAATGTGCACTTCAATCATGTCTGAATGGTTTGATTTGCAACTTTAAAATGTGGAGCAGAGGGCTAAATCAAGGATTAATGTGTCCTTGTCCCAAACATTATGGAGAGTACTGTATATGTACAAAAGCAAGTAAAAACTGAAAAGTTGTGAGTGCATATGTATTCATACGCTTTGCTATGAAACACCTAATTAACATCTGATCCAACCAATTAACTTCAGAAGTTGTGTGCAATCAAAGTGTCACAGGATCTGTCACATGATGTCTGTATTAACAGGCCTGTTCTGAAAGATCCCCTAACTCTGCAATATCACTAAGCAAGCAACATGAAGACCAAGGAGCACTCTAAACAACTCAAAGACAAAGTTGTAGAGAAGTATAGATCAGGGTTGGTTTATAAAAAATACACCAAACTTTGAATATCCCACAGAGTGCCGTTAAACCCATTATAGCAAAATGGAAAGAATATGGCACCACTGCAAACCTGACGAGAGAGAGCCACCCACAAAAACTCAAAGACCGGGCAAGGGGGGCATTAATCAGAGATGCAACAAAGACACCAAGGATAACACTGAAGGAGCCGCAAAGATCCACAGCAAAAATGAGAATATTTGTCCACAGAATCATTTTATGCCATACATTCTACACAGTGGGACTTTACGGAAGAGTGGCCAGAAAAAGGCATTGCTTAAAGAAAAAAAGAACTCTAAACACATGAAAGAATGTTCTCTGGTCAGGTAAGATAAAATTTTTTACTTTTTGGCCATCACAGGTGGCACCAACCCATTCCTACAGTGAAGCATGGTGGTGGCAGCACCATGCTATGGACATGTTTTTCTTTGGCATGGACATAAAAATTGTCAGGATTGAAGGAAAGATGGGTGGCACTAAATACAGGGCAATTCTTAAGGAAAACGTGTTTCAGTCTGAGACTGGGATGAACGTTCACATTCCAACAAGGCAATGACCCTAAACATACAGCTAAAGCTACACTGGAGTGGTTTAAAGGGTTACATTTAAATGTTTTGGAATGGCATAGTCAGAGCTCAGACCTCAATCTATGGCATGACTATGGCGCTGGTCAACAACGCGATTTATGTAACTTGAAGGAGTTTGAGCAGTTTTGCCTTGAGGAATCAGCAAAATATCCTAGTGGCTATATGTGCTAAGCTTCTCCAAAACACTTACAACTAGAACGGACTTGGTTGAATACCTATGCACATTCATGATTTATTTTTTTTTTGTGTCTTAATTATTGTTTGTGTCACAATAAAAAAAATGCTTTGCACCTTCAAAGTTGTAGGCATGATGTGTAAATCAAATGGTGGTAACACCCAGGCTGTAATGCAACAAAACAGGACAAACACAGAGGGGAATGAATACTTTCACAAGGCACGGTACATAATCTTAGCGAGCCGGAGGCACTCACAGCTCTCTCCTGCGATGGCCAGTCATGTGGTTTGACTTTGTCTTAATACACAGGGGTAGACTCATACAGTGGGTACGGAAAGTATTCAGATCCCCTTCAATTTTTCACTCTTTGTTATATTGCAGCCATTTGCTAAAATCATTTAAATTAATTTTTTTCCTCATTAATGTACACACAGCACCCCATATTGACAGACAAAAAAAAGAATATTTGAAATTGCTACAGATTTATTAAAAAAGAAAAACTGAAATATCACATGGTCCTAAGTATTCAGACCCTTTGTTCAGTATTTAGTAGAAGCACCCTTTTGAGCTAATACAGCCATGAGTCTTCTTGGGAAAGACGCAACAAGTTTTTCACACCTGGATTTGGGGATCCTCTGCCATTCCTCCTTGCAGATCCTCTCCAGTTCTGTCAGGATGGATGGTAAACGTTGGTGGACAGCCATTTTTAGGTCTCTCCAGAGATGCTCAATTGGGTTTAAGTCAGGGCTCTGGCTGGGCCATTCAAGAACAGTCACAGAGTTGTTGTGAAGCCACTCCTTCGTTATTTTAGCTGTGTGCTTAGGGTCATTGTCTTGTTGGAAGGTAAACCTTCGGCCCAGTCTGAGGTCCTTAGCACTCTGGATAAGGTTTTTGTCCAGGATATCCCTGAACTTGGCCGCATTCATCTTTCCCTCGATTGCAACCAGTCGTCCTGTCCCTGCAGCTGAAAAAACCCCCCACAGCATGATGCTGCCACTGATGCTTCACTGTGGGGACTGTATTTGACAAGTGATGAGCAGTGCCTGGTTGTCTCCACACATACCGCTTAGAATTAAGGCCAAAAAGTTCTATCTTGGTCTCATCAGACCAGAAAATCTTATTTCTCACCATCTCAGAGTCCTTCAGGTGTCTTTTAGCAAACTTCATGCGGGCTGTCGTGTCTTGCACAGAGGAGAGGCTTCCGACAGGCCACTCTGCCATAAAGCCCTGACTGGTGGAGGGCTGCAGTGATGGTTGCCTTTCTACAACTTTCTCCCATCTCCTGACTGCATCTCTGGAGCTCAGCCAAAGTGATCTTTGGGTTCTTCTTTACCTCTCTCACCAAGGCTCTTCTCCCCCAGTAGCTCAGCTTGGCCGGACGGCCAGCTCTAGGAAGGGTTCCGGTTGTCCCAAACGTCTTCCATTTAAGGATTATGGAGGCCACTGTGCTCTTGGGAACCTTAAGTGCAGCCGAAATTTTTTTGTAACCTTGGGCAGATCTGTGCCTTGCCACAATTCTGTCTCTGAGCTCTTCAGGCAGTTCCTTTGACCTCATGATTCTCATTTGCTCTGACATGCATTGTGAGCTGTAAGGTCTTATATAGACAGGTGTGTGGCTTTCCTAATCAAGTCCAATCAGTATAATCAAACACAGCTGGACTCAAATGAAGGTGATCTCAAGGATGATCAGAAGAAATGGAAAGCACCTGAGTTAAATATATGAGTGTCACAGCAAAGGGTCTGAATACTTAGGACCATGTGATATTTCAGTTTTTCTTTTTTAATAAATCTGCAACAATTTCAAATATTCTTTTTTGTCTGTCAATATGGGGTGCTGTATGTACATTAATGAGGGAAAAAATTAATTTAAATGATTTTAGCAAATGGCTGCAATATAACAAAGAGTGAAAAATTGAAGGGGGTCTGAATAATTTCTGTACCCACTGTATGTGGGACCTAACAGCCAATGAGAGGACATCCAGAAATGCAATGCAGGTATGAGGAATAAAGTACATGGGTGTGTTGGACCTGACAAATGGAACATAGACAGGTTTGTTTGATGTCATCTTTTCCTTCTTCCATTTCTTTGCGATATATGAAAGGACAAAGATTGTGGTTGAACTCACTGCAACTATAAAGCCTTTAAAACGGGCAATGGTTCTGTCAGGTACCACATTATTGGCTGTCAGAAAAAGGGGTGAGCCTGCAATGCTTTAGAAATTTACAACTTTGCTGGAATGTCACTACAAAGCCATATAAATTTACATAAATTTTGATTTCCGGTTGTGTAATATGACAATCACAGCTGACAAGATCAGTATCTGCAGTCATCAAGTTTGACATCCCCTTCAGCTAGATGTCATGTAATGTGAAACTGGCTTTAGCAGAGTGATTAGAGACCAAAAGGTACAGCTCAATCTATGCCTTGTTTTGTGCCTTTATCTAGATGGGCCTATGTAGACATCCAGACTCCCAAAAAGTCAGCTATGTTGGTGCTTTCAAAGGATTCTACAACAAGTTCACAAGTTGGTACATTAAAGGAAACACATATTGATACTTTGAAAAATTGTACACATGAAAAATCTTTCCGTAATGGCATTCTTGAAACTTTTAGCCACAGAATGACATGCTAAAGACTAAAATGAACAATGAGACAGTCAAAATGCCACCACAAAGTGACCACTGTGGAACAACAAAATGCCTGATATGCGTCAAGTCAACTCCCCTGCTTACAAAGAGTGACCAAAAATTCTTCAGCCTGAACCTGAAAAATGAATTTTATAGTGATGTTTAAGTGGCCAATATCCTCCTATGTAGTAAAAAATATGAATTATAAGTTTCTTGTACTTCAGGATTATAATGGAGGTTTCGGGTTTAACAAGTCAACAGGGATGCCAAAAACTACAAAAATCAATCACTATGGTATTAATGTTTTTCTAATGCCACGGAAAGATTCATTCCTGCATATTCAAAGTATCAGGATGTTGCCACAACGAAGATATGGGCTGCAAACTTCACCATGGCACGAAGACTCTAAGACAACTCAACATCTGGCTGGCCAAGGACTTTCGCAACAGATGAAAGGGTTTCCACCAGGGAGCAAATTGCAATGAAAAAATCAAATAGTGAGTTCTTCATGAACAATTGAACAGGAGTAAGGCTGGGTACACAGAACATGTTTCAGTGAAATAAAGCATCACTGTATTCACTTCTAAGGAGAACCTTGAGGTGGTGGAATCAGATTTGAAACAATATAAGAAGTGCTGTAAAGTTCAGGTTTAAACTTGAATACTTCATTCACCTTGAGTGCAATAAAACAACTCAAAACGGCAGAAGCATGGAGAGTCTCCAATACCAAAGCAAGTCATCCAGAGTTTTTTTCATATTGATTAGAGTATATGCCTTAGAAGGGTCACATAACCGGTTAATATTACAATGATTTGCTCTGCCATATGCAGTAGTGAACTGGTGACGAGGAAAACTGTTGATCACCTACTATCTGCAACATTACAGCACCCTTCCCACACTACACAAGTTGCAAAGACTGCTCTGTGAAACAAAGGATTCAAACAGATGTCAAACCCAGCCAATTCTCCAGACCTGGCCCTGTATCACTAAAACCTGCTCCCCAATCTGAAGGACTATGCCAGCGATTAAGATGTCAGGTCGACTACAGATGAGTGGAGCACAAGCAAGACAAAATATTCTATGCGAGTTGAATATAACAGCTTTTTGAACTTTATAACAAGTGTATTCATGATAAAACTTGCTTACTTTTAATTGTAGTGTAACAACACATAGACTAGAAAATTCACTAAAACTTAAAGAAACATGAAAAGTGTTTTGTGAAAAACACAATTATTAGGTTTATCTGAAATTGACATACCTTGTAAAGGGCAAAAGTCATTTGTACTGTTGTTACAATTTGACGCTGAGCCTTCCTCTAACTCATCGAGATACAAGCGATAACGATGACCACTGTCATCTTCATATTCGACGTTTTCGTCATCTGAGTCCACTTCAGGGGCTACATACACCACTTCAAACTCAATCTCTCCTCTCTGCAGAAAAAGACATAAGATGCACAATGCACTTCACAATAGAGGTCTGCATGGTACTAATTTTTTGATTCCCCCCTCCTAACCATGTTTCATCCCGCTCCCACCAAAATTCCATCTCATTCCTACCACCTCTGTCTTCTGTTGTACTCTCATTTTCTGATAATCACATTGGCAAATCGTGGTATGAGTGCAAAATAACCAACCAAACCCACAAAAAAAAAAAAAAAAAGTCCACACTTTAAATAATCTAACTCTAATTTGGTCAAGTGACAGAAAAATAGTGGCGGGCACATATTCTTTACTCCAACACAATCTCATAAATGAAGCAAGACATCATTCTCCTTGTATTCTCTCACTCTTTTTTTTACTCACCCTGGTATGCAGCGGCAAGGAAAAAATAAAAGAGTGTTAGATGCCTAAACTTCTTACTCTCTCTTAAAGTCACTGATGTGTATGGTGGTGGAAGAAAAGAGCATGACACAATTCTCATGTTCTCACTCTTTCATACTCACATCTGCGAATGGTGAACCACTAAGAGAAAACCCTCTTTGTATCTCCTGTATTAGCTCCCTCTCTGGTCTTCTCAATTGTAGATTTCACACTTCTACCTATAATTTTTGTGGGAAAAAACTAACTTCTAACTTTGGCAATAACAGACTTGTACCAGAACTTTTACTTGTTCAAAAATACAAAAATAAAAGTATTTCCACACTCACACTGTGTTTAAAGCTATAGCTAAAATTTTAATTTTACTCTCTTGATGTAGGAGTTTATAAATATTATACAGTAATCCCTCCTCCATCGCGGGGGTTGCGTTCCAGACCCCCCCGCGATAGGTGAAAATCCGCGAAGTAGAAACCATATGTTTGTATGGTTATTTTTATATATTTTAAGCCCTTATAAACTCTCCCGCACTGTTTATAAATATTCCCCGCAGCGTTATACAGCATAATCCCTTTGTATTCTCTTAGATATTAGGTAAGATTCATTGAAATTATGTATATAAACACACACTGTTTATATACAGTAAAACCTAAATATTATTTTAAAGATATTGAGTGTCTCCGATATCACATATGTTACAGCCATTACGATAGACAGGTCACCAGCAATAAATACGTACATTGCAAGAAAAATAGTATACAGTAAATGTATTAATTATTTATGGTTACTCACCAACAATGACACGATGACTTGTCCGATAACAATGAGTTTAATTTTACTGCACAACAAAGGAGAGCGTTACAGCCCTTGTAAAGGAGCCACTTCAGGCGATTGTGTAGCACTGCCGTTGTTCTTCTTCTGGCAGTCTTCAATCCAAATCCCTAAAGCAGATTCCATCCAGACTACTGCCTTATTACATCCACTTACAACTCGTTTTGCACCCTGGTTAAAAGGACGCTGCAGCCGTAGATCTTATATTCCTTTCCTACTTTTTAAATAAAAAGAATCGTAGCCTTCAACAAATCCAAAACGTTTACCTTTTCGGCAACGTTTACCTTCTTCTTGCGCTTGGGCACGGCCCCTGAAGCAGTAGCAGATTGTTTTGGAGCCATAATGAAGGGCTTGACTATGCACAAAGATAAACACTAAAGAGCACAACTCTTTACACAGCGAAGCACGTTGATGCTGAATGAGCAAGATGAAACTTCCTGGTTAACACTGCATAGCTCCTGCGTGCTCTGATTGGTTAGCTTCTCAGTCAGGAGAACTTAACTGCGTGCTCTGATTGGTTAGCTTCTTAGCCATCCGCCAATAGCGTCCCTTGTATGAAATCAACTGGGCAAACCAACTGAGGAAGCATATACAGGAAGTAAAAAGACACATTGTCCGCAGAACCAGCGAAGCAGCGAAAAATCCGCGTTATATATTTAGTTATGCTTTCATATAAAATCCGCGATAGAGTGAAGCCGCGAAAGTCGAAGCGCGATATAGCGAGGGATTACTGTATATACTGTATTGATAAGTAAACTAATTTGTTTTATTTTAGATAAATTATTATTTTCCACTGTATATGATACATAACAGAAGTTCTACTGTACCACATTTAGTGCTTCAGGTGTTCCATTTTTGAAATACGTACTGTAAAGCCTTAAGGTGGAACAGTTTGCGTACAGAAGAGACTGGCAGTTTCCTGGGTTTCTTCCATGGTAAAAAATAATAATCACATAGCACCATTATGTGCAACAGATAGAATAGTGCAAAAGTGTATGTCTTTCTACTTTTACTTTGATTAGGTCAGCCAATAAGCATGAAGCATCTGCAGATCACCTCCACACAAAGTACTATAAAATCATTGGTAACACTTTAGTTTACGTACTGCAACAATGCATCTGTTACTCATTTACCATTATGTAACAAGACCTTAACAAAGGCATTTTGGAGTCTGCATAACACTTGCAAAGCGTCAGTGAAGTGATTATTCATGTCTGCAATGTGACCTACTAACAAAACCTCACTTTGGAGTGGTCTAAAGTGGCTTATCTGAGACACATTTCTCTTGATATTCCATACAGCGCCCTCCACAATTATTGGCACCCCAGGTTAAGATGTGTTCTTAGACTTATAATAAATTCTTATTTTCCCCCCCAAAACATATAGGCTCACAACACAAAAAAGGAGAAAAATCCAATCTTTAATTGAAGTACATTTATTCACTGGGAAAAAAATCCCACATTAAGAAATACATTTTTACATGAAATCATGTATGCCACAATTATTGGCACCCCTGCTGTTAATATTTCGTCCAACACCCCTTTTGCCAACAAGACAGCACTTGATCTTCTCCTATAACATTTCACAAGGTTGGAGAATACAGAGACACTGAATTTTTGACCATTCCTCTTTACACAATCTTTCCAGAGTCCTGGGTCCTCTCTTATGCACTCTCCTCTTCAGCTCACCCCACAGGTTTTCAATGGGGTTGAGGTCTGGGGACTGAGATGGCCATGGGAGAAGCTTGATTTTGTGTCTGCTGAGCCATTTTTGTGTAGATTTTGCCATTATGTTTAGGGTCATTATCCTGCTAGAAGACATTGATTTAAAATGTCCTGGTATTTCAAGGCGTTCATGATGCCATGCACTCTAACAAGGTTCCCAGGGCCTTTGGAAGAGAAACAGCCCCACAGCATCACAGATCCTCCACTATACTTTACAGTGGGCATGAGGTGCTTTACCACATACTCATTCTTGGATTAATTCCAGACCCCACTTAGAATGTTTCTTGCCAAAAAGCTCAAGACCAAAGCAGACGATCCCAGTTGAAGCCCCAGTACGGGTTAGCAAACTCCAGACGTTTACATTTGTGATTGTAGGTGAGAAAAGGCATTTTCCTTGCATGTCTCCCAAACAGCTTGTTGGCATGGAGATAGCGTCTTATGGTTGTCATGGAGACTTTGTGACCCCGCCAAGATACCATTCTTTGGTGCAGTTCTCTAACAGAGAACGTTTAACTTCTCTTACACAAGATAAACTTGGGTCCTCGTCCAGCCTTGTTTGTCACTGTTCCCGTTGTTTTACACTTCTTTATTATTCCTCTGACTGTAGATACGGGCAGGTTTAGGCGAGTAGCTATTTCCTTGTAGCCATTACCTGACTTAAGAAGGTTGACAAACACCTGCCTTACTTGAACGGCATGTTCTCTGGTCTTTCCCACGTTGAAGAGTGGCTAAGAGCAATAGGACTCTGGGTCACGTTATATTTATACCCCAGGGACACAGGAAGTCATTAATTACTAATTAAAAGTTCCAATTTATTCTGATCAACTTTAAAAACTAAACTAGAAATTAAAAAAATGTTTCAATTACATTTATTTTATAGGAATTGTCAGGGGTGCCAATAATTGTGGCACACATGATTTCATGTAAAAAATGTATTTCTTAATGTGGGATTTTTTTCCTCAATGAATAAATGTACTTCAATTAAAGGTTGGATTTTTCTCTTTTTTGTGTTATGAGCCTATATTTTTTTCGGGGAAAAAAAAATTATTAGAAGCCTAAGAACACATCTTAACCAGGGGTGCCAATTATTGTGGAGGGTGCTGTATTTAGTAGAAGACCAGCGAATCCTTCATATTAACAAGTCATTTTACCATTATGTCAATATGTCACAATGCACAGAGATGAATAACCCTTCAACTGATGTTTTGTAATTGTCAATGAGACCACAAAAAGCTTTTTTTATGGTCTTGTTATACAAGATTAAATGAGTAATTGATTAATTTTTGCAGTGCATCAACTAAAGCGTTACCAAATCATTTTCAACAATCACCCTCCCTTCCAGCCCTGCATCTGAAGAAGAAAAAAAAGCTGCTGTTTCTCTCTTTGGATGGATTTGGGATGCTGCACATATTATTTATTACAACTGTCGAACCAAAAACAAACTCAGTATTCCTAATTTAATTAGATAGTGATCCAAAAAAACTCACACATGCTGCATAAGCATCGAGGACTAATCTGGAGCTGACTGGAACATTTTTAAATTTTCTGTTTTAAATATTGAAGTATTAGTATATAGTATAAGGATCAGCAGGCTCACTGCAGTCTGAGTTAGCAAGACCTTTAAAAAACAAAAAAAAGGTTAAGTGGCTCTGTATCTGCCTGTGTCTCTGTCTAGTTGCTCTGTCTAGGTCATTCCAAAAGATGGTGCATCACAAACATTTTTAGTAATAAAATGCATTGTATTTTGCATTCCAATAGATGGCACATCAGACATTAATCGCCAAATGATTAACGTTGATGCCTATGTTGATTACTTAGATTTCAACCCATATTAGATGGGTAGCACAGCTAATAAAAAGTAAGTAAGTAAATATCTGTAACTGAAAACATACTTGCTGAGACAGGATTGTCACAGCTTCTTTATGTTTAGCATCTCTGAGATTGATTCCATTTACAGCAAGTATGGCATCCCCAACATGCAGACCTCCACAACGTTCTGCTGGCTGGCCAGGGTGAATTTCTGATATTAAAATGGGAACTCCATGTTCTTTGCCACCCTAAATAAATGTAAAAAGGAAAAAAAAAAAGTTTAATCAAAGTACAGATTAAAAAAACATGGATGTCACATTTACAAGCAAGATTTTTATTTCTATTATCCACCTTATTCTCAATTGAAAAATGAGTGCTGCCATGTTTTTGATTTTTTTGCATTTTTGATTTATACATTCCTCAATCAAGGCTATGAAGTACATGAAAGCAATGAGCTACAATAAAGTCCAGTACTACTTCCTGTATTAATGATGATTGCCACAATAATTAAAAAAAAAAAAGACAGAAAGAAAGATCCTATATCAGGGAGGCTTTAATCCCAACACACTATTCTAATCAGAATGTATAATACTGGTGAAACGTTTTAGAACACCTCAATTTTTCTTCACATTTAATCAGCTGAAATGCAACGAGTGATTTACAATGGTGAAAAGGTAAGCAGTAAACTGCCAGATATTTAAATTTAAAGTTTAGGTTAGCAAAAACAGGAAAAAAGGGAAATTTCTGATTATTACAAGTGGGCCATCTTCAGGGAATAAATAAAAGTTTATAATGTACAGATGTTCTACGGCATTGAATTAAGCCTTGGAAGTTGAAGAAAACAGTTTGCACAGGTGTCTCAATTTAATATACTTAAAAACCCTCTGTCTTAAAGCAGAGTTGGAACAGACTACACCCTCTGAAGTACTACTTGGACAATATTCCAGAGATACTGCCAAGAAAATGGCAATTAACAAATTAAATAAGACACAGCATTGTTACCCTTAGAAGTGTAGGCCTTTCATTGAGAAAAAATGGGAAAAAAAAAAAAAAAAAAAAAAAGTCAAAAGTGTAAGTGAGTACAGTGCCATACACAACTTGAAACTGGAAGAAACTCTGATGGGAAGAGATCTGGCAGACCCAAAGTCACAAAACAATCAGAAGACAAGTTTGTAAGGGTCACCAGCTTAGATGATAGACACCGCGTCGCCTGTGACCATTGCAAATAATGCTTGATGGACGAAAACCTGACCCCATGTTTGAACTGTTGTGGCATTTTTATGCTTCTATAGTTTGTCATTGCTACTTCATCCACACCAATAGATAAAATAACAAATAAAAATATCTTTGTACATCACTTGCATCCATTTAAGTCCTTCTCCAGGTTTGCTCGCGGAAACAGATTGCAGACCATTACTTCGTCCGATATTAATAAATAAGGCATTTGTAAAACTATACTAACTACATTTTTACCACTGAACTCTCTGTCACAATAAGGAAATGTTTACATTATGTAGGAGATTTCATAAAAGGTTAGAATTTGCACATAAGGTGGAAGCCACAAACTCAGCATAACATCACAAAAAAGTATGGGGGTGATATCATCAGAAACAATTAAAATTCCAGATTATACTCAAATGTACAGTTCAGGTGCAATGATGTCCAAAAAGTTTAATGCTCTCCCTATGATCTGAAGAAGGCATCTATTTCTTTACAGATATTTTAATGCAAGTGTCACCAATTTTAATATAGCCTCCTTTTTTGTTAAGCCAAGGCACTGTTAGCACTCCAACTATACTAACTGGTTGGTTTAAGTAAAAATGTAGTGAAGGAAGCACAAGAAATAGTAAAATAAATGATGTACACAGAATATATTATTAGCTAATATAAGGAATAGAAGGTGAGAATATAAACATTAAAATTGTATTCTGCAATTATTCTGCTTCTCAAAGCACATTTGAAATGGTCACCTAAAGGTTGATAATACATTGATAAATTACCATACCATAATACAGTGACTATAATGGTAGTAAGCAGTACTCATGATTGGTGCAGAACATAACCATTGTGACGGACAGCCGGGTCCCATGCCCGGCCGGGACGCCTCTGCTACATACATCCCGGGGGAGCCATCAGGGACATTGCAGTACCTTCCCCGGGGCGCTTGGGGGCAGCCTCCCTGGCTGTGGATCCCTCCTCAATCTCCCCCGTGGCTCCATGGGACATGGAGTCCACCACAGCAGCCCGGTTGGGAGATGGGGTGGCCGCTAGGGGGTGCTGCGGATGACCAGCCACCACGCTGGACAGTTTATCAGCCCCACCCGGAGGTGCAATTAAGACCAGCTGGTCAGGCACCTGGAACACTTCCGGGTGGGGTATAAAAGGGCGTGCCTCCCAGCAATCCGGGCCAGAATCGGGAGGAAGAGGACGAGGTTGCCTGGGAGGAGTGGTGGTGCCAGGAAGTGTTTGGTTTGTGTGGGGTTTTTGTGCTTGGACTGTGTTGGGCCTGTGGGACACGGGGAAGACGTGTGCCCACGGCTGAAGAAAAGAAATAAAACCCTTGAGTGTGAACACGTGCCTCTGTGTAGTCTGTGCCGGGTCGGGCGCTATATAGCGCCATATCACACCATACACGAAAGAACCAATCTGTTGTCATAGTTCAAAAGACCATTTTGCAATTAATAGATATGTAGCTACTGGGTAAGCAGCAAAATATATAACATCAACACAGGCATGGCAGGGATGCCATAAATTCGTCAATCATGTTTCAAATTATAGCAATTATTTCCATAAACTCACAATGTGTTTCAATAATGCTGCAATCGCATCCCATTGGACACTAAGTTGCTATTAATTTACTCACTCCATACAAAAAGCAATTAAAGACTGACTCATATTTTTTATATATAATAAAAGCAAACAAAATGTATTACAAACTATTACACTACTCCACATACAGTAAAATGAAACCATAAAAATGCAATTTGTAGCTGACCAGTTAATTATTTTTTATTTAATACATTGAAAAAAGGTGAAAGGTCAGCATTACACCATGCTTGGCTAATTCAGGTAACAAAGCTATGTCCAAGTTTTGCGTCTGTACCACCTAAAGGGCATTAATTTGAAATTTCCAGCTAGTAAGTAAGCTTGTATTTTCCATATATCCCATAACACACAAATGTATTATAATTTATTTAAAGGCAGCAAAAGGCTCTTCCTCCTTTTGCAGGAGTCAAAAGTATAAAAATGAGGATGGAACAGACAGAAAAACGATTTTTTAATTTATAATAGTACTAGGGGGTTCCACTCCCTGCTGACTTCACTCGCCCACCCCTGGGTTCAGTTAAGCGGATATACAATTTAAAGAGATTGTTATTTTCATGGGAATTGTTACATATGCATTATTTTCCCTTTTACTTTAAAACTTCAGTAAAAACAATATTTGGAATTAACCTTTCTTCAAGATTGCATTGAATTTTGATTTTGTGTTTGGACTTATATCGTGACAATACAACGTATAATTGCCCATGAGTGAATTTAGTTTCTTTATCTCTAATAAATTACCCGACTTTGTCAAATGTTTGTCTTTGCTCTTTCTTCTTCACTTAGTCATTGACGTGTCGAGAACATATAAAAGTATTGTCCTGATAAAATTTATAAGAGCTGAGAGCGCAGTTAGTGTGTCTGCCAAAAGCATTCACACAACTAAGAGCTGAAAGCACAGGAAGTGTGTCTGACAAAAGCATTCACACAACTGAGAGGTTAGATGACCATGGTCTTGTTTGAAAATGGTTGTAAGTAGGGCATGACTTGAAAGAATCTATTGGCAAAAGTCACCGTCTCGCAGGACTTGCTTCCAAAGGTTGTAAGTATGGCATGACTTGAACGAATCTCGTGTTAAAAATCTCCGTCTCGTGGGACTTCATTCCAAAAAGTCTCTCAAAAAGTCACATCTTTTCCCAAGATATTTTTTATTATAATAGACAGAAATATTTACCAGCACAATAATTCAACAAGCAACTAGGAACAGCAGAAAAAAAAAATACGTTTAGGATGGAATAACCATTTTTTGATAACACCAAAGTTACTGGACAAAAGAATGTCAAATCAAGTCTACTCGAAGCAGTGAGAAAAACAAATTTGAATACAACCAATTTAAGCATACACAGTATTATTACTTAGGCAGTGTTTAAACTCAGACATGACAAATCCTTTAGTGAGCTACTACAAAGTGATCCACAACATGCTGAACAGTAAACAATGTAAAAGTGATGACCAATGTCCTTTATGATGAAGGGATGGATAGGAGAAGACTTTTTCAAAGATCAGATTAAACTAAAAGAGCATACCATAATGAGGGAGCTGTTCTGAATAAACAGATTAATGATTCCATCAATTGATCAATCTCTTGAAACATTTTAGGACTGTCTGGAGTCAAGGTATTAGTTTCAGGTATGTCTTAATTCTGTATTACTGGATCCTGTTGTAGGCTGTATGCTTTCACAGACAACAGTTACATTAGTTCTGGGTACAAAAATGACTTTGACCCAATTGTTGCAAGTACAGTATGTTTTGATTAGCTAGTTATTCTGATATGTAGGAACCAACTGCTGCATGTGCCCTTCGTACCTTGTATGTAATATTATAATACAGTACTGTCACTTCAGATATGCAGGTGAGAACAGGATGGATAAAACCTAAGGTTATAAATAATGCTAAAAATTGTATTTATTTTTTTCAAACATTCTTCATGTATTTCCTAAAAAATGGAAGGCTAAAGTACAAAAAAAAAAAAAACTCTTTATATAATACATTATGTATGAATATATATACAGTATTAGTATGATAACTCACTGTTATAGAAATTCCAAGACCTTCATGATCCTCTTTAGACAACAAGATTTTTCTAATAGGCCCAACACCTTGAGTTTTCTTTAAAGCGTCTGCATCCTGTTAAAAATGTTAAATAAAATGAATAGTTGCAGGTATGAAAATAAACAAAATTAGACATTATTTGTTAAACAGTACTAAATAAAAACTCTGAAAAGACAGTTAGGTTGTGCTCGCTGGGGCAGAAAAGTACGAACCTTTTATATTTAACTGTTACTGGATGTACTTACTATCTATTAGAATTCTGATCAAATGTTACTTCTGAGGTTATAGAAATAAACATGGTAGTAATGAACACTGTGGCCTCATATCTCTACAGTCCCATGTTCAAATCCCATTTTACTGCAGTGGGATTGTTCTCTAGGTACTGCAAGTTCCTCCATCATTTTAAAGGCCTGCAAATTACACTGACTGGTGGCTATAAATCCATTAAGATGGGTCCGGGAGCGTGTACTTTACCACTAACAACTCTGTTTTGGAACATGGAGGTTCACAAAATGAATAAATGAAATACATTTGTGTAGAAGAAATCAACTAAAAGCCAACACAAATTGTAGTCCTACAAAAACCGTTAAATACTGTTATTTTTTAATTATAATCACACACTTCACCGCTTTTAATTAACAGAAGTACGAGCAAAACTTTATAGTATTTTTACTAAAAATAACAATAATACATTATTAAAAATAATAATAATACATTATTATACAGCTATGTAAAACCTCGTACTAAAATTGCTTTAATTAGGAAGCTAGTTCCACATTATAAAAATACTAAAATGTATAATAAATACCAGCAGTTGGAACACCATTTGTTTGAGCATTCACACTTTTGCAATTTAAGCCTCCTGAAACCTTTCCACTATTACTTTTACTCCATATACAGCAGGGAAAATAAATCATGAATGCGTCAATGTTTTTCTCAGTAAATTTATTTCTAATCGGGTTATTGACATGAAGTTATCAAACATACAAATAAATCTAAACAAATAAGTCCATAAATTATGTGTAATAAAGTGGAATAACACAGGGAAATAATATTGAACACACTAACGGAAATTTATTTAATTAGTAGAAAAGCCTTTGTTGATAATGACAGCTTCAAGACGCCTCCTGTATGGAAAAACTAGTCTCACGCATTGCTTAGGTGTGATTTTGATCCATTCTTCCGCACAAACTGTCTTCAAATCCTGATGAAGGTTCCCGGGGCCTCTTCTATGAACTCTGATCTTCAGTTCTTTCCATAGATTTTCAATTGGATTAAAGTCAGGTGATTGACTGGGACATTTTAGCAGCTTTATTTTCTTTCTCTGAAACCAATTGAGAGTTTCCTTGATTGTGTGTTTGAGATCATTATCTTGATGAAATGTCTACCTTCCTCTCATCTTCAGCCTCCTGGTAGATGGCAGCAGATTCTTATCAAGAATGTCCTGGTAACATTTCTCTATTTATCCTTCCTTTTATTATATGAAGTCTGCCAGTACCATATGCTGAAAATCCATGATGTTCCCACCTTCAAACTTCACTGTTGGTATGGTGTTTTTGGGGTAATGTGCAGTGTCATTTCTCCTCCAAACATGGAGTGTGCAATGACATCCAAAGAGTTAAATCTTGGTCTCATCTGACCACACTATATTCTCCCAGTATTTCACTTGCTTGTCAAAAATGTGCAGCAAACTTTAAAAGAACTTCAATATGCGTGCTTCTTCTTCAGCAGCATTGAGCGTGCATAGAGGCCATGTTGGTTGCGTGCATTACTTATTGCTTTCTTTGAAACAACTGTACCTCCTAATTCCAGGTCTTTCTGAAGCTCTCTGCAAGTGGTCCTTCGCTCTTGATTAACTCTTCTGATTATTCTTTTAACTCCTCTGTCAGAAATCTTGCGAGGTGCACCTGGTCGTGGCCGGTTTATGGTGAAACAGTGTTCTTTCCACTTCTGGATCTTGGCCCCCAAAAGTGCTCACTGGAACATTCAGAAGTTTAGAAATACATCTGTAACCAATGCATCAGTATGGTTTGCAACAATAAGGTTGCAAAGGTCTTCAGAGAGATCTTTCCTTTTACCCATCATGAGATGCTTCTTATGTGACACCTTAGTAATGAGAAACCTTTTTATAGGCCATCAATTAGGATTAAACCAGCTGATATTAATTTGCACTGATACGGGGGAAGGGTTGCTTTCAAAATACTGACAGGTTTCAGTTGGTTTCTTGGCTTTCAATGCCTTTTTGCATCTCCTTTTCTTCGTGTGTTCAACACTTTTTCCCTGTGTCATTCCATTTTAATACACATAATTTATGGACTTATTTGTTTTAAATTCTTTGTATGTGTGGATTACTTGGGTTGGTAGCAACATCTGGTGTAAATTTCATGTCAATAGCCCCATTAGAAATATATTTACTGAGAAAAACGTTGATGCGTTCAATACTTATTTTCCCCACTGTAGCCTATCAGTCAATTTTAATGGTGAACGCTTTCAAATTCAGTAAGATACAATTAGAATTCCATCAATTTTCCAAATCTATACCTTCTAATGCAGTGATGCAGGTGACAACAGAAACAAAATCCATGGACGAAGTAATCCAAAATGTGTTTAATTAATAGATAACCCAATTAAGTAAATCACCTCATCAGTAACAAACCAAAATTAATTCAGTCTTGGGCTGACATACAGAAATCAAGTTTAAAGATATACACAGTGTTGCATATACTGTCAGACTTCTAAACCAATCCAAAGCATTATGAAGGCTACACTCAAAGTAGCTGAACTGGAAAGAGCTGAGGTGCTCTTGTTTTGCACTAACCTTCTTAAGTTTTTTTTTTTCTCACTGAGAACCATAGACACTTGGAATAAGTTACTAAAGGGTGTGGTAGACAATAGGACTTCAGGGAATTTCAAAACAAAACTTGGTGTTATTTTGGAAGAATTAAGTGGATAGTCCTGGTGAGCTTTGATTGACTGAGTGGCCTGTTCTCATCTAGATTGTTCTAATGTTAATCTGGTCCAACAGAGAGCAAGCTTCTGATAACGATCAACTCTCTACAGCGGAAATATCTTCCAAATCACCCCAATTAAACATATAATTGTCTGTTGCATGTGCACATTTCATGTTAAATGTAACTTGTTGCAAGCGAATGTCAGATAATACAGTAGCATTCAAAGACTTCAATGGACAAGTGGTAAAAGTAAATGATATGTTGTCATAGGTGCTGCGTCTATTCTCTGTTGTTCACCATTATGATTATAGTGTTGGGAGTCAATATAAGTATGAAAGAACTGGCATTTGTGTATGTGAAAATAGTAACTGCAAAATATGTTTCAAAATAAAGGATGTGTCACACCCCCATCAAAAGAACTGCTGTTAAGAGAGCTGAAAACGAAGAGCCACAGGAGATGCAGATTTCAAAATACTACTATCAACAAATCTGCCTAATCATACCAGTAAAAGCCCGGACAAGACTACAAAACATCCATCTTCTGGCTGCATGTCTAAACGTGTAACTAAAGTTCAAATTACTGTCAAATTGGAAATGTAAACATGCCCTGCCAGAGTCTAACCACAGTGTTTTAACATGTAGTAAATACATAGAACACAATGCTTACATAAACTCTATTTGCTGTTGTTATGCCTTATAGTCATGCAATAGTTAAAATGACTAAGACGTTGTAGCAGACAGAAGCAGTTCTCAAAAACATGTGGTGAAGTACCTGTGGTGATGTGTGTGTGTGTGTGTGTGTGTGTGTGTGTATGTATATATAAATATATCTGTCTGTCTCCGCTGCGGCAGCACTTATTTAAATGTACAAAAGAATCATTAAGCTTCAGTTAAATTGTGCTACTGTAGCTCCTGAATTGATGACAGTAATTTTGGCTTTTTATTTTCTCCTAGTATCAGGTTTTTTGCTCAGTTTCTTTTGCTTCCTCTCTGAAACCCCAATGGTTTAAAATGCATTGACTGGAGGGATTTACAGCTGGTATTTTAGGAAGAAGCCCTGTGGGCATAGCCTTTGCAGTAGCACATTTCACTGCTATTCACTACAAACTTTATAACGAGTTGACCCCAGACGTGTATTCTTGTTTGAGAACCTGTCTGGCCCTGAGGCACTAGAGGAATCCTAGAATACTCATTTCTGTCCGTTATCAAACAATGTGCATTGACAGGCATGCTGTGTAGAGTACAAGTCAAGAGACAGACTGCCTTAACTGTTGAAGGCACATTTAGGGTTACATCTATGAAAGTGTCTTCAGCCTGCTCTGCATATACATATCTAAGGAGAATGTTACAGCAACACAAAAAGAAATCGAGAGAAGGGGAACTAGATGTAACAGCAGATTATTAGCCAGGAGGGATAACTAAGCAGGTGCATCTTTTAATTTTTTCAAAATTATAAAGTTTTTAGCTCTTGCTCTAAATTTTTTAACACTGACGCAGGGGTACAGTGGGAGCTGGTTAGGACTAAAGTTTTGCACAGTGTTATAAATAGTGCATGAAACAGCACTGTAGAAAAAAAAAACATGAACGTGGAGACCTTTAAATCCTTAATTGACAGGATTTTGGTCACATTAAGTAAACAGGATGATAAGCGGTCTTCATCCATGTTCTAATGTTATAACTGATGGCAAATCAAAACACAAATTATTTTACTTTCATTTACAGTATAGAATTATATAAACAATATAATATTTATTTTAATGTCTGAATACATTGCTCTAATCATGACATTTTTAACACTTAATATTTGAAAGCAATCATAGAAGATTGCATTGCTCAAAACCAAGGGTTATGTTTCACATCCTTAAAGCAGATATATTTTGACTACAGCACTTTGAAACATATTGTTGAACCTGGATGTTCTGTCCATAACTACAACATTTATTACTGGTAACACATAAAAAGTTAAGAAAGTCCTTAAATGTCCAACCACTTACATGTCCCACAGGTATAGGGAGAGGTCTCTTGGAGTCACTCCGACCTCGACAAGCACGAATCACTGTTTTATGTCGATGAAGATGAATTTCAGCCTCAAGCTGGTTCCATAATTTGTCATGTGCTGGACCTTTCATATCCCGGCCAAGTAACTGGATTTGCTGAACTCTAAAAGAGTAGAATTAAACAAGATTACTACTAAGAAACTACTAGACTTTGATCGGTACCATGTTTTGCAGGGATCATTCAACTAGTCAAAAAAATCAGTTTATTAGTAATAATACCAATAAAAAAATATACAGCAAAAATGCATTCTTAGCTGCAATTTTATGTTCATAGCAATTTGGCACATTGATGATAGAACTGGCAAACCTGATTAAATCAATACTGAAGGGAAAAAAAATTATACAGATGAAATTAACACACACACACATACATTTATACATAAACACATAAACATATATATATGGAATCGAAGGTCTGTAATATGGTTTGCATATTTGTAGAATAGAAAAAGAATCATGTACCATAGCCTCCTTAGCGTTACATTATTTTCTCAAAAAAAAAGGTAAAAATTTTCATTAAAACACATCTTTCTACTGTAAAACGTGCAAAACACTAAATGTACAAAGTCACAACTGTAGAAAGTATAATAATGATACAAATAATAATGATGAAGAATAATTAAAATAATAGATATATAATAATATATATATAATAATAATAATAATAATAATAATAATAATAATAATATTCAGGGCCGCGATGGGAGACGAATAGCAGATCTGGGGCCTCATGCATAACGGCATGCATAGAATTTGCATTATAACATGACATAAGCACAAAAGCCGAAATGTGCTTACGCATGCAGGAATCTGTGCGTATTCCAACTTCCGTGTTCTTCCGCTCCATAAATCCCGATCAGCGTGAAAACTGACGCACGTGCACGCGCCTTCTGTCCCGTCCCGCCTCCTCCCAGAATTACGCTTCTTTGAATATGCAAATCAATAAAAATAGACCTTAATAATATTATTCAGGGCTGCGATGGGAGACGAATAGCAGATCTGGGGCCTCATGCATAACGGCATGCGTAGAATTCGCATTATAACATGACGTAAGCACAAAAGCCGAACTGTGCTTACGCATGCAGGAATCTGTGCATACTCCAACTTCCACGTTCTTCCGCTCCATAAATCCCGATCAGCGTGAAAACTAACGCATGTGCACGCACCTTCTGTCCCGCCCTGTTTCCTCCCAGAATTACGCTTCTTTGAATATGCAAATCAATATAAATAGACCTTAAGCTCAGCGTTCTGTGAAAAGGCAATGGCAAAAGCAAGAGGGAAAATAAGAATTTCAGTGAATACCAAGTGGAGGCAAAGAAAAACGTACTATTTGTTGGTTTATACAGTGGTATAATCAACAAAAGGAAGTTGATCGAGTGACATAGCGTGTTGGAGAAACAAGCTCAAGTTCAAAAAGTCTCACAGTGCCCTACATAAAAAAAGAAGTTGTCACATATCAAAGTCGCCATGAAAAGGCGAGACGTAGCCCACCGTCTGAGTGTCATATGGAAGCTTATTATGGTACAGTGAGAAAAAAAGGCACAGAGTAGGAAAAAAGCACAAAATGTTAACTTCAATCTCGAAATATCTGTTCTTTCTCTTTCTCCAACAGGACAGAGAATCCATTACATTCGTGATATTACAGCTCTCCGAATAATTAAAATACTGAGATGTATACGTGGTATCTTTTTCATGATGATAGGAGTTAAAGCATGTTATTAAACAGGGGAACACGGTACGCGATTGTGTGCGACCTTCGATGAAATTATCGTAGCAGTACTGTCTCTTTCAAACATACTATCCTCCAATTCCTGTCCTTACTTTTCTTTCTCCAAATACCCAATCGCCACACAATCAGCTCTGTAATAGACATTAAACCATCTTTAAGCTTACAACGATGATTCTTCAAAACTTTTAAGGAACATTGAAATATCTTCATAGTACATGTTTAATTATTCTATCCATCTATCCTTCCAGTACCGTGCCGTCCTCAGCAAATATACAGCGCAAAGCAGGAACAATCCATGAACTAGCTAGCGCTTCGGCACCGTGTCCTCACATGTTTAATTATTAACAATACAGATTATTTAAATGAAGTTAAAGTTGCATCTGTATAATATAATCAACATATTTTGCTGCATTTCATCTTAAAAATGATATCGTCATCATATGTAAATACGTGCTTTATAAAGTGGAGCAGGTTGTGCAATATTATAACTGTAGTGCGAGTTTACAGTGGGGTAATTGTACTTATAAGTACAGACAGTTCTACAAGGAGCAATTGATTGAGTGCGTTTATAGTTCTTGGAATGAAACTGTGTCTGAACCGCGAGGTCCGTACAGGAAAGGCTTTGAAACATTTTGCCGTGGCTGAGGCAGCGTGGGCTTGATGCTATATACCGATAATTCTCTTTCCGATCAGCTGCTGCTGTGATTCCCCACTCAGATACAGTGATATAAATACTCCGAGTGGTGCAGTGAGAGTAATATGGAAAAAGATGATCCATTGTGGCAACTCCTAACGGGAGCAGCTGAAAGAAGGAAAAAAAAAAGGAGCAGTGAGAGTTACAACGCTAAAGCAGTTATGGTATTTGGAATACTATGGCTATTCCCTGGACCATTATATTGTTACAGGTTAATTACAATCAGATGCATTACACTAATAAACAATATGCAGTTAGTTTCAGTGTATTTATAAAGCCGCATCAGGAATGTGGTTCTAAGAAATAGAGGGTAACCACACAGGAACAGTAGCACTGCTTTGACGCTGGGTGCCGCCAGTCTGCAAAACCGAGCAGAGAACTTGCGTACAACAGGGTATGAGATACCGTGGAAAGGTGCATGGCTTTACGCTTAGTGTAGGTTTTATACATTGCGATTTGAACGTGGAAACATTCTTACACAACATTTCTGTGAGTACGCACCGTTTATACATGAGGCCCCTGGACTTTGCGGACGATATCACTCTACTTGGCCCCACTCAACAATCCCTCTGTGATCTCACTGAACTACTATAACGTGAGGCGGCAAAAATCGGGCTCCGAATTAGTGAAGCCAAGAGCAGGGTCATGCACATTGGCTATGCCCGTGCAAACATCCCATGGCGCCTGACAGGGGAACAGACATCGACGTAGCCTGCCGTATTTTAGAAAGCGTCATCAGTAATGCTCAATATGGCGATCCAACGGCATTACACTGCCAACGAAGATACGACTGCTAAATACGACCGTCATCCCTACGGCGATATATGCGAGCAAAACTTGGAAGTCATCTGCAGTGATCACAAGACGCCTGAATGTCTTTCAGTAACACTGCCTACGGCAAATACTGAAGGTCCCCTACCGGGAATACGTCAGTAATAATGAAATCCATCAACAAACAGCTACCCAACCTCTAGCGAGTACTGTAGCAGAACGCCGCTTTCGATTTGCTGGCCACATCCTCCGGCAACCGATACATCGCCTTCCAAAGATTGCTATGAGCTAGACACCCGCCCGAAAACGTGGCTGCCCAAAACAAACATGCCGCCGTTCTTTCAACGAAGCTATAGACATATCACGGGACGAAGCTGAAGCCGCTGACCGAATTCGTTGGCAATCTCTTGGCACCCAATGCGCCTTCCGGCGTGGGTGGAATTAAGTCTAAAGCCTAAGTAAATAATAATAATAATAATATGAACAGCACACTGGACAAGGGCAAGTGACGCAAGTGTCACTTTCAGATTCCCAGAAAAACTTTCGGTTTCACTGTCCATTTCAATTTCACTGCCTGAGACAGATTCACTTTGACATCACTGCAGATGAGAGATGTTTCTTATGAGAGGAAGGTGTTGGTCATAAAGTTTATTATGTAAATGTTCTTCTCTTCAAGACTGCATATGCTTCAAATGTTTGTTAATGGAGTGTGTGTGTGTGTGTGTGCATATACGCTGACGTCTGAGGTTTGATCCCCATAAGGGGAAGCAAAAGGTGCGTACACACCTGACAAGCTCCAATTAGGTCGAAACATATATTGTGTACTCTTTCTATTATTTGACAGGTTCTCTATAACATACAGTTAGGTCCATAAATAATTGGACAGAGACAACCTTTTTCTAATTTTGGTTCTGTACATTACCACAATTAATTTTAAATTAAACAACTCAGATGCAGTTGAAGTGCAGACTTTCAGCTTTAATTCAGTGGGTTGAACGAAAAGATTGCATAAAAATGTGAAAGAACTAAAAAATTTTTTAACACAATCCCTTTATTTCAGGGGCTCAAAAGTAATTGGGCAAATTAAATAACTGGAAATAAAATGTTCATTTCTAATACTTGGTTGAAAACCCTTTGCTGGCAATGACAGCCTGAAGTCTTGAACTCATGGACATCACCAGATGCTGGGTTTCCTCCTTTTAATGCTCTGCCAGGCCTTTACTGCAGTGGCTTTCAGTTGCTGTTTGTTTTTGGACCTTTCTGTCTGAAGTTTAGTCTTCAACAAGTGAAATGCATGCTCAATTGGGTTAAGATCAGGTGGCTGACTTGGCCATTCAAGAATTTTCCACTTCTTTGCTTTAATAAACTCCTGGGTTGCTTTGGCCGTATGTTTTGGGTCATTGTCCATCTGTATCATGAAACGCCGCCCAATCAATTTGACTGCGTTTAGCTGGATTTGAGCAGACAGTATGCCTCTGAACACCTCAGAATTCATTCGGCTGCTTCTGTCCTGTGTCACATCATCAACAAACACTAGTGTCCCAGTGCCACTGGCCACCATGTTTTACAGATGATGTGGTATGCTTTGGATAATGAGCTGTTCCACGCTTTCTCCATACTTTTTTCTTGCCATCATTCTGGTAGAGGTTGATCTTGGTTTCATCTGTCCAAAGAATGTTTTCCAGAACTGTACTGGCTTTTTTAGATGTTCTTTAGCAAAGTCCAATCTAGCCTTTCTATTCTTGAGGCTTATGAGTGGCTTGCACCTTGCAGTGCATCCTCTGTATTTACTTTCATGCAGTCTGCGATCATCCACCACTGTTGTCTTCTGTGGACGTCCAGGTCTTTTTGTGTTGCTGAGTTCACCAGTGCTTGCTTTCTTTCTCAGGATGAACCAAACTGTAGATTTTGCCACTCGTAATATTGTAGCAATTTCTCGGATGGGTTTTTCTGTTTTCGCAGCTTAAGGATGGCAGCTTTCACCTGCATGGAGAGATCCTTTGACCGCATGTTGTCTGTTCACAGCAAAATCTTCCACATGCAAGCACCACACCTCAAATCAACTCCAGGCCTTTTATCTGCTTCATTGATAATGACATAATGACGGACTTGCCCACACCTGCCCATGAAATAGCCTTTGAGTCAATTGTCCAATTACTTTTGAGGCCCTGAAATGAAGTGACTGTGTTAAAAAAATGCTTTAGTTGCCTCACATTTTTATGCAATCGTTTTGTGCACCCCACTGAATTAAAGCTGAAAGTCTGGACTTCAACTGCATCTGAGTTGTTTCATTTAAAATTCATTGTGGTAATGTACAGAACCAAAATTAGAAAAAAGCTGTCTCTGTTCAAATATTTATGGACCTAACTGTACCCATGATCTGCTTCTTGCAACTGAGAGGGCATGAAGAATGTCTGCAGACTAGCCAACCAACCACAAGTGTTACCTGGTAAGTGACCATGCAAATAATCAGATTACGATTCAGACCTATGGATATATACATACATACACACACACACACACATAAACATAACTTAAAAGAATAAACAATTGTTTTACAGATAAAACAGATTCAGTGGAGGTGTTACAAAATCTAGCGTGACTAATTTTGTATGCAATATATTTAAAAGTTAAAAGAAATACTGTAAACAACAGGTGCCACAATGCTTAATGCTGCTTGTTAATAGATTGGCATCCTGGAAGTCCGCAGTGGCAGCAGGTTTTCACTTTAACCAGCTTCCTAATTAGAACCAGTTTATTTACTAATAAAGCAAAATTTTTTTGGCCACAGTTTTTGCTAACTTGCTTGTTACAATTCAGACCCTTTAATTTCTTAAGCTGCTGCATTAGGTCTTTAATTGCTGCTTGTTTTCTTAACCAACCATCAGTTACTAATGAGATGCAAATGAAAAAGAAACCAATAGCTCCCTAGCTAATGTGCTTCCATTTAAACCTGTCTATATGCATAGTGATGTATCTGTGTTAATAAAATGTTTTGAAATAAATGAAAGAGCTGGGAGGGAGCACAAAATGTCTAAAGTTCTCAAAAAACAAAAAAATATATTATTTTTGTCTTAGAAAAATGAAAGCACTAACAAGCAATTTAATTAAATACCAAGTTTCATTATCAGTTACGCCTGGCTGCTAATTATGAAACTGGCTGGGCTGAAAACCAAAAAGCCACTTTAGACTTCCAGGATCAAAACTGAGTACCCCTGTTGTAGTAGTCTCAGACACCTTCACACCTAGAACATTACCAAATCTTTTTCTTTTTTTCCCCATATCAACAATAGACAAAGTTGCTTAATGAAAATTCTGTTGAGAGAAATATTAAATATTTGATAGAAGGGGATTCCCACATACTAACATACCTTCCTGCTAATTCTTTGTCGAGGTATTTTGCCGCTAATCTGGCACCATATACTTCTGCCTGAAGGACAGCAATATGACGCCGCAGTGTTTCATTCTCCTTCTTCAGTAATTTTACTTCTGCTTCTAATTTCGCCTCCTTTACTTTTTCTTTCTTGTTTGCCTCCAGTTCCTTTTCCTGTATAGAACAAACAAAATTCAAATTTCATCTTTAACCTTTGAATTAATGCATAAAATAAAAAACAGTAATTTTTCACCAGCTGATCGGGCAACAATAAAAAATGAAGTGCCCATTTTTACCCCAATAAACTAGTATCTTTTCCAGGGTCAGTTCACATCTTATGTCTAATACCTTGTGATCCTGCACTGGATAAGAGGTTTAGAAAATGTATGGATGCATAAAAAGCACAAGACAAATTTGCTTACAATTGGTCGATTAAGCAGCAACTACTGAAATAAAGTATATGTTGTGGCATCCGGCCGGGGCTGGAGCCCGGCAGGGATGCCCAGGAGGACCAGAGGAGGGCTTGTACCTCCTCCAGACCGCGAGGGGGTGACCGCCCTGGTTATGTTGGGGGCCACGGGTAAAGGGCTTGGAAGCCCAGCCCTGTAGGGACCCGTGGCCACTGCCAGGCGATGCCCCGGTGCCTGTAGAAGTCTTGAGCCCAGCACTTCCGCCACACCAGGAAGTGCTGGGGGGGAAGAAGACAGGGGACACCCGGAGGGCTTCCGGGTGCGCAGCCGGCATTTCTGCCACACTGGGGTGTGTCTTCGGAGGAATGCCGGGAAGCAGCTGGAGCCCATCCGGGTTCCTATTTAAGGGGCCGCCTCCCTCCAGTCGAGAGCGGAAGTCGGGTGGAAGAAGGACGGAGCTGGAGAGACAACTGGAGGCGGCCAGGAGAAAGGCAATTGAACTGTGTGGCCTGGACTTTGGGGGATCGGTGCTGGAGGCACTGGGGTTTGAGTGCACGTAAAAACTGTAAATATTAGTGTAAATAAACAGTGTGTTGGGTGAAATAAAGATGTCCGTCTGTCTGTGTCCGGGCCAGCGTTCACAATGTTCACATATTGTTGTTATCCAGTGTTAAAATTTAATAGGTTTGTTCAATTTAAAGAGCAGAGCACTCTTAGAGATAAGTGTAGTTTGGTCATGATTTCTATATGTACCGTAGTTTGGTCATGATTTCTCAGTCTGCCTAAATAAATCACTTTTTTCCCCAAATTGAAGCAGTTTTGTCACAAACCCTCATACAAAAACTGTGATTTAAAATTTGATTGTTAATAAAAAGAGAGCACAAAGTTTCTCAAATCAGTAAATTCTTTAAATATTTTATCATTCTGGTATAAGTCATGACATGACACAGATTTTATAGTGTCTTCAAAAAGGAAAATGTAAATTGCATCAATCCATGTTCAGAAAAGAACATGACCCCATCCTTTATCAGGCAAATAACCACATTTGGTAACTTCAACGGGCATCAATAATGGCTTCGCCATGCCTCTCCGTGAGGTCGTAGAACCAGCAAGCCAACCAGCAAAGATCAGGCTACGTCACAGATAGTGACATCATGGCATCTAATAATTCAGCAGCAACCCAGAACATTTGAGGTGAACGAGGTCATGGTTGCTTTTGTAGGGAAGTACATCAAGAATGAGCTGGATAAATGGGGCTTCAAGTTGTGTGCCAGGGCTTATGAGAATGACTTCATTCGTGACATAGCGGCAATACCAGAGGAAGGCTGGAACACTGGATGACCGCAGTGTCTCCCTGACTCCTGAACAAAAAGCCATGGGTGCCACCAGCCAGATAGTCTCCATCCTAGCCAGCACCATTTCCTCCTCCACCACCATCTTTACGGACATCTTCGCCAGCCTGGAGATTGTGCGGGACCTCAAGGACAAAAAGGGACAGCCAGGAACAATAGAACAGGCAAGCCTCCAATCAGGTCCATCAAGAAGATGGAGAAGAATGTTGCCCCTCGTGGTACGTGTGACTGCATCACCAGTGGTGATGGGATCCAGGCCCTTAGGTGGAAGGAAAACAAGATCGTCATTCTACTATGAACAGGCATGGGTTGTAGAGCCCATGTCCTCAGTCTACCAGCTCTGCAGTGACACCAAGAGGAAGGAGCAAGTGAGCTGCCCAGCTGTCATCAAAAGCTACAATGCCAACATGGGGGGCATTGACAAGACTGACATGCTGGTCCACCTCTACTGTACCCCCATGAAATCCAAGAGGTAGTACATGCGGATGTTTGCAGATGCAACTGATGTTAGCCTTACGAATACCTGGGTCATCTACAGGAGGAAATGCAAGACTCTTGCTATTGATGGCCTATCACTAAAGAAATTCAAGATTGAGATATTCAGAGGTGCCAGCAGCCAGAAGGCAGTTAAATCTCAACCTTCAAGGAGCTAACTGCCGGACCTGCAAGTAGTGCTATAGGAAGGGGAACATCTTGAGGTAAAATGTGGTCTTGCAGGGTCTACAAGGCCCACCTGTGCCTCAATGCTGAGTGCAACTGCTTCATCAAGTACCATGAAGCAGTTACCTATGTGACTGGACTTTGATATGTGTGTGAAATCTGAATGAAGAAAAAAAAAATCCTAACGAGAAAAAAATGTTCCTAAATAAATGTTCCTTTAAGTTTGTGTTTTTCTTATATTTTTTTTTTATATATGCACTTTTTGGAACATTTTTACCCTAGACCAGTGAGGAACCATATATGGTAATTATATTGACCTTGATATGCAACATTTAAAAAAAAAAAAAAAAAAAAAAAAAGGGTCTTGTAATAACCTCCAGTAGTACTCTAGGGTTTAAATTTTTAATTTCTATTAATGCCCTATAAAGTTAAGCTCCTAAGATTAAGCCCAACTTGCAAAAGATAAAATGTGGAATTAGTCTCTCTTGGTCACAGATCTTGTCCATGACTGTAACTCAAACTCTACTGGAGATAGAGACAGAGATAGAGATATTATTTTTATGTTTTTTACTCTGCTGTTGGAATTCACTTTTTACATTCACTGACACTATACTAGATATAACCATCTCCCTCAATCAAATGCACTGCATTACGTTGCTAGTTCAATGCCCAATTTTCTCTAATGGTAGAATATTACACCTCTACTTCACAAACAAATCTCTACTATATAATGAACACTAAGGTTTGCGAGTCCAGTCCATCTGAGCAATCTGACTGTTTGGCTTTGGTGATGTGATGAATGAGGAAAAGCAAGTATGAGTAAAGTCGTGTAAGGCATGCTAATAGAATCGCCAACAAATACAACAATTATGAAGCCCGGCAGGATATGAGAAAGGTGCCTTGAAAATAATGATAGAGTCTGAGAAGCAGGCTTTACAGAAACACACTAAAGAGAGGGAGCACTAGTGAAGAGACTTTCGGACAAGCATGAACATAGAAGAAAGGTGCTAAAGGTACACATGCGGAAAGAGTTAGCACATATTTTTGTAAATTATTCTATTACTGTCTTTGACAGGTACCATGGCTTATTGATATATAGTCTTAATTGAATAAAGATAAAGACAAATTTAGCTATTCCACAAAATTATGCAGTGTTTCTTAGGTTCATTTCTACTTCTTCAACCCCATTTAATTGCTCTACTGAAATTTCAATGGTGCCATGCTCAAGAAGTGAATATCATATCAGGCTTAAATATGCCCTAGGTATCACTGAAGTTTTAAAAAATAAAAAAAAAAAGTATTTGCAATAAGTATTACATCAAAATTATCTTAACAAAAAAGTCAGCAGTCTAGGTCTTCAATAAAATACACATTTACAGTTAACATTAATACAAGACACATACATTTTAACACTACAAATATAAGTATTTTAAGAAATTGTTTTCAACTAACGTATTTAATAACATTAATGTTACAAGAAATATACAGTAGAGTCTCGCTTATCCTACCTTCACTTATCCAACATTCCATATTATCCAACGCCCACCGCAAAAAAAAAAAAAAAAAAAAAAAAAGTATCAATCGGCAACAAGAATTGCAAGTTACGAGCGTGAGCATAGTCTATTTTTTGTTGCTCCCGACTCTACTGCAGCTAATTACAGTGGAACCTCGGTTTGCGAGCATAATTCGTTCTGGAAATGTGCTCGCAGTCCAAAGCACTCGTACAGTATATTAATGTGAATTTCCCCATAAGAAATAATGGAAACTCAGATGATTCGTTCCACAACCCAAAACTATTCATATAAAAATAATTAATACAAAATATAAAGTAAAAATACATAAAGCAAATTAACCTGTACTTTACCTTTGAAAAGAATCATGGCTGGCGTGAGTGAGTTTCTAAACTCTTGTGGGATTCCACCCAACGGGACGACACGCGGGAGAGCGTCCCAAAGCAATCGCAGTCTAACAGCGCTGTAGCAGTTCACCATAAAAGCGAATCCGAAAAGATCGCAAACATGCTATAAGCGCCTGCCATCAATGGGTGATACAAGGAACAAGGAACATTATAAATGCGCAGGGCACAGTATTACTTTCACCCAACCCTGCCTGACTACTGTGTCTGTGTATAGGAGAGTGGCAGATCCCGTTACAATAAATAACCGCGCTGTTGCTGTTTCAAGCTTAGTAAAGCTGGTGTTGCTAAAGTACTGAGACTCAGCTGCGCGTTTTCAGGTGCAAGATGGGGACTCGCACGTCACGTCACAGCACAAACACACACACACACACACACACATACGCAGTCACAATGCTGCAGTAAACAGTATACGCTCATACGGATGTTGACTATACGAGTGACGGAGTTAAGGCTCTAGAAACTGAAATTAATTACATTGAGCAACAAGAAGAAGCTACAGGAATCGACATAATCATGCTGCAAAGATTGCGAGACTTGACAGCGAAGAAACAGCACTTGTCAGGAAAGCAGACTACGATCAAAAATGTCTTTAAATCATCACAGGACTGAACTTTTTAAGTACAGTACATACTGTATTTAACTTCAGACAATTCTGTAACTAAGTTCATTTTTCAGTAAATTCTGTTTTGTTGTAAAACATGATTATTAGGTTCGTAATGTGTAAAATTATAACATAGTTTGAGGTTTAATAGGCTTTTTCTTAACACCTGCCATTACCCAACATTTTCGCTTATCCGATGTTCTGCCGGCCTGTTTATGTCGGATAAGCGAGACTCTACTGTAGTGACATTTGTGGAGTATGCATGATAAATACCTTATAAAGACAAGTTAATAAAAAAAAATACCAGCATCAAACATTAACTTACCATCTCTTCCACATTTGGGACAGACTTGTGACAGAAAAGGAAAGAGACATTTTAAATTGAGAAAATTCTTAAATTTTGAAACCCCTATTTCTATTATTTACACACACACACACAACAGCAATGCAAAAATCTAAGTATTTCTCACTAAAGACACTTATCTAAACTGGATTACATTTTTATAAACAGCAAGGAACCCAAGGTAATTTAATTCAAAAACTACTTTAGTATAATCTGGACATACAGATGTTAAAAAAAGAAGGAAAAAAACACTTTTTTTACAGTAGCAAGGGGAAAAAGAAAACATTTTTATTTAAAGAAATTAAATGACCCCAGATGATTCATTGCACATCTGAAAGGAAAAAATACTGTATATGACTGTACTGAACAGCTTCTTTGATCATTGATTACTATACTGTTCTTGTACAAAAGTTGACTAAATGATGATGCTTAGACAGAGCTCTGATGACAACAGCAGGCAAGTAAATGCTTTAGACCTGTGTTCAAGAGACCACATTGAACAGCATTATAAAAAGAAAAAAAAAATCACTTGTGAGAGAATTACCAGTCATTTAATGAATATTATTCAGAAGTATATTTTTGACATTTTGATAGACAGGTCTTGTGCAGCACACAAAGATTATGCCAAAACAAATTATGACCTGAAAAGTCAGAGGCTATCGAGCTAAGGAGTTTTGCTTTTCCATTTTGACATCCAAGGCTTACAACAATTCAAAACCAAATATCCACCAGCTATTCTAAACTTTTAAGCAGTGTTAGAGGTAAGATAAGGTAAAGGATAAGAATTACTGCTTAAAGGCTGAGGAAGAATCACCATTAACCTAAGTATGATAACATTAATAGATGATAGAATACATACCAGTTTTGCTTTGATAGAGCCAGAATCAACATTTTGCCCAGTCTTGGAATGAAGTTGCAACTGGACGGCATGAAGCTGCAGTAACTGATCATGTACTTCTTTCTCAAAAACAGCCTTCTCTGCCTGTACTTCTACAAGCTCCGACTTTATATCTACCAGCTGGGCCTGTTCATAATCAAAAAAAAAAAAAAAACATTTTGTCACCTGGGAAAATCCTAGTTTTGGACAAGTTACACAGTGTATATACATTCATATACATATATATGCATACACAGCATGTATGTAGGCTGAAGTGTTGGTGGAGTGAAAAATTCAAAGGGCAGAAAGATATAAATGTGTCATTACTTTTACAATACCAAACTTTATTATCCTAAAAATTGATGCATTTAGTAATTTATCTAATGGAAGTTTAAAAATCAGGATTATCAGCATTTTCAATGTCCTCCTTAGAACATTTCTTACAGAGCTTCATCAGTCACTAAATGGGACAGTGCTTCAAATATGAATGAGAAAGAACCTCAATGGTGTTTTAATGATGAGAGATTACATTTGTGACCTCAAATTGCAAAATAACTCTGGAAACAAAAGGCTCCACTGGTAGTGGCATGGGGCCTTGGAAAAATAGTGAGGGGAAAACATTGATAAAATAAATGTTTAAACACAGAAACAACAGAAATTAGCCCAAATCTTCTACTACTAATGTAAGTGTACTAACAAATACACTACCATGACAGCTCAATCTGTGAAGCCCAAAGGGCATACAAAGATACATATATACTGTATATACAAAAATACACACACATATCAAAACCTATATCACAGGATTGTTTTTAACAACACTTTTTTGGGTTTATTGTAAATAAATAAAACAATGATTGTTAGAATGTTGTTACTTATTTAACAGAAAATGGAAAAGAACTCCAAACTCTTAAGGCCTGAATACCAACAATGAAAGTTCCACCAACTAAACTTTCAGGACTTTTTATCATGATAAACAATGCATATAACAAAGTATACACACATTGGTGACATATTTATTTTTGCACATAGTTTAACGTGCAATCACTACTGATGTATTAGCCATTAACTTAATAACTTTTCACTCTGCTTAAAAACCACACACACACACACACACACAATGTGTTTCTGTTGCCAGCTGGCATATGATGACTATCCTTATGCCATATAGTAAAAGAATGCTTGGTATGAGGCATCAATTGTGCAAGGATTTGTCACAGCTCTGTTATACTCCAATAAATCAAAAAAGCAAACTCTGAAGATAAACACTCAGACACAGGAATGCTTATAGGGAACGAAATACATATTTGTTTTTTTATATAATTAACTGATAAACTGAAGTGTTCCCCTCTGTTATTTTTTTAGAGTATCATGTTGCTGTTAGTTACTAAAGAAATACAAAATCATGGAGATTTTAAAACTTTGAATGTACAAATGAAAGCAATGTATACATGTGATATAGCAAAAATGGATAACATTACCCCAGAAAAACCAAGTTTTGTGATGCTGCTCATAATGTGCATATAGGCACACAGTTGGTAAGAGAATGTGATGCATGCCTTAAACATCTGCATTCTTTCTTGGAGATTTGAGGTTTGCTACATGACATACTAATAATATTTTTAATCAGAGACAAAAACAAAAAAAAAGTGTTCTTTTGTCAAATTGTACAAAGGCAAAAAATTCAAACCAAATAAAACTAAGGTCATCGAAACTGGCAAAGATAAGCAATAAAAATTCCCAAAAACACAGGATACAAGAAAAGATGATATAATAAACAAATGTAGAAAAACTGACGCTATCATTCTTTTTATCAAAGCATTAGGGTTCATTTAGATTTTCTACAGCAAAGAAAATGCTTAGTATGAAACATGAAATTTATAAGCATCTATCTATATCTATATAAATATTTAAAACAACAAAACACCTGGTATCCATGCCCATGCACACTGTCGTCTAGCATCCACAACAGGGCTGTAATGTCTAATGAACAAAGGCAACAAGAAGGACAAAGAAAGAGGGATGTAAGAGCTAGCATATCTTGTGAAGAGAGATTCCTAAATGCACAATGTGATTGATACTGACAGACTTACCATTGTACCAGTTTTACTAAATGGGCTTTTCATTGTTCTAGTTTTAAAAATACAAAAAAAATGCAAAAGGCAGTCTTGTCTGTCACGCAAAAACTTGTGCATCCCTAGGTTTTGAGTGTTGATCTTGGTCTCATTGACAGCTTTTGTCGTGAAACACAAAAATCAACCCATGAACTGGACCTGTGGACCACCTCTGCCACAAAATTGGGTCTTGAGTCCGTCTCACAGAAGCAGTGATGCAGCCATGCACCTCTCAGTAAGCAGTGACAACGATTTGTGCCATGACCAAAAGAATAGGCACAGCAGCCTGCACTGCTGCAGGGAAGTCAAACATGACGAAAGAGTTGGAGGAGCAGGCTTACTACACCACATTAATTGGCTTTTAAAGTCCATTATGCACGCAACAGGTCTGTCAAGAAAAATGCCACAACAAAGGACATTGCAACAACTGACCTGAGGTTCTATGTTTCATAAGAGGTGCATGTGCCACTTTTCATCAAGGACCGGAGGTCTGAGTGGTACTAGTTTTTATATTTAAATCAAGTAGACATGTTCTACAAACTATGACTTTGTCTATACTATTCAAGCTGAAAGAAAGAAGTACTTGAAACTCATTGATGTTTAATTCACAATTCATAGGATGTAATCAAAGAAAGTAAAGGAGAAACTGCACATGAAAAAACTAATCACATTTACCTTCAGTGTTTACAATGTCATATAGATGCAATATTCACTCAAGTTATGACTGGGCAAAGTTCATCTTCACATGAACTGCGATGAAGCTCTTAAAAACTAAATATGAGAAGGCTAATCCAAAAAAAAGTGTTTTATTTCAGAATAATTACCCAAGGCAAAGTAATGCTATCAATGTTATTGTAAAAACATAATTCAACTTTAAAAATATTTAACTCATTCTTTAAAATGCTTCAAGATGCACATTAGTATCATACATGTCAGCAGAAAGTTTAACCTCCAAATCAAATACCACCAGCAACCAGTAAAACAAATATTAAATTAACTGCAATAAAAAAAGCAGCAGTTTAAAAATACTCAATAAAATAAAAAAACTTTCATGAGATTTTTTTTTGGGAGTTTCAGTTTTATTTTTGAAGTATGTATTAAATACAAGACAAATGTCATACACTTTTATTAAAGCTAAATAAGATTAACTACTGGCCAAAATATTGATTATAAAGCATGTTTATTCAGTATGTGTGGTACAAGACACAATGTGGCATCTCTGTGCCTGGTTGCTGGAGCTCTGTCCTAAGGGTAGCTGCTTCAACTGAGTTTTTCTGTTTCATGCTATTTATATCCCATCCTTGTGTCTTTGCTGATTTCACACATCAACATTTAATGCAAAGAGAAAATATTTAGTGCAGATGGGCTTTCCTTTTTAATTTCAAAAAGTTACAGCTAAGTCAGGACCAGAAAATGCCATGATTAAACCCCTTATTGTACTAGACCAGTGTTTCCCAAACTCGGTTCTGGGGAACCCCTGTGGCTACAGGTTTTTGTTCCAACCAGCATCTGTTTTTAAATGAACTTCTGGGCTAATTAAGTGAACTGATATTTCCCAAGTTCTGTGTTTAGGGAACAATACAGAAATTAGAAAACAGTTTGCTAATAAAAAAAAAAAAATTAAATATACCAAGCAGTTATATAGGAATAATGTATTTTTTTTCTTTTTAACAGTATTTTCATCTTGATTTTCATCCTACTTTTCAAGGTGTTCTAATTGTTTAATTAATCCATTATTTACTAATTAGTGGGTCTGACTCTAAAGTAGGGCTGGGCGATATGGCTCAAAATTTAAATTGCAATATTTTTGGAGCAAAAGTCAATATACGATATGCAACAATATTTTTTTTCTATCTATTATTACTTAAAAAAGAAGCCACACATTTATATTGCTCTTTAGTTATTTACATGTAATTGCAAACTTACAACTTTACATCATAGGCATAAACCAAAACATACTCATTAATGCAATTGCGGCAGGGATGTGTTTCATTGCGTTTTGAGCAGAGTTCTCGCAAAGTTTAATACATTCTTCATACTTCGTAACGTGTTTTGTTTTCAAATGATTGAAGAGGTTCGAGGTGTTGCCACTCTTCCTTCCTACTTCTCTCTTACAAAGTTTACATACAACAGTCTTTTGTTCTGTATCATTTTGTCTAAAGCCAGACCATTTCCAAACAACGAAGGTCACATTTGTACCTTTTTTTGGCACTAAATCATCGCTGATAGCCGTACTCGTTTCTGCCTCCGTCTCAGCCATTGTTGTTACTGTTTAAGATAAGCAGGAGGCGGGGTTTAATCGCAACTGCATTTGGATGTGCTCCAATTAGCAGAAATAACGCACTACACACTTGTAGTGTTCAATAAAACATATTACATAATATATTGCGATAGGTTTGTTTTCAAACGATGCATTAAAAAATATTGTTCAACAACAACAACATTTATTTATATAGCACATTTTCATACAAACAGTAGCTCAAAGTGCTCATATCGTGCCACTCAATACATCGCACAGGCCTACTCTAAAGTAGTTGCAGCCTGTGTCGGTCTGTCTGTCTGGCGCGCCTCTCTGTCTGTGTGTGTGTGTGTCTGTCTCTGTCTGTCTGTCTGTCTGTCTGTCTCACGCGCACCTCTTTCTGTGTCTGTGTGTGTGGCACGTCTGTCTGTCTGTCTGTCTGTCTGGTGCACCTCTTTGTCTGTCTCTGTGTGTGTGTCTGTCTGGCGCGCGCCTCTTTCTCTGTGTGTGTGTGTGTGTCTGTCTGTCTGGCACGCACCTCTTTCTTTCTCTCTCTGTGTGTC
>JANRMT010062791.1:92800533-92814293 GCA_026402145.1 Polypterus bichir lapradei | reverse complement strand
ATAAATAGCTGCTGATAGACTTTTTTCTTTTTTGCTCCGTCCCTTATGTTATCACCTGCTCCAAATTCTGCAGCCAAAGGGGCTGATGGAGCAGTGCAAGTTGTTTTAAATAATGAAAGAAAAAAAAAATTGCTTTGGAATTGAGGACCCTGAACCAAGACAGCTCGCGAAATAAAACACGCTCGATAGACATATGCTTCTTAAAGAAATAAAAAAATAACCCATTCAAATGGATTAATTCATTTATTACAACTGTTTTTTTTATTTTTTGGGCCGATACCTACAGGCCTCCATACTAGACCAATCTCACTTTGCAAATGGTGTAATAAGTTAGTTGTGGAACTGTCTTTAACAGCAGATGATTTCCGAACATAGTTTGCAGGTTGCCTATTTTAAACAACATCAGTATTTTCAAAGCCAAGCCACCTCCATGTGAGTGAGATTGATCCACGGTGTGCAAATAAATCTAACACAGACTGCAAGGCTGTTTATACCCCGACACTGTTTGCCTACTCAGTTTTAGGCAGCTATGCAAACTTAACTTGTGGTGTGCAGACTGTGCACACATATACAGTAGTCTATCTTGTTATGTTACACGAGACAATGAATGCGAAGACTCTCCAGGCATGTTTGTGATTGTTTTTTGCAAACTGAGTGACATACTTGATTAATTTAAACTTGCACATTATTAATACAACAATTAAGATATTGTCGTTGATCAATCCCTCCAAACCCATTAACAGCTGTGTTTGGTGTTCTTCCAGATGGGTTTAAAGCGGAGGAAGACAAACAAATTGTGATTGCATTCACTACACTTTTGGCACGTAGACTTATTCTCATAAACTGGAAGAACCCAAACTCTCCTCTTTTAAGTCAGTGGGAAACCGATGTGTTATATTATTTGAAGTTGGAAAAAATCAAATACTCAGTCAGAGGATCCGTACAGACTTTTTTCAAAACATGGCAGGATGTAATCAGTAATATTTTAAAATAAGTTCAAAAGGCACAGAGAATTTATTAACTTAGGTATGTCTCCAAGCCTTAAATTTAACGCCGTTTGGCTTGCTCTCTCTCTCAGGGGTGGGGATCGATCTGTTCTTAATTTTTCTCTTTGTAAAAACTTGATTGCTTTATATGGATTGTAATAAAATTAATAAAAAAAAAAAAAGATATTGTCGTTGATGATACATATTGCACATACTCTTACTTGGAGCACACTTATAAATACGTAGTGTATCATACACAGAATATTTATACATTACATGAATACAGTGCTATTACAAAGAACTAGACTTGTTACCAATAAATATGCTTCATGAGAAAGGCTTTCAAAGAACATGTCAATTATCTTGAGTCAGAGTAATATATTTAAAATATAGGCACATTTATCAAAAAAAATTTTCTGAGAAGATGCAAGAGCTGAAAACACACAACACTCATACATGACTTTTTGGCATCCAGTAAGAACCAAGAATCATATAACAAGATAACACCACCAAATAGATGAAGACTGACCAATGGAAATAAAGGTATACAATTTTCCAGTTCAACACACTGATCTGGACTTACAGACAAAGTAGATGAGCAAGTTTGTAATAACACAAAAAAAAATTTTGGCCTGAAATATACCTACCTCAAGGCTTAGGAAGAGGTTTCACTTGTACAGTGTAAATTGCCACCAATGACAGATTAAGAATGTTTCTTAAACTTGGCAAGAGGCAGAGCATAGATTGAGAACACTGAAGCTATCCAAGTAGCTGCTCTCTGCAGCCAGCCTGACACTTAAACAGGCTGTGCACCCACCTGACTCCCAAGTATGTCAAAACGCTCATATTCCTAAACAAAACAGCATAAAATACTAATAAAAAGAGAGCATTTACACATTTTTTCCCACTTGTCATTAGAACAAATTCTTACATACATGACACACAGATGAAACTATTTGTTTTGCTATGTTGTTAAGAAGGGTGTCTCTCTTTACCAATTTATGGTTATCAAATGATGAAAGTGTACAAGTTTAAATACTGTATTGTTAAATGAGAACAGTTATTCTGGAATTGAAAAATGATTTCTGCAACTGGACTATTTAAATCCAAAAATCTCCTTTTAACACAGGTTGTTCCTGTGGCAGGAGTAATATTTACTAGTGATAAATAGCATAATTTAGTGAAAGGTTCTTAGTTAACTGCTTAGTTAATTTAAATATGAGGTAAAATAAGCATAACAAAAATGAATGTAAGTTTTATTGTTCATAGTTACTATGCGCCTATGTGAACCATAGGTTTTTGAAGTCAGGCCTGAATCATTCTTTTTCACCCCTGAAAAACACACTCAAGATGACAAAGAGAATAACTAGCAAGCATCATCCACAACTGTTCCTTCTTTCTTCACCTATACGAGGTCTAAAATAGGTGGTATCAAACAAGTAGTTACTCAGATTACTTGCAAAAATTATATTTCCAACTGTTCCACAGTGTATCTCAGGCTAACAGCCAGTGGCTGATAACTCCTGCTATAGCTTTCTTGGTATCATTGTTTATTATTTGGGAAAATGCACATCTTATTTCTGGGACATGAAGCTAACAGAAACATACTGTGCTGTGAAAAAGAGAAAAAAAAACATCTGTCCCCTTCTAATATATTTTTATTCCATATTTAACACAATGAATGGGCTCAGGCCTTCAGATAAAAAGCAGTGATAGAGAAACGAAACCTGAGTGAACACACAATACAGCTTTTAAAACATTACTTTTTTATGCCTGGAATAAAGTTTTCCAATACTCCTATCAGTCCACAAAGTAGTAATTACCCCACATAGTTTCAATACTTGGTTGCAGCATCTTTAGCAGCAACAATGGCTAATAAACATTCCCTAAAATATATAATTGGTCTTTCAAATTGCTGTTGAGAAATTTTACCCCACTCTTCTATGCAGAATTGAATCTATTTCAGAATACAAGATTAGAATAAGATCCAGTGATAGTAAATCAGAATTGAAGAAAAAAAGGGCTAATTACATTCCAGAAAACTAGGATTTAGCCCAACCTGGTTTTCTTGAACAGGTTAAGCTAGAATTATGTGATCCGTGAGGCTAAAGTCATGGATAACTCTCTAATTCTACATTTTGAAACTGGATCAAGATTTTCCAGGTCCAAAAAGAAAGATTCAGCAAAATCCAGATCAGTTAATGGGGCTAACAAAGCTCTGAAATTTACCTGCAAATAGCGGGTTTAACAAGAAGAATTAACATTTTGTGGTCACAATAATTATGGAGAAAAGCATCCTATCATAAGACAAAAGTCCATAAATGTCTTGTCAAAAATGCTGAACCCAGCCTCATAGCTTAAGAAACAGAAAAAGCCGGCAAAAAGTTGAAATGTTATGCCCCTCCTGGAAGAACAATCAACACAAAAGCTCAGCTCCTCTTCAAATTCTGCCCAGAACAATGTAAATCAGACTGTGATCAAACATTCTGACATATCCAGATAAGAATCTGCATGGATGATACCATTTTAAATCTGAGACTTTAATATATAAGAAACCTTCTAAAACATGATGTGTTCAGTGTCACACATTGTGGATTTTGACCAAATAGACATTTTCCCCCACCCCCTTTTTTTTTTTTTTTAGGTCATAATTCTTCACACTATTGGAGATGCCACACATACTGGCAAAGTGTGAAAAAAAATTGATAATGGCAGAACAAGTTGTCCACATTCATGCCCTCTGGGGAGTCCCTTGCCTATTAAAGAAATGCGTTTGAACACTCTTCTCTTCAGTGGGTACCTATACCTAATATGCTTATTAACACAATTTCAATTTGGAGGTTTTGCAATGGAATAAAGCAACATTATTACTTCTGTATTGTATTGTACTTAGTTTGGCTGATGGCTTTTATCCATGAAGGGAAGTATGTTGTGGAAGAAAAATTAGATTTAGGGGTCACACAGTCATTTAGAGGTAATAAAAGTATTGCTCATAAGGTGTTTTGGCATGCTTTCCACATCAAAATATATCACATACATTAGAAATAGTATAAAAGGGTTAATAAACATCAGAAACTTGTTCAAGCACATCAGAAAACCAGATAAAGGTCAAGTGAACAACAAAGAATAAGAAGGTCCTGGGTGATTGTTGAAGAAGTTGGCTGACTATCATGTACCCAGTAAGACTTGACAGACATCTGGGGTGTACTAAAAATGGGATATGTAAGCTGGTTAATGCCCTCTGCTAAAACACCTCATGTATTTCAGCCAATCAGAGTGAATGCAAGCTAGTGAACCAATCAGAGAAACTTTAATTAAATGCTATGTAAATTCAGTTAACTATAAATATAGTTCTATGTCTTTACTTCATGACCATTCCATCACTGGTTGCCAAGAGAAATAAAAGACACAATGGACAAGCTTCCTCGTACTTGATTCTTCAGGTTGATTATTAATAGATATATATTTAAAGGGAACGATTTCTACCACAATGTGTATCAAATACTCAGTGCAAATATCAATGTGTCCTGTTATCCTTTCCTAAAATAATATAAGATGATACACACATATTTACTGTAGAAATGCTAAGGCCAAGTGCCTAGGGTCTCACATTTAAACAGGATAAGTTTTCAAAGACTGCGTACCATGAGTCTTCTGTTGTAGATTTTTACATGACAGTAATTAGCCTTTGGTTTCTTACGGCATGTTATTACCAGACAATACAGGGTTAAGTACAGGGAGGAGAATGTTTGACATCTTACAGTAACAACTAGAAGAATTATACATGCTGAACACTTAATGTCAAGAGTCTTAGACTTTTTTGCTATCGCTGATATCACAAAAATGGAATACAATGCTTACTTTTGAGGGCATATAATATTTCAGTACATTTTCCACATTGCAATAATTGCATATAATGTTTCAGTACATTTTCCACATTGCAATAATTAATCACACAAAGGTTACATGGATTCCACTGATTAACGGTATTACACATTTATTCTTTCAGTAATATTCCTCCACTTCATCTCTCTTTCCTTGGCAGCTCCTGTTGTTTTACTGCCCTTGTTTTGGAGGATCTGTCAATTAACTTCATGCACTTCCTCCAGCACAAGCGTAAAAAGGTTGTTCCTTCAGTTTCACAGACTTGTAGTCCATGCTTGATCAAATGTTCAATGCTCGACTTAAAACAGCTTGTATATTTTGCCATGAATGTGCATTAATCTGGATGAACCTATGCAGGACAGTGCAAGCCAAATGAAAACTGGTATTCTGGATCTGGCTAAACCACTGGTGCAAAATCGTGCCTTAACAAGCCAGAATTTGTTCTGGGATCCAGAATTATCTAATCTTTCTTTCTGGGAGAGACCCCTGGTTTCTTTAAGATACACTGGTAGGTTTGCAAACATAAACAGCTCGTTTCACATCCTGCCACAGCATCTTAATTAGGTTCAAAAACAGACTTTGATAAGGCCTCTCAAACACACTCATGAAAAGATGATTATTTCTTTGGAACCATTCAGCTGTAGACTGTCAATGTCCTGCTCCATAAACCAATTACGGTTAAAGTCATGATCTGAGTATTCCCCTTAAGAATATTATGTTGAAGTATGAAATTCATGGTTCCAACAGTGAAGACAGGACTTCTAGATCCTGAGGCAGCAAAATCATCTCCATCACACTACTAACCCCTACGTTTTATAAGGGCATTGGTGTTCTTACTCTTGACCACTCCATTAGTTATGTTCTAGAAATGGTGGGACCTATACTGTCCAAAGAACTCTACATTTGACTATTCTGTACATAGGACATTATTGCAAAAGGCTTGGGGATCATCCAGGTGTTATCTATAAATGCACAATAAGCACTGATATGTCTCTTGGATAGCAGAGGTTCCTGTCTTGCTAATCTCCCATGACTCCTATTTTTACTTCATCATTTCCTTACCACCTAACCATGAACACTAACCTAAACTGGCACTAGGGTCACTGCAGTTCTTCGGATGTTTTTCTGAGTTCCACTTTGATTTCTTGAATGAGTCACTGCTGTGCCCTTGGGGTACTTTTGGCAGGCCAGCTTCTTCTGGGAAGATTCTTCATCGTTCCAACTGTTCTCCATCTGAAGAAAACAGCTGTCACTGTGGTGCAGTGGATGCCCACAACCTTAGAAATAGCCTGAAAACTCTTTCCTGAGTGGGAAATTTCAACAATGCTTTACTTCACCTGTTCTGGAATTTTCTTTGATTAATTTGGGGAGGTTTATATTCAACACAGCTGGCTATCTTCAGTAAGTTAAGCCCAATTATCAATAAACTTTGGTCAAAGTTTGAGTGCACAATTTAAGTGGTCAATCACCCTTTCACACAGAAACACAGGTGTTAAGTAACTTTATTACTTAACTATATTAACTATATAAATAGCAATTTTGAAATGTTATTGTATGTTTACTCTGGTCCCATTTATCTAATATTACATTTTGTCCACAGAGCTGAAGCAATTAATTGTAACAAATATACAAAAATAGAGGATATCTAAAAAGCAGCAAACATTTTTACACAACAGCTTACAGAAGAGCTGCGTCCAGAAATAGCTATCACTGAGTGTCCAGAAATACCTATCATTGAATCATTGACATTCTCTGTTCTATCAGCCAAAATACCCCAGTCTGTACAATTAAAACAGTCTGGATATGCCTGAATTGCTTTGGCAGACCAGTTTCTTACAGTACATCCAACCCTGAAGGATCTTAGTCTCTTCAGTTTCAAACTTCCCCTTTTTCAGGTTCTACCTTCTTCAGCATCTAACCACACATTGGTATAAACTGGTTTATTTTATGATCCAAACACTGAAAACTTTACAATCCCTTTGAAAGACAAGTGCCATAGATATTACTTTTGCAGTAAGTGAAACAGGCATTTATGGACAGACCATGTAATGTACTGCTAAGAATGCACATAAATGGTTACCAAGGCTGCAGAGATTGTAGTCACCTATAATTAACTTTGATGTATTTGGATACTCTAGCCAGATAATGTTCAAACAATAATAGAGGAAGTCCAAGGATCAGAAAAAACAATGCAAGGAGAAAAAAAATCTTATTTAGCGTGTATCAAATGGCAAATAGCATGGTCTTGGATTAAGAGCTAACAGATGAAAGTTCTCTGTACTAACCTGATATGTTTACCTGAGGTTTCCTTTTTTGGTTTTAAAAATCAGGTGTAATAATTTTACCTTCTAGCATCTGATCAAATGAAAAATTTGATTACAATCACAAAAATGTATTGTTATTCTTTGAGTGGCATGCATCAAATGCTTACTCAACTAAAAATAAACTACAAATTTGTAACAGAAAAAATAATATGGGAGAAAAACATAGAACATTTGTCGTCACTGCCAGCAGGTTTCCTAGCAGCAAAGCATACACACAAAGCCCATTTCTGATATTATCAGCACCAGGTATAAAATTATTCCTCCTCTGAACAGGTGCTTTGCCATCTGCAAATTAGTACTGTGGCAATGCAAAAGACAAACTTCTGATAGCTGTTTGCACATCAAAACAGAACTGAACATACTGACATTTATAAAAGTAGGACGTAAACAATAAAACTGCAACAGTTTCTGACATTATTGTAACTTTGGTATGCTCAAACAAAGTAAACCTGTTGGCTAGGTGTGCTAAAATAAAAAAGTAATGTCAAATACTATTACAATTCTCACTAAACAATATAGCAGTGGCTGCACAATGTCTTGCTAGATCTGACTGGCTTGTCATGATGTGAAACACTAGAGAAAGCTATTACTTGAATGCTATGAATGAGCAACCAACTGACCTGTTAGACCAGACAAGCTTGTCTGAATTTATTTTTGTGTTATGTTTTTAGCAGAGGAATGGAGATTTACCCTCCCCTCAAAGCATTAGCAAAATAATCAGCTGATTAGCAAGTAACTTGACAAGATTCATTAACATACCTAATCTCTGCTGAACTCTGATTTATTACCTTACACTTGAAAAATAAAAATAATTACAGATAGTCTTTTCAAACCTTCTACTTGACAACCTAAACAAATCCACAAAACTCACTTTGGTTACAGAGATTAGATACAGCTGAAATCATTATCTCTCCAAGAACAAGGAAAGTTAATTAATATCACAAGTGAAATGTAGAGGTGACATTATTATACAAGACTCTACCCTTTCTAAAATTGCATTTGGAATTTTACACAAAAAACCCAAGCTGGTAAGGCTACAAAATTTCAATGCCTAAACAAATGACAATTTCCACTTGGGGATTAATACACTTTATTTTGGCATTTGGTGCAGTGTATTATTCTGATTTTAAAAGAAATCAGAAAACTAACAATTTGTGTAAGTATTTGAGCCCTTAAGTATGAAAGCCTTATTTTAGGCTTGATTTGTGTAAAACATTTATATCTTGTTCATCATGTAAAGTTTAGAACAAAGATGGTTAAAAATTTGGGGAAAAAATTGTAATATGAAGGTGAAATGGAAAAGATTCAACACTTGGGCAAGGCTAAGGCTTTGAAAAATAGACATTTAGACATTTAACAGAGAAAAAAGATTGACTGTTTCTTGCCATAATCCAATATTTAAGAACTCCTATTGATGTATTTGACCTATTTAAGTTAAGGTCTTTATAATGACATTCTCAAATCTGCTTAATGTGTTACCTAACCCAGCAGTACTGGTTATAAGCCAGGGAGCAGCTCTGAATTTAACAACACCTCATTGCAGGGCCCAATAACACAGTCACATACACAGAGGGCCAATTTGTAAGTTCCAAATCATACTGTCTGTGTAAGTCTTTCTTCAAAAAGTGACAGATTAACAAAGTTTAAAAATTGTGATTATAAACAGAAGCCAATTATTAAATAATTACTTGAACACAGTAGCTAAAATGGAATTTATCATAGTTACATAAGATAATTCTGAAGGAATATTGTAATTTGGCACCTTCTCTTACCTATTCTACTTTTCAAACTGCCACTTTCATACTTGTCTTGGCCTTATCCTTCCTCCTTTCCCAAGAATCTGTTTCTTCCACTTTGCCAAAATCCTATCATATATTCTGTACACTAGGAACCTGAGAAGCCAAAATAACATACCCCTAATTTTAGCTTTATGTTCAAAGTGAATGTAGCTAAATGTTGTTTATAGGCACTTTCCAAATCATTTCTAGAAAAAGTCTGCAGCCAGACATTACAACATGTGGAGAACTAAAAACTCTACAGTGTACATATTTGGCCATTCTTTGCAAGAAGCTAGCCAGCTGTGAACTCAATTTAATAAAAACAATGAACTAAAGATGGTAGATGCATAAAATGGTAACAAAGTGGCAATGTCAATGTAATCTGACAAAGAAGCCAAGTACAAATATACCCTTTGCCCCTAACTTACTAACTACGATTCTGCTTTCTCCATGCACATGGAATAAGTAACGGGAAGCATATGCAGCCTCTTCAAACAGTTTTTAATCCAACAAGTGCCCTTCAAATTATACATATTGTATTGCAAACACAATTACCTCCCTAACATGCAATTTTCCAGCAGACTGGATGACTAGCTTAAATTGTAATCAGCAGCTGTTAACAGCTTTGGTTGATCAAGCTATTCATTATTCGGGCTCCAAAGTTATCTGAGAAAACTGACAAGGAAGTAGTTCCACTCAAACAAACTGCAGCTCTTTCACCAATTATTACATAATACATCACAATGCAGGATATCTACTGCACACCTCAATGGAAGAGGCGGAACTACCAGGAAAAAAAAAAAAAATCTGACTACTTAAAAATTAAGGATCAACAAACACACATATAAACATTAAGCATGAGCTGCTTGGATGTGCACGAATGTAATTTTTTATAAGAGAATAACCCAATGTCCTGTCATTTTTTTAAACCCATTTAATCCAAACCATGGTTGGGTTTTTGGGGGTTGGCTGGAGCCTATCCCAGCTAGCACAGGGCACAAGAGAGGAACAAACCCTAGACATGGTGCCAGTGCAGTCCATCATATTGCAAACACACAGACTCACCCCAAACATACACTTGGGCCAGTTTAGTAACTCCACTTCACCTAACTTAAATGTCTTCAGACAGTGGGTGAAAACCAGGGCACCAGGAGAAAATCCTGGGATGCAAACCATGGTCTCCTTACTAGCCACCGTCCAGCCCAATAACCCAAAGCAAAATTTTCATTTTCCTTTGTTACAATAAAATCAGCCCTGTGATCTTCCACAAGTTGCAGCACATACCGTAATACATAATCATAGCGTGCCTGCCTCTTTAAAATTTCATCTACAGAAGCACTTAAAAAAATAAGCATTTACCACACTGTTGTACTGTGTGTATAATTTGTACGTGACAATTTGATTTGAAATACTTTCTAGTACTAGAATACTGTGTTACAATTGTATTTCAAGAATAACAGTTTTATTTTTTTCTCTGCCAAATAATAAATTATGATTTTCTAACTTACTTTTTGTTTATGCAGGGGATGGGCATTAAAACATTTCAAACACACAGCAACACAGCAAATATAACCACTGTAAAATATATATGTTCTTATCCTGGATACAGGAGCAGACTAACAGAACTTATGCCTCTTTAAGATCCAATTTCGTAGAAACTCTGAAGAACACTAATGATCAATATTGGATGGTTTTAAAACTAAATCCCTTTAAAAATAAATAAAATATCCTTGGTTTAAATGATTGTACAAGTAACCGTGGATATTTGATCCACTATATAAAGCCAAAAGGTAGAAAAGAACTACACTGTATTTTTATCAGGTATTAGGAAATAATGTCTTGCAGAACAGTTCTGTTCACTTGCCATTTGTTAATGGTAGGCAACAATAATTCAGAATAGAAGAGCCCAGGCAAGCGCTACATTCAGTACGTACGGTGAAAAGTCAAGCTTAATGATCCCAACGTAGTATTAGTAAAAGTGGTAGCTGGATTTTCAGTAAATGTTAAGATGCAGAAAACCGACTCATTACTAACGAGTATACTTTTGCTTCAACACACCCAGAACTGGGGATCAGAACTCACCTCCAGTTTGTGGTTGAGCTGGAAGACGGTCTGCGCTTTATGACAAAGCTGAGCGAAGCAGGAACTTAAGCTAGTCATTTTCTGGCGGCCCTCATAGGTAATGTCTGCTTGATCGGGGTCGATCTCACCCAAAAGTAGGTCCACGTCTACAAAGGCCTTATCGAATTCTTTCTCCAGTACTTCCAGCCAGCGAAACATTGACATTCCGGAACCGGGCCCTGTAAGTGCTGGGCCCTGGTGGGCAGAGCCGGTAGAACCGCCGCCGCTGCCGGCAACCGTGGCAGACATCTCTGCCCCCGGGTTTACTCAATTCCGCGGTGACTGTATTTTACTGGAAGCCAACACACCACGGGACTGGATCCCCGTGACTGTAACTGTAATGAATAACTAGCAAAAATAAACAACTACGTGATATCCGCTAATATAAAGTACGTATCAAAATAAAAGCAGCTAATGCAAAAAAAAATAAATAAATAAATAAGTTGTCTTAGTTTAAAACCACACAGACGTCAGCGCCCGCCCTGTTACAGCTAAACACCCACAATCTATCCAGTTTCTTCAACCGTTCTTGCACGGCTCTGGAGACCAACAGGAAATCTTACATCACAAGCTCAATATCGATTAGCGCTGCCTGCCACACAGCTGAACAAGTACTGGAAGGAAAAGCAAAGCAACGTCGAGATCAGCGAGTAGCGTTCTTGCTTTTGTCCTTTTATTTGTTTTATTTTCGCAGGCTGGATTTACAGATCAATCCGACAAAAGCATAGATCCGAGAATAAAAAGTAATAGAAGATATAATGATCTTGTATCGATATTTATATGACTAACGTCGTTTTTCTTTTAACTCGTAAACCTTGATGTGCCCCAAGACAGAATGCGAATGATCTAATTTGTCCTAAATGGCTTTCTGTACGGCACTTTGAGACTTTACGTTTACGCGAAAGGGTTCGGCTGATAAAGACGAGCATGCGCACAACGAGTTCCAGGACTTAATCAGTTTCAATATGCAGCATATGACAATATAGTGCTGTAAAACAGATTCGTTTTCCAAGGTCCGAAGTAGCGTACAAAACAGTTTAAAGTTTTATATTATCTATAAATAGTTTACAGATGTCTCTTTAAAATGGCATGTACAATATTTTTTCAGGTATCTTATTTGCTTTCTTAAAATGTATAATTAATTATTAAATAATGTATAATTATGCAAAACAATAACAGAATAAAACATCGTTTTTTGCCTTTAATTCTAAGAATGTTGCATGTGCATAAAAGTAAATAAGCAATATAAATTGCGGTTTCATGTAGGATATGTTAGATAGCAACTGAACAGTCAGTTGTTGAAACTGATGTGTTGGAAACAGGAAAGTTTGGCAAGTGTGACTGGGTCAGAGCATCTCCAAAACAGTGGTTTTTGTGGGGTGTAACCTGTATGCCGTGATTAGTGCCTACCAAAAGTTAGCAGAAAAAAGCAAAGAAAGACAACTGATGAATTAGCCACAGGGTTATGGGCACCCAAGGGTCATTGATGTGTATGGGGAGACAAGGCTAGCTCATCTGAACCAATCCCAGAGAGAAGCTACTGTGGCACAAATTGCTGAAAAATGCTGGCCATGAGAGAAATGTGTCAGAATACCCAATGCATTGTAGCTTGCTGCATATGGGCTGTGTAGCCACAGATCAATCAGAGTGCCCATGCTGACCCCTTGGCTCCAGACATTCATGCAGATGTTACTTTGACATGTACCACTTACCTAACGATTGTTGCAAACAACGTACACCCCTTTATAACAATGGTATTCCCTCATGGCAGTGACCTCTTTCAACAGGATAAAGTACCCTGCCACACTGCAAAAATTGTTCAAGAATGGTTTGAGGAAAATGACAAAGAGTTCAAGGTGTTGATTTGTTCCACAAATTCTCCTGATCTCAATCTAATTAAACACATGTGTGATGTGTTCTGAAAACTATTTCAATCCATGGAGGCTCCCGCCTTGCAACTTACAGGACTTAAAGGATCTGTTGCTAACATCTTGGTGACAGATACCGCGGAACACCTTCAGAGGTCTTGTGAAGTCCGTGCCTTGACTGGTAAAAGCTTTTTTGGGAACCTGCACAATATTAGGCAAGTAGTTTTAATGTTATAGCTGGTTAGTCTATGCTGCTATGCTTTAAATGGTAATGCTATCTGTCCTAATTTTCCCATAAGTGTTTTAAGGTGATCATATTAAAATTGATATTTCTGTGATAAACAAATGCAATATGAATTTGAGATTAAAAGCATGAATATAGCATGTTGCAAAAGTGCTGAGTGTCACCTTTTATTTCCACAAGCATTTGATTTATTTAGGTACGTGTGGGTCTGTCTGTTTAGTGCTTTAGATTAGGTGAATAAAATAGACATATTGTTATAAAAAAAAACTCATAGCATATTCTTAATTTGAGGAAGAACAGGTCTTTTAGGGCATGAGACAAGCTCCTGGGAAAGTTCTACCAGTTTATGGTTAATGGTGTACTGTCCTATGCAGTGATCTGTTGAACAAGTAACACAAGCTGATGTTGTTCTAAGTGTGCCAGAATAAACTGATCACAATGGCAGCTAATTTGTAAGATTAATCTTGGACTCATAGCAGTAAGAGAAAAGATTCAAAATTAGAGTCTATCTATCTATCTATCTATCTATCTATCTATCTATCTATCTATCTATC
>JANRMT010062791.1:92781603-92800523 GCA_026402145.1 Polypterus bichir lapradei | reverse complement strand
ATCTATCTATCTATCTATCTATCTATCTATCTATCTATCTATCTATCATAATTATTTTAAAATAATACATTCAATTTTTCATCTCAGGTGAGTACACATTCTATGATCAAGCATTGTCAAGTAAAATCTAGTAGTATAAAACTTTTTATTTGGTTGCAGATCCTTTGACTGCATCAAATATGTTAACTACCACCATCTTCAAAGTCTATGTTTGTTCTTTACAGATACTATGCCAAACAGCTGCTGTAACTGTTTTTAGCCCATGTTTGTTTAAGGCTGTGTTGTTTTTCCAGTAAAAGAAAAGCATACTTTGATTTAAATCAAGAGATTTACTGGTCATTCCAGAATTTTACATGTATTCAAATAATTAATTGGTATCATGTATAAAACTTGCTTATGCTCAGACATGTGTGTAAGCCATTTCCTACGCAAAAGTTGGGATTTATAAAATGTGTACTTGGAATGGAAATAAGTTTAAAGTTAAAGAAAGTTTCAGTCCTCCATAAATACTACTATGCAGACTTTATTGGTGTTAGCATTTTACTGAGTCCAGGCAGCAGGACAATGAAATGAACAAAAAATCTTGTTTCATTACATATTTCAATGATTTATTGCTTACATTCTGATGTCTTTCTGTCCATCCATTCTCTAAACCTGAAAAGTAACAGAGATTTTGTGATTTCTCCATTCTCTGTAATGTAGGGTCCGGTTCAGAGCACAACTCCAAATGCACAGCTCTAAAATGTATAATTCAGTCATTATCACAAGAATGAACATAAATACCTTTAACAATATTTACATGACAGAAAAAAAACAAGTTTTTAAGTCTGTCTGTTTATTTTAATTATGGCAATACAAGCTCTTTCTAATTTTAAGTAGTCAGAAACTGTATGCATAGCATGACATTCGGGTGTGACTTAGTTAACTGATTTGAAAGTTGGACCGTTTTATTTATTCTCTTTATAAAAGGAACAGAAATCACATTTCTGTTTTTGAAATATTTTACAACAGTGATATGTGTGACATGTGATACTGATTTGTTCAGATCGTCATGTTGTTGTTTGTATACTCAGGCGTACACCTCAGCAACATGCACTACAGTTTCAATCGCTTGTACTGACTACCTAGGAACTGGTTTCCAGATGGAGCATCTTTCGGGCCTGTAAAAGAGGGAAATATCGTTGCCAAAACATACAAGTTGAAATGTCAAGCTAAACTTGAAATGTGAAGTAACCTTCAACTGAAACTTTGCAGAGTTTTTCTTTGTATATTTTAAGAATTGGCTACAGGCAAGTGAGAACTGCATTTGGCCAGGGCAGATTGTAGCATGGGCACTAAGCTCTGGTTCTGGAGGTCCACAGTGCCTGCCTGTTTTCAGTCCAACCAGGTTCATAATCTGAAGCCATGCCTAGCAGATAATAAAACTTGCTATTTAATTATATTGCTTATTAGTGCTTTTGTTCTTCCAAGACAAATCCTTATTACATTGCAGATTTTTCATTTTCTTTTTTTTTTCAATTGTATTGAATTTATTGTAATCACACAACATCCCATACAAATAGATACATTTTTACAAAAATAGGATCAAAAACAAATCAACCCCCACCCCTGAGAAAGAGAGCATGGCCAGAAGAGTAAAACTTAAAGCTAGTAAAAATAAGTAGATAGATGAATTAATAAGTGAATAAAGATAAATGGAGAAGAAAAAGAAATGGGGAGAGAATCTGCTTCCTCAGTGCTTTAAAAGCTTATTCTGAAATGTTATTGATTAGGTCCTGCCAGGTTTTGAAAAAGTTCTGCACAGATCCTCTAAGTGAGAATTTGGTTTTTTTCCAATTTCAAATAGTATATAACTGACTTAAATGGGGAGAGTTAGGATTCTTCCAGTTGAGCAAGATAAGTCTACGTGCCAATAGTGTAGTAAAGGCAATTACAGTTTGTTTGTCGTTCTCCACTTTAAGCCCATCTAGGAGTACACCAAGCACAGCTGTTAATGGGTTAGGAGGGATTGTGACACCAAGGCAGCCTGAAAGGCATTTAAACATTTTGATCCAGAATGATGTTAATTTGGTGCAGGCCCAAAACATGTGAACCAGTGAGGCTGGGACTTGACTGCAGCGTTCGCAGGGTGGATCTTGCCCTGGAAATATTTTGGACAATTTTAAACGAGACAGATTTGCACGATATATGATTTTGAGTTGAATAATTGTATGCTTTGCACATATGGAGCTCGAGTGAATTCTCTGCATTGATAACCTTCCACTCCTTTTCTGAGACACTGAGTGAAAAATCCTTTTCCCAATGTCCTCTTGGATCTTTGAAAGGGAAGGACTCTAAAATGGTTTTATATGTTGCAGAAATGCTGTCTCGAAACTGAGCCCTCAAAACTGAGCAATATTTTTTCCAGCATAGAGGGAGATGGGAGGTGAGGAAAATTGGACAGGTTCTGTTTAACAAAGTTTCTAATTTGAAGGTAGTGAAAGAATTGTGTTTCTGAAAAATTAAATTTGGAATGTAATTGTTCTTAGGATGCAAAGATGTTGTCTATGTACAGATCTCTAAGTGATTTAATCCCAAATGTTTTCCAGGTATTAAAAACTGCATATGCTTGCGAGGGTGGAAAAAGGTGGTTCTCGTGCAGAGGTGCCACAGATAGAAACGTCTTTATCTTAAAATATTTAGTACATTGGTTCCATATTCTGATTGAGTGAAGCACAATTGGGTTGTTAGTATTTTGGTGATAACTTGCATTTATTGGGGCACAAAGCAAGGAATATAAAGAAGTACTGCAAGATGTTATTTCTATTGTGGACCAAGCCTGTGTATGTTCATCTATTTATGTCCATGTCCAGGTTTTTATAATTTGTATGTTTGCTGTACAGTAATAAAATTGAAAGTTAGGTAGAGCATTGTCACCATTTTTCATTTTCAAGGAACACTATCCAAATGTTTTGTGGTCCGAAACGATTTGTACTATTGGTCTTTCCCTTATCTGTCATTTATTTCAAAATCAAATCAAATCAAATCAAAATTTATTTATAACTCACAATTTTAAAACACCATAAGTGTAAACCAATTTGCTGTACAATAACATTGTATTAACACTGATACTTCAGGATGCATATACCCAGGTTTAAATTGAATCATGTTAGCTGGAGAGCTGGTGGTTGTTTTGTCATTTGCACCTCATTATTAGCTGATTGTTAGTTAAGAAAACAGGCAACAATTAAAACCATAATGCAGCGTTAGAACTAAAGTATGCAATTAAAGGGTTCTGAATCTTAACAAACAAGTTTAACCGAAACTAAGCACCCAAATATATATTGCTTTAATAATACATAAATGGGTTTTAATTAGAAACTTGTTTAAGGCAAAAACCTGCATCTATTGTGGCCTGGATTATAGCATCCTCTGAATCCACTTATCCAAAGCTGAGGGAAGCAGGAGTCTATCCTAACAAAGAATGGGTGCCGGCAACAGCTGTACTGAGTGCCAGGCCATCGCAGCATGAACACACATACACACATCACGGGACAATTTAGCAACACCAGTTCACTTAACCTGCATGTCTTTGTATTATGTCAGTAAACTGGAAAAAAAAAACACACAGACCCTTGTGCAAACCACGCAGGAACTACCCAGTACTTCATCCCCACACTTCTCAGTAAGAGGCAGTAATGCTACCACTGCAACATTCATTGATTAATATATTTACATTAACTGTGGCCTTACAAATTGTGGAAAAAATACTTACTACCTTTCACTGAACAGTTGTGCTACCTGTCTAACTAATGGACACTATAGCAGAATTGACGAGTTGCACCAGGAAATGGGTGGGATTCCCCAGAAACCAGCGAACCTGATTGAAAAGGAGTTCATTAGAGGTAGGGGAACATCAGGCTACTGTCACATTTAAGTTATAATGGTTGGGAGTTTCGGAGTTGCAGGGTGGGCGATAAGAGACTGGTGGATTTGGGTTGTGATGTGTAAACTGTGAAGGACTTATTTCAGTTCTTCATTCATCTGAACAAGTTGTTCTGTTCTTCTTTCATGACTAGTGGTGCATGATTCCTCTAACCTGACTTGAGCTTGATATAGGAAGTGTGACAGATTAGGGTTTTCTCGCACCCTTGTACCCTCAGACACCACGTCAGACACCAGATAAAAGTCCAATAATAGGATTTATTATAATAATAAAGTGCACAAAGCACGCTCCTATCCACAATTCTCAATAAACAATTAAACAATACACAATACACAATCCTCCTCTCCCAGACGCTTAGCCACCCTGCCTCCCAATCAGCTTGTCGTCTGGGAGCTCCCATAATCCTTTTATATTCCCTGACCCGGAAGTGTTCTAATCCCCAGTCCATGTGATCTCCCATCACTTCTGGGTCAGATAAAAAGTCCTTTTCTTCACCCCAGAAGTACGCCATTCCCCTTGTCCACGTGACTCGGACGTCCTTCCGGGGCGTAGGAAAAATAAACACTGTTCCTCCCTGCAGCGTCTCCTAGCGGCCCCCACGGTATCCAGCAGGGCTGTGAATAAAGACTCCAATGCCCATAATGCCCTGCTGGTCTTCGGGGCACCTCCATACTGCAGGGAGGGCTCCACCTGGCAGCGTGGGTGTATTGGCCAGGATGAGCAGCCAGCCATACATCACAGAAGCTTTTTTGTGCTTCCACCATTGGCTGAAGGCAAATAATATTTAGTATTGTTCCAATGTATAAATGGTCACCCATGTAATTTTTTTCCCTTCTTCTGATTTGCAACTATCCAACTAACAGTTTTTGAGTCACCCATCCTGTTCACATGTCCATACTAAGTCATTCTGTTCTTTGTTAACACCTCCTCCTATCAACACTTCATACCCAGGCCTTTTCTTATCACTTCTTTTACATTTGGTTATTTGTCATAACAAAATCATTCTTCATCATTTGCATTTATTTGCCTAACACTTGGGCCATTTGCAAGTGTTACCATCATATACAGAAATGCAGGCTTAGCACATATTGGGTAGATTTTACCTCTCAGCCTATCTACTATGTATAAGCCACACACGCAATGTCTATTAGTCTTCCTCCAGCCTGCTTTCTGTCTGCAGTCTCAACCATTACTCTCCCATATTATAAAACATTGCTACTAAAAGAAGTAAAACACTTGTATAGGTCCAATTTCCATTTTCCTACTGTTACTTTCATTCTCTCTTTCAAGTCATCTCTTTGCATGGCCGTTACAACTGTTTTGCACTTGTTCTCGCTCAGGCCTTACTGTTTACAGAGTGTGGATGCACCTCTGTACAGTTTCCTGCTGTTTTCCTTCAATCCACATACCAGTGGTAGGGCATCTTTGAATAACTATAGTATTTTACTTTTAAACTTTTCTTGCTCCACCAATGCAAAAACAGCAGTGAGCTCAACACAACAACTCTGCTATAATTCATAATTACTAATCCCAAAGCAGGATGACACACTGTTTTTAAATTACGCATTATTTTTCCTGTTCTTTCAGGTGTTCTTTTATTTCATCCATCCATCATCCAACCCGCTATATCCTAACTACAGGGTCACGGGGATCTGCTGGAGTCCAATCCCAGCCAACACAGGGCACAAGGCAGGAAACAAACCCCAGCCAGCCCACACACACACCAAGGACACACTAAGGACAATTTAGGGTTGCCAATGCACCTAACCTGCATGTCTTTGGACTGTGGGAGGAAACCAGAGTACCTGGAGAAAACCCACACAGACATGGGAAGAACATGCAAACTCCACGCAGGAAGGACCTGGGAAGTGAACCCGGGTCTTCTAACTGCGAGGCAGCAGCGCTACCCATTGCGCCACCGTGCTGCCCTCTTTTATTTCATATGACCATAATTTAATAAACAATCTATGTAGAACCATTTTGTGTGGCTTCTTTAGTTCCACAAAAAAAGTATACACTTTTCAAATTCTTATTCTTATTGAAGTGTCTGTGTGAATATGGCTTCAATTCTACTTGTATTTGATCTGAAGCCAAAGTGTTTTTCTCCAAATTGTTCTGCTAATCTCCTTTTTAATGTTCTATCAATTATTTTTACTAACACTTTCATTTCATGTTTCCACTGCTTTGAGATTTTGTTCTGCTTATACTGTATATCACACTGAAACCTCAGTGCAGCCGACTTTGTCCCCTTTCACCAAAGGCCTTTATTATATCCATGATCAACTGTTCCATTCCAGGTAATTTATTTTCTTTTTTCAGTTGCAGTTCCCAGCATATTTTTTCTCTTTTGATTTATCTCAGCTGTGACGTTAGTCTGTTCATCTTGATCTTCACCTTTTACATTTATATTATCACACTACTGCTGTTGAACAGAACTTTAAATACTGTTGCCAAGATGCACCAATCATATATGGTAGTACTACCACAACTTTTGCCTCCTTATCTATTTTATTTTACAGCTGAAATACAATATTCTGTGAACTGACCTCATTTTTGTTTATTTTTGCAAACAAGTTCCTAAAGGCTTCTTTCCTTTCCTTTGCAATCCCACCCCTAGGTAGCTTGACTGCTGTCTCCTACTGCTGTTTTAGTAGGGGATCTGATTTTTCTCTTTCATAATTTTTCTACAGTTCCCAAATCAATTCTGTAGCTTGCTGTACTGTCAAAACCAACAGAGATACTTTAAATAAAACTGTTTTGATTATTTCATATGATTTTTATATATCTTTGGACAAGAATTTAAAAATTAAAAATAATTTCCCCATCACTTAACATTTCACAACACACATTTTTTAGCTGTCAATTATAGCTTTTTTATTGTTTTTGAAAAGTAATTAATTAAATATCAGTATTTTATTTTAATGAAAATGTGTTTGAATTTAATATTTTCTAATATTAAAGTATATGTTTAAAGCAAAACCTTTTTCTGACCTTATTATTTGATAATTAGGTCAGAAATTAGGTGGTATTGAAAAGGGTAATAACACATAGCAGCATTTAGCAGCATCTGAAGCTGTTAGAGTCTTCCAGTGATATTAAGAGATTCCCAAAAGCATAGTGATGATTGTTATTTGTGTTCATGTAAAATTCAAAGATTTAGCAAAAAGAATCAAAAAGAAATTGTTTATCCTAATCATCCATTAGCAATAAAACCTGTACCACATGGACCTGATATACCAATCCCTATTCTACCTGACAGTCTTGATTCTGTACAAACTTACTCAGAGGGATGAAGTACTTAAGTGGACGATGAAGAATTTGTCCCTGTCTGTTCAAGCAATGAGCCACAGCCATTTCTTAGGATTAACTTAGTGATTTAGTAAGAGACCTAGGCCTTCCCAAAGATGCTACAGTGTCTTGTGGTCCTGGCTAAAAGATAAAAAATCATTACATCCAGATGCAACTTTTTCTTGGTATAGAGAAGAGTAATTTACAGCATATTTCAAGAAAGATAAATCCTTGGGTTACTGCACCGAGGTAAATGGCTTAGTAAAGAAATATAGATTATTTGTAGACTCATCTAAAAGAAGCCTAAAAGAAGTACTTCTTCATAATGTTAATAAACATGCATTAATACCTGAAAGAAACTTGTGAGAACTTTGAAAATCTTTTCCAGAGAATTAACTACAGTGGTGTTTATGTGGGGACCTGACATTTTTGTGTATCTTACTGGGTCAGCAGACAGGGCATACAAAATTTCCATGTTTTCTCTGTGGATGGGACAGAAGAAACAAGAATTTACATTCTGTTCAGAAGGAATGGACAGTTAGAAAAAATATACAGCCTGGTGCCAATAATATCATTAGTCCTAGCTTGGTCAATCCAAATAAAATACTACTTCCACCACTTCATATTAAACTTGGTTTAGATTAAATGATTAGATTAGATAAACATTGTTAATCATTATTAATCCCAAAGGGAATCAAACAGACAATAAGTAAATAAAAATAAAAACATAAGTAATTAAATAAATGTATATTGTGCTGAGATTTCAAAATGGTATTTCAAAATGAACTTAACGTGTGCTATGGGAAGAAACATTGAATTGCCTGAAAGCAGTGGACAGAAAAAAACACCAGAGGTGCTTCTTAGCACATCATGGTGGAATGTGCCTGTGGCTAAAAGTGCTCTAAGAGAGTGCCGCCTAGAGGGAATGGAGGGAATTTTTCATGATGGCATCCAATTTTGCCACCATCTTCTTTTCTACAACTGCTTCAAGTGTTTCCAGGATTCACCCAGTGATGGACCAGGCTTTCCTGATAAGTTTGTTCAGGAATTGTGCTTCTTTTGAGCTCAGGTTGCTTCCCCAGGAGACTGCAGTGTAGAACACCACACTGGCTACTATGGACTGGTAGAACATTTCCAGCAGGTTGCTCACACATCAAAAGACCTGAGTCTCCTTAGCAAGTACAGTCTGATCTAGCCCTTCTTGTACTGTTCCACTGTGTTGTCATACCAGTTCAATTTGCACCACTTCCACATCCTCCCCCTGTTGGACCACCTGAAGTCTACCACCAGCTCTTTTGTCTGCTGATGTTGAGTTGCAAGTTGTTTTCCTTACACCACAAGACATAGTGCTCCACAACCTTCCTGTACTCAGACTCACCTCCATTATTAATGCAACCTATGATGGGTGAGTCATCTGAAAACTTCTGTAGATGACAAGTGCTGGTATTGTGCTGGAAATCTGTTGTGTAGAGGGTGAACAAAAGGAGACATGACAGTTCCCTGAGGTGCTTCAGTATTATACATCACTGTTTCTGACACATAGTCCCTTAGCCTCAAAAACTGCTCTGTGTTGGTCAGGTAGTCCATGATCCAGGAGAATGTAGGGGCATCAAGATTTAAAGCCTTGAGCTTCTTACCCAGTCGCTGAAGCAGAATGGTGTTAAGAGCACTGTAAAAGTCAAAGAACATTATCATGACTGTAGATAGATAGATAGATAGATAGATAGATAGATACTTTATTCATCCCAAGGGGAAATTCACAGTTCAGTGCAGGCTTTGTCCAAGTGGGAGTAGGCTCTATGGAGCATGTAGATGAGAGCATTTCCACACATATATGTATCTGATAGACAAACTATAGAGGATCCAGATGTTCTGAAACCAGGGATCATAGCTGTTTTAGTATCAGTCTCCCAAAGGTCACCATGATGTATGAAGTAAGAACAACACATCAGAAGTCCCTGAAATCACTGGTATGCCCTTTATTTGGCATAAGTGAAGCAATTTGTCAAAGCCCTATCAGAAGATGGAGCATATTTTATTTTAGGTTCAGAATAAGCTGGAAAAAGAGGCATGGGTATCATTCAAAGAAGTAGTTTAGGTAACAACAATGATATACATTACAAAGACATTGTGAAAAAATTATTACCTAAATTTAAGGAGCTGGATAAAGAAGACACTTTATGCTGGAATGCTTTTCATTGACTTCAGTTCTGCTTTCAATACCATCGTTCCTCATAAGCTCATAGGGAAGTTGGATCTTTTAGGCCACAACACTCCAATAAGCAATTGGATCCTGGGCTTCCTGATAAGAAAGACCCCAGACAGTCCATGTCAGAAACACTGGGTAAATCCTGGACACACTGAGCACTGCTGCCCCCCAGGACTATGTACTCCACCAACTTCTGTTTATTCTTCTGACATGATTGTACAGCTGTGTACAACTCTAAAACCATTATTAAGCTGCAGATGGACACAGCTTGGTGGGTCTCATCAGCAATGGGGATGGTTCAGCATACAGATTGGAGATTTGATGATTGGCAGACTGGTGAAGTGCAACAATCTGTTGCTTAATGTGGACAAAAACAAAGTAAATGATTGTTGACCTCAGGAAGCCCATGATGTCCACTCTCCACTGCACATCAAATGCTCTCCAGTGGAATTGGTCAAGTGCACTAAATTCCTTGATGTGTACCAGGCTGCTGACCTTACATGGTTATTTAACACCACCTTCATAGCCAAGTAGTTGCAGTACCATCTCTACTTCCTTCAGCGGCTAAAGAAGACAAGCTTCTTTCTACCTGATTCTCTCCACAGTCTACAAGGGCACCATCAAGAGTGTTCTGAATGCCTGGTTTGAGAACAGTAGTGTTTCTGATAATATGGTCCTACAATGGCTAGTGCACACAGTAGAAAAGATCATTGGGACCTTTCTGCCCTCCATTAAAGACATCTTTATAAAATGTTGCATTCACTGGCCAATAGCATTGCAAAGGGCTACTCCCATCCCTCCCACGGTCTCTTTGTCCAACTTCCATCTGGCAGAAGTTGCTGTACTTGCCAAACCAGTTCTGCCGGGTTCTGCACCAGCTACTAACTTGGCTGCCCGGACTTTGAACTCTCTGCTGCCCTGCTGCCTTCAGATGTGCTTCTAACAACTTATTTACAGTATATTATTATTTATTATATATCTATTTATAGTGTATTATAGTTCTTTACCTGTCTTGCACTTGTCCTGTGATTGTGTATTTGCTGTGCCTTGGTCCTGAGGGTTATTATGTGCCCCTTGTTTGTTGCAACACTGTGTATGAATGATATGACAATAGCCACCTGACTTCACTTGGAGCTGTGTTGCAACATGTGTCTCCAAGTTCTCATTCTAAATTCTTGTTTGGAATTTTTCACTGAAAATCATAAAGTGGTGAATAAAGAGAAGGGTGAAAGGTTCCATCAGAATATCAAGGACATGAAAAGAAGGTTTTGGGTACTTTGGGGTGTCAAGATAATGATGCCCCACTGCTGGATGATTTACAGGGATGCAACAGAAAAAGTTGACTAATGATGGGTGACAAAAACTAGAGAAGTTATATATATATATATATCAGTAAATGAATATGCTTTGATGTTTTCCTTACAGTATATATATATCAAAATATTATATTGACTAAATATTTTCATTTTAAATTGATTTAGACCAATGTTGTATACATGGATGCATCGTTTAACTTGTTAAATGTTAATTACATTTCTTTTCAGTTTTGTATTTACATTTTTTGCCATATTCATACTGCATCTTGTCTTCGGAATTTAGTTTGTAGACACTTCTACCCACCTTCACCTGGACCACTTCAACTCTTGCTCGGAAACCTACAGTATATGTAGGAAGAAAATCACATTATCTGGAAGTGCCTGGGGTAAGACTTAAATTAATGACTATGGAGCCGTAAAGGTAGCAGTTCTAATCACTGCACCAATTGTGTTACTCTTTCTCAGCACCAGACAGGGAAGTTAAAGGTGCAATTGTTAATTTAAGGCATAGGCATATACTGTACATTGCTTTTGAAAAAGCATTTACCACTCTCTTCATTTTCTTTATTTTTAGGTATTTAACCAAAATCTCATAGTAGATAAAATGAACCTGAGTGAACACATAACATGTTTGCTTAAACCTATTTAAGTCACCTAATAAACAAAGTTATCCAACTGGCACTATATGAAAAAGTAATTGCACTCTTCCACTTAATAGCTGATTTTGCTGCCTTTGCCTGCCTTGCTTGCAACCAAAGTTTTTAGCTATTCATAGAATTTAGGCAATATAAACACAGTACAATAATTCACTGTTACATACTGTACATTTGCATTATTCTCAATGTTGTTATTAGTATTCAAAAAGCTACCTCCCGTGTATTTTATTCAAATTGAATTAGCTGTATGACTATAACAATACTTTTTTGTGTTGCCAAAGGATTTATAATCTATTAAATGATTATATAGTCTCTATCCATGCTGTAGCTATCAAGGGGCTAAACTATTTGTTTCTCTAATGTTGTTTATTTGATTATTATTACTATTATTATTATTATTATTATTATTATTATTATTAAAATTATTATTAGCATTTCTGGGTCATTTCTTTCATCAGATGTTTTAGGAAAGTCTCTGTTTTCCCACAACTCTGTAAATGAGAATGTTGATTCAGGAAATTACTAAATTAATAGATTATCCATTGAGAATAATTGGAAAAAATATGTAATTCATGATCTCATAAAAATGTTATTTATTTATTTTTTGACTTAGATGACAAAAATAGAAAGCCATCATTTTTCATGTTTAGCATAATGTGGTACAGAGATATACACAGTATGTATAAATAGGTATGTAATTTGCTGCAAGTTGCTTTTCTTTTCTTAGTAGTCAAGTTGTTTCAAAATATATATTTATCATCCCTATCAAAAATATTAATAAAATTATATTCAGAATGATTGATTGTGGAAAAATTAAAGAAGTTTGTTTAGTTATTAGATATTTAATGATATTCAAAGATATTGTCACTTTGCCGAACTGTGAGTGTAATATTTCTTTTGCTAATCAATAGCTGTTAAATCAGATCTTCTATGTATCTTCATTAATCTCATCTAACACAGGCTATAATAGAATCTAATATCAGCTGACACTTAATACAATCTCTGTTAATACAAGCACCAGAGACCTGGGCATTGATCCCAATAGCCATGGTGTTTTCAGAATGTGCATATTCTACCCCCAACAGGTTGGATTTCTTTGTCTTTCCTTCACTTTGAAAAGGCACGCATTTTAGGTTGTTTGATGACTTTAAATTGTCCTAGTGTAGATATGTGGGTAAACATCTTTATGACTGACTTACATCAAGATTTGTTTTCTGCCTTATATTCAATGCTCCCTGTGACTGTAAACTGCAATACGCAGATTCAGAAAATAGATAGAGGCCCAGTAACCATTATTGTATAAACAGATAAAATGCAGAATCATTAAAATTTCTCACCCATTTAGTAGCTGGAAATAAACTGTGTTCTATGCATTTATTCAACAATGCTGGCATATCATTGCTGATTGGAAGTTATTTAGAGTTAGCTCACACAGCTCAATTACTTTCTTGCAGAAAATGAAAGAAAACCAGATTCCTTCCATACTTCAGAATAAGGGCATTTTTGATACTAAAAATAAGGCTGCCTGCAATGAAATGTCAATGTAGACTGAAATATACCATATCAGTTTAGGAAACAAGGCCAATTTAAAAGGCACATTATGGGGTTGCTGTGTAAAGACTTACCATTGCCTTTTGGGTGATAAGTCTCACTATTTAGTGTCAATTTCAGCCAGAAGAATTGAGCGAAGTGAAGGAAATTACACATGTTTAAAACAGAATAGGCAATAAATTTTTTATCAGTAAGTCTTGCAAGTCTGCAAACATAAGGGCAGGACTCTAGAGCCAGAGACAATCTTTGTTTGTGTTAACTGTTTTTTTTTCTGCACAAAGATAAAATCTCTAGTATTGTTCCAAAGAGGCAGGATTTCCCACAAGAACATGGTTCAATATAAGGTTTGCTGTTTCTTGAAGCTCACAGTACACAGAAAGTGTGGAGGCTTGCAGATGTTCTGCCTTTGACGTGAGGATGCAATATTTTGTGGGTTTTGTGAGCATCTTGTTGTTATTCTCACAAAGATCTCGTAATGAACCCCTGTGTCCAAAGAGATGTGTTTGTGACAGTACAAAATCAGTTCAGTGCTACAGTATTTCTGCGGTACCACTGGGGATACCACTGGATGTGCGAAAACTGAATCTAGGCCATAACAACATTAAGGAATTAAAGGTAAGTCAGAGTTCTCTTAAATCAGCTACAACAAACTTTTTTAACACAAAGAATTTTTGTATAGCAATAGTAATGCAAGTACCACACAATTACAAATACGAATACAGAAAAAAATATTAGTAGCCATGAAATTTTTTATCTGTTCATATGGCCTATAACTGTCTTATTCAGCAGTTAGAACAAGTAAATATGAAATAACAATAAATACATATTGTATGTGCACTTATAGTTAAATCCTACTTAATCTGATTCAGAATTGTATGGGATAATAGGCATAAACAAGTGCTGGATAAGGTGCTAGCTCATTATAGGGACTGCTTTTACACATGTCTACAGCCACAATTAGTCATTTTGAAATATGATAAGAGAATTGGGGGAAATCCAACATTAAGAACAAATGGGCACTTTGTCACCCAGGAATAAAATAAAAATGATTATTATTTTTAAATTATTAAAGGAGAAACAGAAAAAAACACTTCTTTTAAATTTTTATAATTTTTAACTTTGGTTGGCTATTAGAAAACTAATCTAATCCATTTCTATTTGGCATTAGGTGTTCAGTAGAAGAAAAACAAGGCTGCATTGCATTCATTAATATAACAACTTTTTTTTTTGAAGAAATTAATTGGACATGGAGTGTTTTCTGGAAAAGGATAGTTTTATTCTTTTAGGGTAATTTGCAGCACATAGTATTATTTTAAATTATATGATATTCCACTTTGCCACAATACAATTGCAATATACTTTCACAAATTGTAAAGAAACTATGCTGAGGGATGTAACTGTAAACCTACTTTTGCCCACCCATATGTATTTTTTATATATATATATATTTCATTCTTAGTTCATAATTGTAATCTGATTATTTAGGTGGTTACCTATCATTCGGCAAACATCTGCCACGTCCTCTTAGTTGTGCGACGCACACATATGTATGTGATACAGCATCTGTCAAACATTACAAAGAGTACACAACATATATATATATATATATATATATATATATATATATATATATATACCCTGACCTAACCTAGGTCCCTGAAATCTTGTCTTTTGATCTTTGTTTTTGTGTTTATTTTAACCTGTATTCTTGTATTTTGTTGTATGGGTTGTAGTGTGTTATTAGTGTTTAATGTATTTTGTTGTAGGACAGAGATCCTAAGAGATGGCCACCAGGTATTATATGGAATGGGGACAGTATTGATTATACTGGATCCCAATTTTTTGAAAAAGATTTTATTGTGTTGGGATGGTTTTTAATAGTATAGCAATATAATTTTAGTTCTTGTCTGCTGTTAGTGTTCTTTTAATATCTAGATAAAAAGAATTTTTAATATCTATATTAATTATAATTTGAAATATTTTAATTTTGACCAATGAGGGGTATTGAAATTCAACCCCTCATTAGGAATCAAAAATGTGAAATTTAATATTTATAAGAATTAGATATATTTAAATTTATAATTGAGAATATGTATAGGACGTGTAGATAGACTTTTTGAACTGTAACAATTAGTAGGATGGGTATGGCCTTTAAAATAAAAATTTTATAAATAGAGTCAGTGTACCCATGCAATTTTTGATATGGCCTTCGGGCCAATATCCCCTACCCTAATCCTAACCTATATATTTAGGGTTTACATATTTTATTTTAGCTTGCCACCCTCGTTAGTATGCTGTTGCTCTACTGGGTTGCAGTATATAAGAATGACAAATAAACTCACATAGACATGAAGATGACACAATGACCATGGTAGTCCCAGTTTTCTGGAACAGTGCAGATGTAACACTAAATACTCTCTTATTCTTTACACATGAGTTGCAACATTTTCTTGTTTAAATGTTCCTATGTACTTTGTTCTAGCAGTTAAAATCTTAAAGGGGTTACATTTTAAAATAATATTCAAACAAACGTATATTTGTAAATATCTTTTAAAAGTAATTTAGTGCAGTTTGCTGTGCCATAGAAATAAAACCATTACGAATATATACTAATATTAGCTAATCAATTATTTTTCTCAAAGTTAAAGGTAATAAAGATAGTGAAGGTCATATATAAACTTAAAGAGATACTTAAATAGTAAAGGAACGTCTTAAATGAGGCTGTTTATAGAGAAAGGATCCTATACTGGCGGTTTGAGATCTCTGCATACCTGAACTAACAGAAGACAAAAATACCCTTGAAGATGTTATTTAAAATGTTCCAAAATGAGAAATGAGCCTATGGAGATTATCATCTGGACGTTGCCGATCAAAGTGGAATTATTGTAAATGCTTGACTTCCTTGTTAGGCTGTTCATTTAAATAAGAGAATAGATGCAATGGTTCTGTCGGCTACCAGAGTAAAAGTTAACTTTGTGGAACTGGTATTTTGTAGAATCATCTCTTAGTCTTGGAGGTAATCCCATTGTGTTGTTTAATGGCCACTACCTAGTCAGGCTAAATGAGAATATAGTTTTAGAAGGTGATTTTTGGCAAAAAGCATCAATGGACAGGGATATAGAGAGGCCAGAGTAATAGAGAAGAAAGAAGGTGAAAGGAAGTTTGCTGGTGGCATTCTTAGATGGAGATACATTTGTATCCTTTGTATTGGATCACAGAGGTGTTCTTTTGTTTTATTTGGTTGATCCTTTATTGCTTCATTTTAATTATAACTCCTTTAATTCTTTCATTAACACAGCCACATTTTCTAATAGGAAATGTAATGTCTGCTGTAGATTGCATGATACTTTTGGAGTTTTAAGTCAGTTAGATCAGGCTGCTGTATCTCGGCTCATGTGATGGAAATCCTATAAAGACATGCAATCAATGCAGACACAAAAATTTGGAGTGGAGGGGTGCAACCATCCATTTTAATGTAAATATTATGGGTTTTTTTTTCTGAATGATCAAGTACAGATTCTCGTTTATGTAATGTATAAATCAGTTGTAACATATGCTTATTTTGGATGCATAATGAAAACAGAGTACCTGGAAAATAATTATTCAGACCTGAAAAGAACCTGCAGATGCCACATAGATATGTGTGTTATAATAGAATGAAAATATACTCTGGAGGTAACTTTTCAATATTACTGTACTTAAATCATTTCATGATTTGTCTCTTTGAAAATCCATCCACCAATATTCTGAAGTTGCTTATTTCTTTATTCCTCCTGAAAACAGCAGATGCAAAATAGGAATTAACAATGTACAGTATCTGGCTCCAGTTCATCATAATGCACTCTGATGCACACACCAACACTAAACCGTACCAGGACAATTTAAAGTCACAAGTTAAACTGATGTGCACATGAGCTATCTGTAGAAGAGCAAGACAGACACTGAGAGAATATGCTAAATTAATATATATTTTAGAATATAATATAAAGAATTTACTGTAGTGCTAGAAATTGTGCTACCATGCTTATTAAAAATGAAACAAAATTAGGCTAAATGTTAAGTTATAAACCAAAAAAAGCCAAAATTGTACTTATCACATCTAGGGCTTCCCTGCTTGCACTTTCCCTCTTTCCGTAGTGGAAAACATACATACAGGAAATAGATAAGAGGATGGTTAATTAATTCTTTAGTCCTTTATTTTCCATACAAATTTTCTGGATATGGTAAGAAGTTTCATATGGAAGGACAACCAAGAACAATCAGTTAAGCATTCGTCATTTAAACTTAGCAAAACACTTTCCCCATCCTTCTGCATTTCCTGTAATAGATACTCCGGCCTGTGCGCCTACCCTAGCCTTTGGCCAGGGCCAGGTTTCCCTGCTTGATCATATTTCAAAGTTTTAAACCTTTAACTACCGGGAATTTAATTTAAAATCAAAGAAAACAGAAAAAATGTTTTTTCATGCCTGACAGATTGTAGTAAATACAGATATTGTAATTCATAAAAACAACACATTTGACTATTTAAAGTTTGTATACAGTTGTTAATATATACCAAGAAAGTATAAGACATTTGGTTGTGCCTGTCACCTATGCCTATCAAAAACAAAATTATTTTCAAAATTCTTATGTTATATTGCCCATGTAAAAATATGCCATGTTGTTTTCTAACTTAATCCAGATTAAGGTTGTGTTTGGAGGCTCTTTCATTTAGCATAAGGCACAAGGTAGGAACAAATTCTGGACAGGGTGCCAGTCTATTGTAGGGAAAACACAAACAAACACATGTGCGCACACACACACACACATACTAGGGCCAATTTATTGCCCTAACTTGCACCATTGTGCTGCCGTCTTGTAAAATATTAAAGTTCTTATTTATGTTTTCTTGCATTTTTAAAATGTCTACCAACCCCCCCTAGTTTTAATTTCAATTAGTTGATGTTTTACTAAGGAAAAACTATTTTCTTGAAATGTTTTGAGCATGCAAAATTAAAAAGAGAACTGAAATTATGAGTACAGTTTCTACCCTACATAAAAAGGTTCCAAATCCTATATATACTTATTTTCTTCTAGATACAGTACCAACTAGTAAATAATTTATTTTTAATGTATCTTATGCATACTTATTTCACTATATCAGACAAGCAAATGTCAAACAGAAAACCTTGTCTATGCCTTTTGTTTCTCTGTCACAATTTTAAAAATCTGATAGCAATGCTTCAATTTTTTTTAACTTTGCTATGACCACTGTAATTCCACTCCCACTCCATTCACTGTAAGTGGTTGCTTGGCTTGGAGGATATTGCCAGTGTCAAAAGGCATCACCAAATTGGCACTAAACACTAAAAAGCATAATGGTTAAGAAAATATGTCTGTGCGAGCTGTAAGGGGATTGTAAACATTTATTTATAATGCTGTGAAAGTGAAGGGTCATTAAACTTGGAATAATTGAGGGCTGGGTGAAGGGAGGAAGAGGCTGGCACCCTAAGAAGAAACATGCAGTGTTTCCCCATAATGCTAAAAGAGGACAGCCAAGGTGACTCACCTCAACAAACAGTTGAAGTTCAAGTCTCTGAATGTAGTCCCAGAGAGGCAGTAGGTTCCATGGGTTGTTATTCCTTTTTTACTTTGAGTTGTCTCTAGTCTGCCTTATTTTGTATGATAAGCACACAAGTTTTATGTTTTTGGTTCACTTGAAATTATGCAAGGTGTGGAGAGAAATGATATCTCCTTTGGTTGTATGATTCTTTATATTTTTCTTTTGTCCACCTTTTCTTTACAAGTTAATTCTGCCAAGGTGATTGGACTTGTCACCTTTAAATTCAACAAGTAATTTATTGTGGAAGACTATTAAATCTTAAAAGTGATGATAGGTAGGTAGATAGATAGACATACAGACAGACAGACAGACAGATAGATAGATAGATAGATAGATAGATAGATAGATAGATAGATAGATAGATAGATAGATA
>JANRMT010062791.1:92747765-92781593 GCA_026402145.1 Polypterus bichir lapradei | reverse complement strand
ATAGATAGATAGATAGATAGATAGATAGATAGATAGATAGATAGATACCCTGTTTTATTATTTTAAGAACAAGATGTTGTTTTTAAGTAAATCATACATAAATAAAACAGATGACTCCATCATCCAGTATATTGCTGTCTGGGTTTAGGGTGCACTATAAATGGCTGGTCCTTGAATGAACCCAAACCTCTGTGTTTGCCTCTGTTACAGGTGATGTGATGGAAGGGGCAGGACTGCTAAGCTCATTCTGGAATTGATGTCACTGCTCCTCCCACATCTCATCTTCTACCCTATGAAGGGGAAAGGAGATCACGTGAGCAACTGAGTCACCTTTTCCCCTTCAACCAGTTTCCTTTTTTTCACTTGGATCTGAAAGCACTTCGCTAATGTAGGTTATAAAGGCTATTTGCTGTAAGTATAAAGGAGCCAGAGTAGCATTTTCTGAAACACTTCTGATGAATAATTTGTTGACTGAAAATACTTAATGCTAGTGTGTCAGAGAGAGGATGTACAGCATTATTTATAATGACCCTCAGTTTTCTCTTCATTCTCTCCTCCCCTACTACCACTAACAGATTGAACGTTTGTCCCATAACTCAGCTTGCCCTTTTGATCAGCTTGTTGATTTGGTAAGTTGCAGACAATTCTATCTGCACACAGAAACAAAGTTCTCAACCAGAGCCCAATACTGTTTCATCTTCTTTGTCAATACACCTATTAGGGCAGTATCATCAGAGAATTCTTGAAAGTGACATGACCTACTGTTAAATTTACTGTCTGAGATGTACAGGGAGAAGATAAAAGGAGACAGGAGAGATCTTTGTGTTTCTCCAGTGTTGTTCACATCCAGTTCCGAGACACAGTGTTTGAACTCCAGATAGTCCATTATTCAGGACACCATAGTCTCATCCACCTGTATATCTGTATATACCCAATGGAAGTTGTTGACTTTTCCAACATATTTGCACAGGCAAACAGTAGATCTTCATGCATACATTGCCTACAGATAAAGCTTAAATACTTAAATAATAACCCAAAAAATTGTCTTTCCAATAATTTATTCAACAAAATATCAATAGATGTAATGGTCTACTGGGGAAAAAAGTACACCCTTGTCCATAGAACCTGGTATTGTCCCCTTTAGCAGAAAAAACGTCTTGTAGGTGTTTTGCATAACTAACTAACATTCTCTGACATTATCTTGGTGGCAAATTTGGCCACTTCTCCTTTTAAAGTTCTTTGGAGGATTTGCTAATGTGCTTCAAATCATTATCATATTGGAAGGTCCATTTCCAGTTCAACTTCAAGTTTTAGACAGATGGCCTCATATTCTCCTCAAGCACACTTTGATATGATGCAGAATTCGTATGTAGTTGACTCAATGACTGCTAGCAGCAAAGAAACCCAAAACCATAACATCTCCATTATCATGCTTCACAGTTAGTATGAGGTTTTTCTCTTGAACTGAGATCCTAGCCTTGACCTAGATGTTCAATGGCAAAGTTTAGTTTTACTCTGATTTTGTTTCTGAAGAGCAAAGGGTTTCTCCTAGCACACTTTGTATGCAGGTCAAACTTGTGCAATCTCTTTCTGATTGTAGTTACATGCACTTTGGTAAATATAGTATTTTTGCAAGAGTTACTTGCAGATCCCACAATAAAATTTTGGGGTTCTTGGAGAATTCCTTTATTTTCAAATGGGACAGTTCTCGGGCTGATTTTGTTGGGCAGGCCAGTCCTGAACAAATTAGCAGTCATTTGAAGTCAATGTCACCTGAAAATGATTTTCCTTTCATTGAAATGAATGATTTCAAAAAAATTGTTGATTTTTTTAAATCCCTTGCCAGACTCATAGGCATAGGCAAATGAAGTCCATGGTTCCAAAACAGCACATAGCCTAAGAAATGAAATCCATGTTCAAAATATATACTTTCAATTAAAGACAGACTGAAAATGTTATTTTTATTTCAATCCTATAACAAAAGCAAGCCAAAAAATGAAAATGATTAATACTTAAGTTAAAAACATTCCTAAAGTTGTAACCCCAGTTTTAGTCAAAGTCAAAACCTGAAAAACATGCCTATTCACAATTTATTCTTTCACTTTAACCCTAATTTCTAAATATGTCCATTTCAAACACACAGCCTGTTTAACATATTTTACAAATCAGTTCATTGCTACTTAAAATCTATATAAATAAAAAAAATCACAAAGGCATAAAGAATGTCTGTGCTTAATTGCAGAACATATCACAGCAGTTAACACTCTGTTCATAAAAATCATGATCACTTTTTGTTAACTGTAAGGACTATCTCTTTAATTTGCTGGAAAGTGGGAGTGTGTCACCACACTTGCAGAGACAAGAGAGTAATTCTGTATTGCTATGGTTCTGCCACCACTTGCCAGCAGTACCTTACACTACTTACAGTATACACTGTGTGCACAATTATTAAGCAAGTTGTATTTTTGAGGATTCATTTTAATATGGAACAAATACGGAGCTATCAGTCAATCCAAAATGGTGGTAAACCTGAAAGTTGAATGTTTTACAAAGGAAATGTGAGAGTGAACATCATCAGGGGAATACAAATGTGTGCACAATTATTAGGCAACTATTAGAGTGCAGAATTATTACGCAACTAAAGGAAAAACGAAAATGTTCCCATCTCCCTTGTTTGTTTTCATCTGTTAAAGTGAGAATAATAAAGAACTCAAAATTTACAAATACATATTTCTGACATTTCAAACAAAAAAAAAAAATCAGTGCCCAATATAGTGCCCCTTCTTTTCAATAACAGTCATACGCCTTCCATTCATGGAGTCGGTCAGTTTCTTGATCTGTTGACATCTTTTTGTGCAGCAGCCACCACAGCCTCTCCCAGACGCTGTTCAGAGAAGTGTTCTCTTTTCCTTCCCCGTAAATCTTCCATTTAAGAAGGGCTTTAGGTCAGGCGAGGAAGGCGGCCATGTCATTTTTCTTTTATCTTTAAGGCCTTGACTGGCTAGCCATGCAGTGGAGTTCTTCGATGCATGTGGTGGAGCATTGGCCTGCATAAAAATCATGGTCATCTAGAAAGATGCTGACTTTTTCTTTTACCACTGCTTGAATAAAGTGTCTTTGTCTTCTAAAAACTGGCAGTAGGTTTGGGAGTTGATTTTGAGTCCATCATAAACCTGAAAAGGTCCAACTAGCTCATCTTTGATAATACCAGACCATACCAGTACCTCACCTTCATCTTACTGGTGTCTGAGTCGAAGTGGGGCTCTGTGCCCATTACTGATCCAGCCACGGGCCCGTCCATCTGCTCCATTGAGAGTCACTCTCATCTCATCAGTCCACAAAACCTTTGGAAAATCTGTCTTCAGATATGTCTTGGCCCAGTCTTGACGTTTCAACTTATGTGTCTTGTTCAGTGGTGGTCGGGTTTCAGCCATCCTTACCTTGGCCATGTCTCTGAGCACTGAACACCTGGTACTTCTGGGCACTCCATATAGTTTGCAGTTCTGGAATATGACAACAACTCCATGTTTGTAACTCCATGTTTGATTCTTCTCCAATCTTTGGCAGTTAATTTGCGTCTTTCACGTTTCTTCTGGCCCTGTTGACTATTTGCAACAAAATGTTTGATGGTTCTGTGCTCACGCCCCAATATCTGAGCAATTTCAAGAGTGCTGCATCCTCCTGAAAGACTTTTTATAATTTTTGACTTTTTAGTGTCGGTTAAATCTCTTTTTTTGGCCCATTTTGCCTGAGGAAAAGAAGCTGCCTAATAATTCTGCACACCTTGATGTGGGGCGTTGATCTCCTTAGGCCACACCGCCCCTCATTACACAAATACACATCACCTGATATGCTTAAATCCAATAACTATTCAAGTTTATACAGCTTAGAGTCAGAATACATAAATAAAAATAATGATATGGTCAAAATACTCACTTGCCTAATAAATGTGCACACAGTGTATATAAACAACTCAAAAAATGATTTACATGATCAGAGGCAAAAACCCATAAATTGAAAATGCCAAAATACAAATCTTGAAGAATAGAAAATGTTTTACCCCATTCTTTGCAGACTGATATCAACTTGCATGTTGTAACACTGGTTCATTCTTACATATTGCGTGTTTATATACAGTTGATCTGAGCTTGCTTTCAGCAAAGGACATCTAAATCTATTCACTCCATTTAAATAGAATGGTTTTACGGAACATCACTGAGTTGTTACTTCCTTCATGACAGCACCCCAGTGCTTTTGGTTCTTTTAATCCTAAAATCCCTTTCAAGTCATTTTGTCAGTGAAGTCATGAATCAGATGTTTATGGACTGATTCTGTTTTATCTGGCAAAGGCTTGTGGGAGCTGGAACATACTCTGGCAGTAACCTTTTAAGAGTATGAACTGTCCTTACATAGGTGCATTTGTATGCTTTTCCCTTTACCTGCATAATGGTCACTGATTTAACTGACTATACTGGTAGGAGGGGCTATCCTTCAGAATTAAATGAATGTTTGTGTTTAGTCTCCTTTTGGTCACTACATGGCCATATAAAGAAATAATTATTTATTTTCACATATAAATAGGTAATGTGTTTATTTGTATATAAGTACAGAATGTAAGTAGTATCGCTCTGCAGTACTGTATTCTATTGTGGCTTGGCACCACCAAAACATTTAGCTGGCTTTATCTGACTTATCCATGTGACAAGAAAAGGTACACCTCATTTACTTGATCTTTACTTGAAGTGTGAATTTAGAAAGCGGAGGGGTACATACTTCATATGATAGGTACATTCTAGCTGTAGTACACATTAAGGCAAAAGGAATTTACCATAGAATGAATCCAGATGACACTGCTTATGATCGGTCAGAGACATTGCACAGTTTTGATACTCAAACGCTTCTTTGTGCATAAAGACTAAAACACACAATGTCACTGTCAATCTCTCTATACATAAACATAATCCTATTGAACCTAATAGATCATCATCTATCTATCTATCTATCTATCTATTTCTCACTATTTATAGCTATGGAATTATTAATTTAGCCACTAGAATTATTAAACCATAATGGAATTTATTTTTAAATGAAAACTTATTTCAAATATGAGACATTCCAGATTCAGTTATTTATTTAACAGAGAGCCCTAGATATTGATGTCAATTGGAAAACAGAGATTCCTTATATACTGTTTATATCCATTATATTTAATAACATGAGAAACAGTCTACAGAAGATCTGCCAGACCTATTTCAAGAAAATAATATTATGAGGTTTGTAGGAAGATTGTAGGAACTGCAGCTTGTCAGTATCAGTTTATCCATAAAAGGTCAATCGAGGTGGCAGACTACAATGTTGCTTATTCAAACCCCAGCCTTGACACAACTTCTGATCCTAAACTAACTGCTTAACCCTGTTGTCTTCCAGTTGTAGAAATATGAAAGCAATTGTTTTGTGCATGGTAAGTGTCATCAGATAAAGCATCAATAAAATGAATGCATGCAAATGTATTGTAATATTTACGTGCTATTTTGTCACTTGAAGGGGATTCAATTAAACATTGCAGTTATTTATGCATGTATATTTTATTCATGCTGCATTTACATGACAGTATGTATATGTAAATGCATGAATATATGAATGTATTTATTTATTTTTACAGAAATCTGGGTATGCTGGTCTGGAAGCACTTGAAGAAATAATTTTATCCTCATGTGGAATAGAAGCAATTGAGAGCAACACCTTTAAATCCCAATGTAATCTAAGGGTACTGGATTTAGTGAAGAATAAATTAAAGCATGTTCCTCGAGCCCTTCCACAAAGCCTTGAAATCCTAAAACTAGGGAACAACAGAATCCAAGTCTTACATGATTCTCATTTAGAAGGACTAAAAAAGCTCAGAGTTCTTGACCTACAAAACAATCTTCTTTCTATTCTTAGACCCAGCTCACTTTCATCTCTTGTCAGACTTGAAGTCCTTTATCTGAATGGCAATAACATAGAGTCTATATCTGGTCCTTTCAGGCTACCTTGGCTTAGCAGGCTGAACCTTGAAAATAACAAATTGTCTTTCATTCATTCAAATGCCTTTAACTTTTTACATACCATTCAAGTATTAAGTCTGTCTGGAAACCAGCTGGTCAAAGTTCCACAAGATCTCCCTCCAACACTTTTGTCATTGAATTTGGATCAAAATCAGATCGGGGGGTTAAAGGGTAGAGATATCAATCATTTGAAAATGCTCTCTCATCTGTCTCTCTCTTACAACAGACTGTCATCCATTGAGTGTGACCTTTCTCTGCCAAACCTCACTATCCTGCAGCTTTCAGGAAACCAAATCAAAATTATACCCTGCAAGCTTCCTGCTGGACTTGAAAAGCTTGATTGCAGTCATAATCTTATTCAGGAAGTAACTATTTCAGGACTCTCAGGCCTCAGGCAGCTGAAACATCTCTTCCTGGAGAACAATGTCATTCATCATATTGAAGCCGGAGCTCTTAAAAATTGTGTGAAATTGACAGACTTGGCGCTAGAACAGAATCGACTTACAGCTATTCCTCTTGGGTAAGATTTTACACCATTAAACAAATGTTCTCTCTGAAAGTCAGAGTTCAGACCACATGTACTTCGCATAAACAGTATAAAAATTAAAAAATAAGGCACAGAACTGCTAGTATCTTTAGAACTAGGTGATTTCAGTCACAATGTATTCTTGATAAATAATTTAAAATATAATTTTCCTGTTTTTTTCCAATTTCTACAACCAAAGATTTGCAGAACTGTAAAGTTCCTGTTGTGTGTACTTGTTGCTGATTCTTTGATATTCTGTCTTGTATTTTCCAATAACTTAGTTTTCATACTTCTTAGTGGTGTGAGCAAACGTAATATAGATATTTATCTTATGGGATGCCTGTTACAAAGTGAACCAACCAGAGACAAACCACATATATTGAGAGTACTTTCAAATTCCACACAGAGCACAAATAAAGTAGGAGTCAAACCCAGTTCCATGGAGATAAGTACTGACTACTGTGTCCTTGTTGCCCAGATTCTGTTCAATTACATTATTATTCCTACTGGATAAACTCTGACAAACACACACACACACACACACACACACACACACACACACACACACATATATATATAAATATTATTTCTGCTGAAACCCAAGACATTATGCAACATATGATAATCCATATAAATACGCACATTCATTGATAAATATGCTGTATCACATTGGTCACCATAGCTGTCCACATTATTGACTTGTCTCTAGTTTTCATAATCTAGTACCTTTCTATTCCTTTCTCATTAAAGAACTAAATACATTTTTTTAACATTTTCGTGATTAAAAAAAATGCAGTATAGAAAATCCTATATTACCTCAAGAGTCATGAATGATTGTAAGCATCAGTATACACTTTGTGATTACTGATATTCTATGTACACAGTCACACCGAACTTTACTTTCTTTTTGTCACTGCTGTTCACAGTCATGCTTTAAACTGTGGAAAGAAATAATGTAGCTCAAAGTTCTTTATAAATAATAAAAGAAAAATTATATTAATTAATCCCTAGTCTGTAATGAGATTAAATAGTTAAATATTATCTAAGTATTATGACAAATCCTACAAGATGTGATACTACAGTTATTATTATAGCAGTAGTATCCTTCAACCTTTCAAACATCAAAATAGGCTGTCAAGTACTTTGGCCAGATCATAGCAGAATACCAGAATGAGAAAACAAAGACAAAGTTATTAGAAACTGGAAAAAATGATAGCAAAAGAACATCCACATAGAAGGTGTTTCTGCCATATTTTAAACACAGGTCTCAGCTCTATAGGGTGGTAATGCTGTATTTCTGCATAAAATATGCAGATATGGTCTTCTTCTTCTTCATCCTAGCGTTTATCCCGCATGGCAGGGTCCACTTTTCTGCAAATCCGTCTCCATTTGGCACGATCAAGGGCATCTTCTGGGACGGCATTGACAGTCTTCATGTCTTCCTTTATTCTGTCCATCCACCTCTTCTTCGGCCTGCCACGGGGGCGCTGACCACCAGGATCAAGCCTCATAGCCGTTTTTGCTACTGAGTTGTCGTCTGCGCGCACGACGTGTCCATACCACCGTAGCCGTGCCTCGCGCATTTCTCCGTGATTGGGGCGATGCCGAGGCGCTTTCTGACATCTTCATTCATGACTTGGTCCCAGCACGTGAGGCCTAGGCACCACCTCAGCATTCGCATTTCCATCGTGTGTAGGGCCTGCTCGTGCTTGGCAGTGGCTGGCCAACACTCCGATCCATACAGGGCGACTGGGCGGACTATAGTCTTGCAAATCTTGGCCTTGAGGTGGTCAGGCATTCGGTGGTCACACAGCACGCCTGTTACTTGGCGCCATTTTGCCCACGTGGCGTTGATCCGAGCTCGCACATCAGGAAGGATGTCCCCGTCGTTACTGATCGTCGATCCCAGATACTTGAATTCATGGGTCTTCTTTAGGTCTTCTCCATCGATGCTGATAGTGCCATCGGTTTGGAGGCCAGCTTCCATGTATTCAGTCTTCTTGATGCTGAGTCTCATGCCATGGTCGGTCAGGCGTGTCTTCCATTACTGCGTATGTTGTTGCAGCTCACTTCTAGATTGGTTCGCCAGGAATACGTCGTCGGTGTATAAAAGTGACCATGGTTGGGGAGTTTGGAGATCGGCGGTCGCTGTGTCCATACAAAGGATGAGCAAAAGGGGCGAGAGGGCCGAGCCTTGGTGTACTCCCACGTTGATGGGGAAGGGCGGTGAGATTCCCACGGGACATCTGACTACACTGGTGACGTTTATGTAGAGCAATTTGACCCAGTCGACGTAAGCTTCCGGGACTCCGTGAGATCGCAGGGCATGCCAGATAAGGTCGTGTGGCACTCTATCGAATGCCTTCTCCAAGTCCAGGAATGCCATGTGGACCATTTGATTTTTCTCTCGATGTTTCTCCACCAGCAGTCTCGCGGCGTGTATGGCGTCTGTGGTTCCACATCCCTTAACAAACCCACACTGGTTAGGGGTGATCGTGACGATCCGTCGCAGGCGGGCGTCTAGGATCCTTTCGAATATTTTCATAGTGTGGCATAGGAGGCGGATTGGTCGGTAGTTGGCGCAATCGGTGACATCGCCCTTGGCTTTCCAAATGGGGACGGTGACGCTGGTTGTCCAGACCGCTGGTATCCTGCCCTCTCTGATGATGTTATTGAATAGGGTGCTGAGAGCAGCGGCTCCTTGCTGGCTGAGAAGTTTCCAGACTTCGACGGGAATGTCGTCGGGGCCAGAAGCTTTTCCATTCTTCATTTTCTTCACGGCATCCTTGATCTCAGCAGTCGTGATCGGCGGGACTGGGCCATAGATGGGGGCGGCGCTGTGGATTAGTGGGTGGGGAAATTCTTCATTGCTGATCTGGGAGAAGTGCTCACTCCAGCGTTCGAGGATAGCTGGTGGATCACGCAGGACCTGTTGATTGACGTCTTTAATATGTTTCACTTGGCCGATGTCCTGCGTTGAACGGTGTCGGCTGTTGGCCAGGCGGTATATCTTGTTCGCTCCTCCAGGCTCTTCCAAGTCGTGGTAGAGCTGGTCATAGTGCGCAGTCTTCGCCACTGCCACCGCCTTCTTCGCCTTCGCCTTCAGGCTCTTGTACCGTTGGTAGTCCTCGTCTTCTCTAGACTGGCGCCACTTCTTTAGCGCTGACTTCTTTTCTTTCACGGCGCTTTGGACTTCTGTGTTCCACCACTATATTTGCTTGTCGATAAAGTGCTTTCCTGGCTTGGTCTTCCCTAGGACGTTGGTTGCTGCTTCTCGGATTTGATCGGCTATCTTGTTCCATCTGGTCTCGACTAACTGGTTGCTGTCGTTGTTGAGGTCGATCGATCTGAGTGCTTCGGTGAGGTCCCTTCTGCCTTCGGCCATCCTCCACCATTTGATCTTTTCCTCGTTGGTGGTTCTCACTTGTCGCCGTTGGCCAAGGTCTAGCTTGAGGTCCATGACGAGTAGCCGATGTTGTGGGCAGATGTTGGTCGACGGGATTACTTTGACATCGGTTACCAGTTTCAGGTGTTGCCTTCGGGTGAGAAAGTAATCGATTTGCGTTTCTCTTCCGCCGCTAGAGTATGTGATGAGGTGTGATAGCTTCTTCTTGAAGAAAGTGTTGGCCACTGCAAGATCATGCGTTCCCGCACAATCCAGGGCACATTCCCCGTCCTCGTTGTGGCTTCCGTAACCTTGTCCGCCATGAAGCCTTTCATAGCCATTCCTATCTCGCCCAACGTGACCATTGAGATCGCTGCCAATGACAATATATTCTTCGGGTCCAAGTGCTCGAAGGTGGGCATTGAGATTTTCCCAGAAATCTTCTTTGTCTGCTTCCGAGCAGTTGGTTTGGGGGGCGTAGCAGGAGATCACTCGCATGGTGATGTCACCCGTGTCGATCTTGAGTGACATGAGCCGATCCGATATTTGAGTCACTTCGACCACATTGTCCCGTACTTTCTGGCTGACCACTATTCCCACACCATTTTGGGGCTTGTTGCCATTGTAGAATAGCTTGAATCCATCGCCTATATCCCTTGCCTTTGCACCAGTCCATTTGGTTTCTTGGATGCATGCGATGTTGATGTGGCGGGTCTTGAGGGTGTCAGCTAATTCTCGGCTTCGTCCTGTCATCGTGCCGATGTTGAGGGTACCCAATCATAGTGGTTGTTGTTGTTGGACTCGCTGCTTTCACCTGCCTCGTCCATGGGCAGGTAGCCCTTGTCCAATTCTCACGACGCTCGGTCGAGGGCGCCGCACATTGCCTCCAGGGGACGCCCTAGCATTATCTTCCAAATTTTGAGACAGTATTGCCATTTGATGCGACCAAGAAATGAATCAACCGATGTGTCGCTCCATCTGACATCGAACACCCTCACCGTTAGCCAATTTCCCAAAGGGTCGTTGTTACCAGCCGGCACCGCGAGGAGGTGGTGATGGGATTTTGCCAGCCAAAATATGCAGATATGGTGGACTCCAATAAAACCACCACTTCAGATCAGCCAGCATGTTCCCCTTTTCCAATGCAGTCTCAGATTCTGTCAGTCTCATCTCCATTTCCTTGGAGCAATATAAAATCTAGCCCTCATAACTGGTTGAGCTAAAAGAGAACTCCCCTAGATTGAACAACATCTTTAGTATATTTTCTAACTCTGCAACATGCTTACTCACTTGAGTCCTTTTGTAAGGATGTCCTCTTTATCCAGTAAGGCCAAAGGTCATGAAAATGACAGCCTTTATATATTATCTTACCAAGGCTCTCTGCATTCATATCATAAATTTATATATTGGGTTTAATGTCCCTGATTTCAGGGAAAACCCAGTAGGTGGCCATTTAGAGATGAACACTGAAGCCAAAAGCAGATTTTCCTAAGAAATCCTCACATCTTGGAGATGTCTAATCCATTGATTCAAACAAACCATCAGATGATGACAGACAATTCAGCACCTCTTTTCAGCAAAGTTTTCAGAATATACAGCCTCATCTCTCAAGACGCATACAGTAAAGATGCTTAACTCCAACATTTTCTTCTCTTATTTAGAGTATTATGTTTTCTTGTGTTTGAAAATAACATTCATGAAGCAAAATTCATGACTTGTACAAAAGACCACAAAATGTAGAGTCAGTAGGCATTACCTGTTTGAACACTTCACATATCTTACCCAAGAATGAATGATGTTGGTTGGTTGCATTGGCTAAATTTATAATAAGTTATTAATGCATTTCTCATTTTAGCCAACCTTCCTCTCCAATACCTGGCCTACTAGAAGCTTTTTTGATTTTCACAGAAGCCTTGTTTTATCATTTTGTGTTTATCAAAATGAGCAGCTTCAGAATAGGAGAAAAACTAACCACAATAAAAATATCTGGTTCCAGTGTTAAAGTTTGGTGTAGTAGTACATCTGACTATATGTGGCCAGTACTTTTTTTTCTTTGGATAACTTTGTTCTGTGCCATACAGATGGTGCCCAATTGCTAATATGCAAGTTTCCAAAAGTATATTTATTCCTTTGAGTTCATCCCTTTACTAAATCTTTATGTTTCCCCGTGTATATGGTCACAGGGATTTTTGACTTTTCTTGTCTTTTTCTTAAATATTGCTACCTACCTTCCTTGAGACATCCCTCCTTTTCAGGGGATAGTCTCACACACACATACTCCAACTTCATACATTAGGAGCCAATTTAGAGTCACCAATAAGCCTAAAATATGGGACTTTGTGATGTTTGAGCAAACCAAAATACACAAGAACATGAAACCTTCCCATATACAGAGACCACAATGGACAACGAACCTAGTCTGTCCAAACTGTAGACATGCCAGTGTTAGAGTCATCAGTTAACTTAAATACTTAAATACCTTATTGACAATTGAGCAAAGTCAAATGATCAGATAAAAATTCCTACAAACAAACTGAGGGAGCATTACAAGTTCCACACAGAGCACAAAGAGATTTGGATTCAAATCCAGGTCCATGGAATTGGGAGTCATAAATACTGACCCCGTGCCGCTGTTTCACAAATTCTGTTTAATTACATTTTTTACTATATAACATATAGACTCGTAACACTGAAAAAAAAATATAATTCTGCTAAGACCTAAAATGTTATTCAGTGTATTCTCATGTATATACTTGCACACATGCATATACTGTATAAACGTATTGTTCTGGTTTACTGGAACAGTCCAGGTTATTGACTAGTCTCTAATTTATTGGAAGCAAAATGGCATGATCCAGAATTCATCAACTTTAAATTCCCTTCTCACAAAATAAGACAATATTTTATCATTTTCATGCAGAATAATTACATTTGTTTTTAAATCCTAGATTTTTTGAAGAGTTATGAAGGAACATGATTTTTAGAGTCATTATAAACTTTGTGATTTCTGTTGTTTCCTAGGCTTCCCGAGACACTTGTTAGATTGGATCTGAAAGGAAATAACATTGCATTTATCTCGGAGGAAGAGGTGAAGAATCTCCAGAAGCTGCAGATGTTGAATTTGCGAAATAACAGCCTGTCATCTCTTAGCAAAGCAGCCGTGGGCCTGCTGTCTAGATTACGAAGGGTCTACCTAGATGGCAATCCATGGAACTGCAGTTGTGACCTACTGAAAGTTGAAAGATTGTTGTTAGCTAGGCAAGTTGAAATACCCAGTGGGCTGTGCAGTGAGGCCAGCCGAAGTCAACAAGAATACAAGAAGATTTCTGTAACACCATTGACTGGGTGCCAAGACGACATGGAAAAAACAGCCGAAGGCAGTAAAGATGAGAGAAAGATGGATAAAGATAATGAACCAATAGAAACAGAGGATTACTATGATTATGATTGACCATGAGCACAAGTGAATTCCCATATGAAATTAACAGATAAGCTTTTCAGATGACCTCTGATACTTTAAGCTGGTAATTCTTGCTGACAGACCATGACAAAGTCAAATAATCAGATAAAAATTCTCACAAACAAACTGAGGGAGCATATACAAGTTCCACACAGAGCACAAGGAATGGTGCATGTGTATTTATTGTCTTTATCAAATAAAAAACTAATTGTTCCTTTCCTTGTTTTTAAGAAATAGAGAGAGGTAAACACCATCAATTGTACCACAATGAGAGATTTGTGTAATTTATGAATGCATCGGTACAGCAAAATGAACATAATAATTAAAAAGATATTATAAATGCAGGAAAATAAACTCCTACAAAATATTATTTATGTTTTTGTTCTAGTCTATTAAGTCATATTCAGAGAAAGGTTAATCTTCAGAAATTCCATTTTTACAATTCCACCTTGTTAATCAGACATGTAAAAATAAAAATCAAAAATAAAATGTTTTGCCTTTTTCATAGTGACTTAGGTACAAAGTCATAATTAATGTTTCAGTAAAGTGGCAGAATGTGATCCTTGAGTGCTGGTCTCTCTTCATTATTTTATTTATAGTGAAAATATGCAGTTACATCTGACATACAGTATATTTAAAATGTGGTGGAGAGTATTTATGCAACACTGCACGTGTTGCCGATACTTAAATGGTACAATTTACAGACATACATGACAGAGTACATCATTTTTCAATATGTATAAAGATTTAAATTATACATATGCAAGTAATATTTTTCTATACTTTTTATTGGTTTTATAACCTGAATTGGAGTAAGTATGTGTGAGAATGTTCTGTTATTGGTTTCTTAGATTATATTACACAGTATATGAATTACAAGTAAGTTGACTATACACTGCTATAACTTATTCCAATCAATCCACAGTAATTTATTTATAGAAAATGTAAAAATATCAAGTGGTAGGAAACACTAGTGTAAAATACAGTGTATTAAATAAAATATTTAATAATGTCATATAAAACACCCAATAATTGAAATCCTCCTGTCACCCTGACGTAAATTAAGATAAGATGAGATATTTAAAATTGCTGTTATTTACTATATTATAAAGTAATATTGTAAACGGGTTAGGTGCTGCATCCCTCAAGTAAGTGACAGTTGAAATCACAATAGTATGATTTAACTAGTTTTTGCAACACCAACAATAAAAGACAATGTTTCATTTTACTTCGTTTTTTTCCAGAAGCATGACCTTTATTCTAATAGTCTGATTTCCTTTTTTGTTAATTTTTTGTCTTGGAGGGCACAGGGATGCAGCGTTTAGTACTTCTGACTGATAGCTCCAAGACACTAAACTTAAATTCAGCCAGGTATTTTCTTATTTGCAGTTAACTGCAGTATGTTTGTTCTCCCTGTGTTTATGTGGGTTTTTCTCCATGTATTCTCATTTTCCTCCCATATTTCAAAGACATACTCATTAGCTTAATTGGTTGCTCAATACTGGTCCTGTATAAGTAGATATGATGGTCTGATATTCATGGATGTTTCCTGCTTTTCACCTTATGCTGTTAGACTAGGCTCAGGCTTCCATGACCCTGATATGAATTAAGTAGGTTTGATAATGTATGAATTTAGCATTTACTATTGTAATGTTGATTCAGTATGAACAATTATCAATGAAAACAATTTTAGAAGTAAAGGTATTGTTTTTGGTGAATGGCTTTCTGCTAGTTTAGGAATAAACTACAAAATTCTTGTTGCTGAGTCTGACAGCCAGAGAGAAGCATATTGTGATAGTAATGGTGAATATCATTAAGGTAGAGCAGAAGGAACAGCACTGCTGGAGAAAGTATGGTATGTTCCTGGAAGGAAATTTGGCAGGCACAGCAGCCTGAGATAGAGGAGTGTGATATGGACAGAACTAAAGATGTTAGTGAGTACATTTGTTGCTCTGATTACTTCTACTAAGGAATACATTGAGGGCAAGGAGGGAATGGCAGAAGTGGTGATAGCTCCACTGTTAACTTTTAGAGGATACACTGCTACAGGGGGATAACTATCATACTGTGGTGGACCTCAAACAATATATGCAGTTGTAAAGCAACATAATAGGCCTGGCCCTTCAAGGGCTGCAGAAGGCTGAGGGGTACAGCTGTCTCAGGTGCTTTTAGAGGGTATTCTAGCTTGGTGGCCCTGTAACAATTCCAAGACTAGACCGGAAGTGACTTCAGGTGGGAGTTCTAACCTAGTCTAACCCCAACTCAGCTTGTAGTCAAAATATGAATCTGGGCACAGGCTTGATTGGTTGGTGGAACCGAGATGCCAGGTCATTCACAGAGAGTGAAAGAGAGAACGACATGGGAGGAAGATTTGGGAGTGTTTTATGGTGCTTTAGTATCAAACCTCCCCTGTAGGTAAAAAGGGTGACAGACCTACAGCATGTAGGAAGATCCAGAGAGGCAACATATTTTGGTTTGGTTGGTTTATATTGCTCTCACTCCAATTGTTATTGTTTTTCCTTCCTTTTGTCTAATAGAGACACATTTTGATCAATACTGGCCTCCTTGAAGTTATGCTGAGATAAGGGCTTAACAACAGTGCCACCTATTGTCCACAACTTAAATAAACATTGTTAATGAAGATACTGTGATTACTTGTTTTTTAATTTGCCAGTTATCCAGTTATGGTCATATCCTTCCTGCAATCAAACCAGCAAAATTGGGCTAACCAACTAGTTTTATAAAGATAATAGAATAAGACTCTATTACAAGCACTTACTTGATTATATGACTGATGAATGCACAATAAGCACACTCTTGTGCACTTTAGCAATAATACAATCATCCTGAAGTCACCATGATCTCACCCTCTCAGTTACTGCCTTTCTATGGTGAACTTTATTCACAGTTCTAAAGTGTAAGTTGTAAATGTAACAGACATTAAAATCAAATCATTTGCACTCCTGAAATTTCACTTGTTAGGCCCATTCAAGTAGACAAAAGCAAAAAGCACATAGAGACAACAGGTTTAAAATTGTCTCAGAATAATTCAGGAACACATAATTTAAACACAAAACTTTGATAAATACTTTTAGCAGTATGACAAAAGGTTTTTACCTATACAGTTTCACCATACTTATGAAGAAACTCTTCACGGCTAAATGTTTACTTCAATGTCTGTGATGTTTTTTTTTGTTAAATGCCATATGGTACTGGGTAGAAAGTATATGAGGTCCACTTTGTGTGGGTCTTTAAATTGAATGATTTATTGTAAGTGTTGTGTGCTAACTTGTGTTTGTCATCAGTTGAGGTGATTTCTAGTTTTTTCTACATTGTCTTCTGGAGCACACTTGTCAAGTTATTCACATCAGTCATCATAAAAATGTTACCACTGCTTCAAGGTGTAATGGAATGTACTTATTGTTTTCATGAAATAGTGCATATACAGTATTTAGGAAAATGCAGCAAAGCAGGTTGTACATCAATGGAGGCACTGTGCAGCAATGGTTAGTGCTACTACATTTTATCTCTGTAGATCTGATTCAAGTCTGGGTTCAGTTGCTGTCTGTGTGGTGGTTGTACATTTCCTAATGATCAACTGCAATTTCTCAATGTACGTCTGCTCTACCCAGTATCCTCGAGATTTGTATGTTTACTTTATTGGCAACTGTACTGTAAATTGGCTCAGTGGGAGTGAGTGTGTAGCAGTGCAGTAGCGAACAAGGCTCACTTGTAATGAAGCCTTTCATACTTTGGAATGCTGCATCATGCCTGGCAACCCACTTAAACTCTCTTGAACCTTTTAAATGTTACTGCAGAAGAGTGTTGATCTCTGACAGAATTAACACAAGAAAGTTACCATACCTACTACTGTTCCATGTTCTGTTTTGCACTTGTGTGGCTCTGTGCCCTCCATGGCAGATACTTGACTTGAGAGTGCTTAAATTCCATCCATCCATCCATTATCCAACCTACTATATCCTAACTACAGGGTCACGGGGGTCTGCTGGAGCCAATCCCAGCCAACACAGGGCACAAGGCAGGAAACAAACCCCAGGCAGGGCGCCACTAAATGATAACAGAAATGTCCTGTCATGGTTCATCCAGGGTTTAAACCCTGGCTCAAATGTGGGTTCTATAGTTTAATCATTCTGTTTATCTCTTAAATAATATTTTGTAAATATTATTGATTTTAATTTTTGTGTTGTATATTTTGAGGAACATTTTCTATGTTGATAATTTTGTATTTATTTATTTTTTTTTCTTGGAGACTTGTTCTTTAATGCTGCAGCTGAGTAACCATCTCCACTGACATTTAAGGTAAAACAGGTAAGGATTATTGGGGATTATTCATAATTATTTTTATTGTACTTCTTGTTTTGTTTTTTGTATTTCCTGGATTTTTGATCCCTGCTCTTGACTGAAGGTTCAGTTATTATTTAGTGATTATTGGATTTGTTGGCTTTTTGGCAAAATTTATTTTTGCAATCCTTTTTGAATCCTACAATAAATCTTTAGATACAAATTAATTTTGGGTTGTTTTATGTTCATACTTGAAGTCTTATGATTTTCTTTTCTGCATTTTATGGACATTTTGAACTTTTGTTATTTATAAGCCTGATTCCCATTGTGGCTCTGTACAAGTTCTGGAGCCTGCCATTTCAATTGGGATTAAGCTGTCTGTGGTGATGCCTAATGTGGTGGAGTCAGACCAGGCCTGCACACATTTTTGAGCCTTTGTATGACAGGATCATAACATATCCAAAGTAACCTACCTTTTTCGGTACTAATTATGCACTTTTGGACATTGAGTTTAACCACTGAAACATACCATAAAAGATTTTGTTGTATTCCTTTTTGGTCTCTCCATGACTAAAATAATGCACATCTGCTGTTAATGTGTTGTGGCCTTCATATGCTTCTGGTGGAAATTATCTTGGTGCTGTCTGTTGTGTCAATGTCATGGTTCAGCCAGCATTTTCACCCTGGCTGGTGTTTAAAGTTGTGTCCCTTGTTTGTTTTGTTTACTTTTATATCATTTATTCATATTAATGTTTTATTTATTATATCTGTTTTTCTATGTGTGTCTTGTTAAAGTGGAATGGCCTTTGTTATGTCCCTTGTGTTTTATGGGTGGCACCCCAAAGGATGGGGTCACCTGCCAATCACTGCCAGGAACGACCCTCAATCCTGTTTAAGGGAGGGCCTCCCATAGTTCCTTGTGGTTCATTGAACATTTTTGTGAATATTGGTACTTTTGTTATTGCTTTTGATTTTCTGGATTTTTGAACCTTTGCTCTGTTTTTTACACTTATTTTATCTTCATTTTGAGCTTTTGATTAATTATTAACTATTATTATCGTTTCAAGGTTTTGGTTGATGGAGAATTTATTCTTGTAATTATTGAGTCAATTGCACTTAATTTTTCTATTAGTTATTAATTCATACCATTTTATTTTTAATATATTACACCACCATTTTCTTTATATTTTGTTACACTGCCCCCTTGTGAAGCCTTGATGGTGCACTGACTCTTTTGAACAGACAGGGTCTTGAAATAGTGTTGTCACTGTTCTTTAGTTCCTGCCCTGCCCTGTCAACCCATTACACCAAGCATCTCATAAATGTGTCAGTTTCAGGGATTTCATTGTTATTATATAACATGTTTTTATTGTGAATTAGTTTGGTATGTCTCTTGTTTCACTTCTTTCTATGTATAGACACAAATAATAACTGCTCATTTGGTTTTTTGGTTTAATTGTTTCCCTTCATTTTGTTTTCTTTTCATAAGGGCAAGACATTTTATTTGGATAGATGTTTAACAATGATTTGAAAATTAAATACTGACAAATTAGGTTCAATTACAATACATACCATTTATATTTTTGACAGTTTTGACCAGTTCTGTAAAAGATTCATCTTCTTCATCTTACACATAATAAGGGAAAGATAATATGAATTTAGCTCCTTGGCAACATCTTGCACATCTCAGGTCGTAAATATTTCATAACTGCATGACTCCTCAAAATTTAATATATGGCCCAATCTAACTCTCATTATTTTTCTAAATCTTTTTAATTTTTCATAGACCAGACAATTTTAGATTTACAAATAAAGTGCAGGTAACAGATCTCTGATTTTCATTATCTGCTTTTTCTAAAGCAATTTTGCTAAAAATCACCTCTAATGAAATATTATACAGTAGTTCTATTCTACTTTACAAAGTTAAAACACTACTATGATCACACGCAAGGAAGACAGAGACAAGTTATTTTTTTATTATAATCTTTCTTGAGATGAAATGCTGAAGAAAGCATCAAGCAAATAAAACAAATTTAGACTATTAATAAAAAACAAATATCAGTGAGGGAAAATAAATGAAGAAATCACCACTATATAAGTACACACTAATGTTAATCACAGCTGTGCTTATGGCCTTTACAAACCAGAACATACAAACCTACAGCATTACATTATATTGAAAACAGAGCCACTATATGTCACTACGACTAGAAAAGATGACATAAAAAGCCAGAGGGCTCCTATAGTTATAGTAAGGCCTTTTAGTAATATCTGGAGCAAGTGCTGATTTCATGTTAACACTTTATTTTTCACATGTAATTAGGACAATGAAATTCTTATTCATATTTGCTTCCTCAAAAATTATTAAACAGATAAAAAGCTTACAGTGAACCAACAAACACATAAAAACAGGAAAGTAGTACAATGTGCAAAAATGCACTGAAACATTCAATTTACAATGCAAATACATGGCATTTGTCTGACCAGTGTTAATGGACAGCAGTCAGACAGTCAGAGTGCCCTTAGAACAAGTACCCTTTATGGTAAAACTATTTTTGCCAACCATTAGATTCCAATATTTCAGTATGGCCTAGTGGCTAAGGCAACTGTGTTTAAGCTGCAAAACTACTGGTTTACATGTAAGTGCCCTATTTAAATAACATCCTAAGAGCTGCATTGGAGCCAAACCCGTCAGCATCAGGCTTAAGACAGGAACCAACTGTCAGTCCATTCCAGAAATCCTCTAATTAACTTATTTTATCAAAAGACAGAACAGTCCACTGCATATCATATTTAAATGTTGTCTTTTGGAAACTAGAGGCTTTTTTATAAAAAACTAGCTGAAGTACCTGGTGTTTCCCATGCATATTTATAGAATAGGTTAAGGAAAGAAAGCAAAGGCCCCTTGTTGAAAGTGGAAACATTGTCGAAGTTAAATTATGAAGAAAAGTCAACAAAGCAGGAGGCAGTCATCCACCCTTTTATTCTCCTTTGTGTTGTGCTGCATTTCCATTTCCGATCAAACCTCACCCAACATCCCACTGCAAAAGTGCACGATATGCCTTTTTATATTACCGTAGATAGAACCAGCATGTGGTTTTGCACAGGTAAGTAATGTTAAGCTCTGGTCATTTCATTTACTAGTCTGCCTTCAGTCTGTTGTGCTGTTTCACTTCCTCTGAGCCAAACTGTAGCACAGAGGGGAAAACAAAAAAAACACTCAGACCCTCAGGGTCAAAATTTTGGGTTCAAAAGTAGTCTGTCTTGTCTGCAAAATTTGGTCCAGATCGGTCAAAGGGTCTATAGGGAACACAGAGACAGACAGAATATATATTAGCTAAAACTATTATGTTGATCTGACTTCTTCAATTTAGTTAGGGCTGGGCAAGCTCAATATGAAGCTGCGTGGTTTTGCATCTGCCAATCTCACCTTAAGATGTTCTGAGCCTGTGTTGGAATTTAATTTATTTCTACTTCCTATTTACCTATTCCTGCCTTTGAAAAAATCATGAGTTAAAATGAAACACAGCAAAATAAATATAGTACTGTGGTCTCAAGAAGAATGCAAATATGTACTGACATTTCAGAAAAATGCTAGATTCACTGATTTGTTATTAAAAAAAATAAAAAAAAACAAGTGAGGTATCAGTAACAGGTATTTACTGATACTTTATCATTCACAGTATCAGTATCTTCATCAGAAACTTGCTGTTTTTAAGATACTTTCTAAAAGAGACAGACAAATTGAAAACACTAAAAATGCATCTGTGACCTTAAAAAGACAAATAAGAAAAGTAGATAAAAAATACACTAAAGAAGTGGTATCAATCCAGCAGGACATTTACAGGAAATACGTGCCTTCAGATGATGAGCCTGAATGAAGAAAAAACACATACACACCTTGCAGCCTCAATCCCTTAGTGAGCTATAGCCTTTTGAGATGTGATGCCATTCACTGGTGAGCCACATCCAATAAAACAGTAGTACTAGTAAAAGTAATACTGTTAGGCATACAGAGTATCAACATTCTGATAGCTACAATTGAGATTATGTGGCCATCAAAATACAAATGCACTCCCCAAGCTGTCTCCTTCTACATTTCTCTAGACCAGTGCATCTCAAGTTCAGTCCTGGCTGCCCACCCTTCTTTCCCTTCTCTGTGCCTGCAGGTTTATGTTCCAGTCAGTTTCACAATCAGTAAGTAATTTTACCTGTAACTGACATCATTGTTTAATTAATTGTTCTTTTTTATTCTTCTTCTCTTATTCTGCCTTCAGGAAATGTTTCATTGTTAATAAATTTCAAATTAAATTATCAAAATGTTATATACAATTATACACTGTACAACATGTAGTAAAATGCATAGTTGCTCAATTTCAAGACTGTGCATTAGAATATAAAAAGACAATAAATACAAAATTCGCAACACTATAATGTCAGTAAATAACAAAAAAGTACATAATTGTATTATAAGAAAATTACTGTATATAATACATTACTTAACATAGTTGGATTAGCAATTACCATCATGTAGCTCTAGGCACTGTCCTAATTTAGGATGTGGATCAACTGTGGAAAAATGGTCCTTTTTAACCTTTCTGAGCTGGTCATCAGGCAGCAGTAGTGTTCACCTGAACGCAGCAAAGAGAAGTATCCATTGTTTCCTTTGCCCTGGTCTGACATTGTTTAATATAGAAGTCTTGGAAGTTAGAGAGCGAAAGAAAACTCAGTGATGCATTCAACTGTCCCTTCTGCATATCCTTGCGGTCCTGCTGTATGCTGTTTCCAAACCAGTGGGTAATACTTCCTGTCAGCATATCTTCGATGATGGATTTATAGAAATTCTTTAGTATCTGAGAGGGCAACCTAAAATCCCTGAGGTGTCTGAAATGATAAAGGTGTTTGTCCCCTTTAGCGTTCAGTGTCATTTGCACCTGCATCTTGTCACTACTTGTCAGGATTTTGATACAATTATGGGAGCAAATTCCTCAAAAAAAGGCAAAATAAAAAGAAAATGGTAGAAGAAAGTTAAGCATTTAAAGTTATAGGAAAAAAAAGTTTGAATTTCTTTCAAATGTAAATATCATTCTAAAATACTTTTCTGAATGCAAAATAACAGAAGAAAAAAAGGTCAGCTAATTATGCAATTTTAAATCCAGCCTGACCCACTGATTTGTGAAACTGGTTGAAATAAAAACCAGCAGCCATAGTGGTAACTCAGGACTGAATTTGAGTCTAAACCGTCTTTTTACAGCAATCAATGCTTCCTTTTTACAGCTACACTATTTTTCCATAGTCAGGCAAGATAGCTCTCATTTTCCAGCAAACAGCCCCCTTAATCTGTGCCACTATAATGTTGTATTCTGCCCTGGAAATAAAGGTGAACTGCCAGGCGAAGATAATTATTTTCAATATTTAACTACTCATTTCTTGTTTTGAAGTAAAACATTTTGTGTTCTTTATCATTTCTCTCTATTATAAAAAAAATCCTGAGAGGGAGACCATGGAGACGAGATGTCATCTTCTCAGAAGACAATTTAACGTTCCGTGTGAGACTCTTAAATGTCACGTGAGACAAGGCAGTGAGACAACATTTAAAACAAGTTCATGGACATCTAACCAAGCAGTTGTTGGAATGCATTTGGCAGACACACTTCATGTGCTCCCAGCTCTTAAAACAACGACAAGAGACAAGCAGAACATGCAGCTCGCCAGCAGCAACAAGCCAGCAGATGATCCGATGGCATCTCCTTAGTGTGCGTTCAACCACCCCCCTTCACAACACGAGCAGCGTATACATCCTGCGAGAAAGATTTAACCACACCCAGGTCCAGAAATAAAGGACAAGTATTGTTTTTACAAAAATTTTAAAGTAAAAGTGAAAATAATGCATATGTAACAATTCCCATGAAAATAACAATTTGTTTAAATTGTATATCCAGTAAACCAAACCTGGGGGTGGGCGAGCGAAGCGAGCAGGGGGCAGAGCCCCCTGGTATCAATTAAGAAAGGGATTAGTTAAGGACAACAGGCATACAGCTTACTTTGCAACTAAATGTTCCTTTGATATACTTTTGTATGTGTTGTTCATTTGTCTTCACCTTATTGTAATGTCCATCCATCCATCTTCCAACCCGCTGAATCCAAACACAGGGTCACGGGGGTCTGCTGGAGCCAATCCCAGCCAACACAGGGCACAAGGCAGGAACCAATCCCGGGCAGGGTGCCAACCCACCGCAGGACATACACAAACACACCAAGCACACACTAGGGCCAATTTAGAATCGCCAATCCACCTAACTTGCATGTCTTTGGACTGTGGGAGAACACCGAAGCACCCGGAGGAAACCCACACAGACACGGGGAGAACAAGCAAACTCCATGCAGGGAGGACCCGGGAAGCAAACCCGGGTCTCCTAACTGCGAGGCAGCAGCGCTAGCACCCCCTATTGTAATGTCTCATTTGGATATTCTACACTGTGGTTTTCAGCTTCAGTTTGGAGAATCCCAATGGCTGCAGGTTTTTGTACCAAACAATTTTATAGTTCTTGTGTTATTCTTTAATTGATCTCATGGTTTAGTTGTCTTGTCTACAAATATTTGTAAGAATTAAAAAAAACAGTATTTTTTGCTACAGCATTACTACTTTTGTTTCTTTTGCTTTTTCTTTTTAATTTCCCTTTTACTGTAGAATTTTCTCACTTAATTAAATATAAATCCTAATGATTGATAACATTGAGAATGAACAGATCTATAGATCTATCTCAAAACTCAATCCAAATTACCACTGCTATGCAGATAAGATGCAACTTTATTTTTCCATAGCCCCAAGATGATCCAAAGGGTCTGCTTTTTGCCAGCTACAATAAAAAACTGTAGTAACTGCAAAAAAAAAAAAAAAAAGAAAAGAAAACCTGAGGTAAAAAATCTTAGAGCTATTTTACTTTCAGTAAATCTCTTATTAATTATGTCATCATTACTGCAGTCTTTCATTAAAGAAATATGGCATGTGTTCTTTCCTTTATGGTTATAGAGGATGCCAAAAAATGGATACATGCCTTTGTTGTTAGCTGCTTAGATTACTGCAATGCAGTCCTAACAGGTATGCCAAAAAAGATTTAAATTGATTACAGTTCATTCACATTGCAGCTGCAAAAATCCCAACAAAAAAAAAAGAAATCTGACCACATTTCACCAGTATTAGTGTCTTTACACTAGCTGTCTGTGTCTTTCAGAATCAATTTTCAAATACTGCTGTCTGTTTAATAAGGCCCTAAATAATCTTGCACCTTTATACATCTTGGAACATTTGTCACCTTATAATTCCAATTCTAACCTTTGATTCTTAAATTCTGCTTTGCTTGTTTTTCCAAAAGTAAAAAGTAAAAGAAGTGGTGAGACTGTTTTCGGTTTCTATGCTCCAAAATATGGAAAATTCTACCTATAGAGACACATCAGGCTGCCATGAGAGAGTTGTTTAAATCACATCTTATGAAATGTACTTTTTAAATGTTACTTTTTGTTAAATCTGTGCCACCACCTTTCTGGACAAACCTCCCTGTGGCTGCTGGAAGGAAACAGGGCACCGAGGTCTTGTCCTTGATGATGTCTGCATTGGCTGAGTCTCTCTTTTATTCTTTTTTGTATACGACAGGATGCCAGGCAGGGCCTGGGTGGTCTTTTGATTGTGGAACTCCAGAGGTTTTTTTTTCTTCACGGGAGTTTTTTTTTTTCCTCTGTCTACTAACCATCTGACCATTAGTATAATTATTTTATTTGATTATGGTTCTTCTTTGATTCCATTTACTACGATTTGTGAAGCACCATGAATTATACTTTGTATAGTAAGGCACTATATAAACAAATATTATAGATAGATAGATAGATAGATAGATAGATAGATAGATAGATAGATAGATAGATAGATAGATAGATCGATCTTTGTTCAGCTTTTACAGAAACTCAATAAATAAATACAATACAATACAATACAGTTTATTTTTGTATAGCCCAAAATCACACAGGAAGTGCCGCAATGGGCTTTAACAGGCCCTGCCTCTTGACAGCCCCCCAGCCTTGACTCTCTGAGAAGACAAGGAAAAACTCCCAGAAAAACCTTGTAGGGAAAAATGGAAGAAACCTTGGGAAAGGCAGTTCAAAGAGAGACCCCTTTCCAGGTAGGTTGGGCGTGCAGTGGGTGTCAAAAGAAGGGGTTCAATACAAGTATACAGAACAGAACAAATCCTTAATACAGCATAATAATAAAAATTTTAGAAGTACAGAGCAGAATTTAACAGTAGATGATATCATATAATAAGATTTGGATATTTTTAGAGTCCTGGAGACCTCATCCGTCAAGCTGCCTCCCCATTTGGCCATTCCACAGCTGAAACGTTGCTCGGCCAGCCAATCCGATGAAAGGACCCCTCTTTCCCATGATTCCTGTGATCCTCCATCAGGGATGACTTTACCATAGGCAGGCAAACAACTTGGCAGGTGGGCCATGGCACCAATTGCCACATTTGAGTACCGAGAACAGAAACAGAATAGGTGAGGGTTAGTAACAAATTATAATAATCATGTTACTTATGTTTTAGTGCTAATGACTAACAACAGCGATGCAGTATGTACAGTTAATCAGCAGCTCTAGTCAGGATATGCTAAACTGAAGTAGTGAGTCTTCAGCCGGGATTTAAAGGCTGGGACCGAAGGGGCATCTCTTATAGAAGCAGGAAGACCATTCCACAGTTTAGGGGCCCTGTAACTAAAAGCTCGACCTCCCACTGTTATTTTATTAATCCTTGGAATCATAAGCAGACCGGCATCTTGAGATCTTAATGTGCGCTTAGGTTTGTAAGTCATGATAAGTTCAGACAAGTAAGCCAGACCTTGGCCATTTAATGCTTTATATGTTAAAAGGAGGATTTTGAAATCTGCCCTAAACTTAACCGGGAGCCAGTGTAAGGATTTAAGAACTGGAGTTATGTGTTCATATTTTCTTGTTCTTGTAATAATTCTTGCAGCCACATTTTGGATTAACTGGAGGCTGTATAAAGAACAGTTTGAACAGCCAGTGAACACCGCATTGCAGTAGTCAATCCTACTAGAGATAAATGCATGAATTAATTTCTCAGAATCCTGTTTATTTAGAAAACGCCTCAATTTCCTAACATTTTTAAGATGGAAGAAACATGTTTTGGACAACTTTGTAATATGTGCTTTAAATGACATGCTAGAATCAAAGATAACTCCTAGATTGCGGGCTGATTCAGTAAAATTAATTGGGATTCCAACTGAGTTAAATGACGACTAAATATTGCTGTGATCAGCGTCATTCCCTCCAACAATTAACATCTCTGTTTTATCTGTATATAAATAAATAATGTAACAAACAACAACAGCCCCATTCAAACTTGGCTGAAGATAAAACGAGCAGTCACAGTCACAATGTGTTATTTTATATATATCAAACTTATGTGTGCCAAGGAGGGAAACTGACGTGTTACAGAAGCTCGTTAAATAAATTATATATATAAAGAAGGCAAACGTTAAAAATACAAACATTTCAGAATCTGCTAAAATACAAATAAAAAAAGAACAGCTCACTCATAATGATATCAACTAAAAGTATAAATGATGCACTGATTGTGAAATTAGTTAGAATGAAAACCTGAAACACTGGGGTCTCCAAGGACTGAACTTGAGAACTTTTGGGTGAAAAAAAGTCCCGCAAACGGCGACTTTTTTCCTCCGTACCTTAATCTTATTTTCTTAAAAGTATGTGAGTGATATAAAAATGTACAAACTCAACTGACTTCCAAGCCACAGAATGGCGCTCTGGGACAGCGCTGCAGTGAACTTAAACGATGAACACTCAGAAGCAGGAGGTCCGGAATGTCAGTTATCTACGTCACAGAAGCGAACCAATAACGATACTCCATGTAATCATTGTGGATCAAAGTTGAGAGGTGAAAGAGTTTGAAAGATGGCGGCCGCCGAGATGAGGTGTTGGCAATAGTGCCGGTCCAGCTATCCCGAGTGGTTGTGATTGAAACAGAGGAATGCGGCGCACTTTGCCGTCGTAGGAAGCGTTCAACCCTCCGTCCTCGACCAGTTGAAGCGTGCTGTTTGCGCTTGTGATGGCTGTGCTCTACGAGGTGGTGCTGCGGTTGCTTCATGCTCTGTTACAGCTCCAGCGGGCAGTGCTTTCGTGGTTTCGGCGCCGAGTTGGGAGTAGCAGTAGCAGTAACAGTACTAGTAGTAGTAGCAGTAGCAGCGGCTGGAGACCTTGGAATCGCGCAGTAGCAGCGTTTCTTCTGTTGTTACCTTTACCTTTCAGTCCGGGACCTCACAAGCATACTGCCACTCATAAAAAGTTGCCAACAGGAATTAACAGGACAAGGGCCCGTTTTCGAGTGGCTGGAAAGCCTGTGGAGAAGCTGCCCCTCCACGTTGGACTTCTTATTGCCGGAGAAGAGCCTCGGTACAACGATATCGCTAACCTGGTAGTATGGTGTATGGCGGTGGGCATTTCGTACGTCAGTGTTTATGATAATCAAGGTAAGGATGGGGAAAGGGGTGGTACTGTCGCCGTTAGTGTAGTTGACTGATAAATCCAATTCGTGTAATTGAGTAAAGTGGATGTTTTTTCGAAACACTCTAATAATGGGTGTTTCACAGGGGAGAACTTATTTTATTCGTTTTTTTGTATTTTTTTAATATAAAGTATCACAGGTGTGTGTCAGATATGTTTAGCTGTGTGAATAGTAGTTTAACTTGAATCGAACAAACTAAATGTAGAGATCGTCTCTATAGAAGGGTGAAAATGCTACTGACCATTGACTGACTTAGCGGCAAACCGGTATCGCTCTCCAACAGGTGTGTTTACATGAGACACTTGTCCAGTATCATATCATCGGCAGAAATGTACTAGTGTACAAATCCCTAATACCGTCTGCCAGTTCTTACTGTTTTCAGACACGGGGAACCATTCTAATATTCCTAACAATTGTTACGCAACATTCGTCGAAGGGTGATTCAGCGATGTGCTTTCTACACTTATGAACTGTCACCAGATTTTTGTTCGCGAGGCTTGTTTAGTGATAACATTTATTGTGACAATTCACAATTTGATTTTTTCCCCGTACTGCTTATATGCCATTTTTAGAATTGGCTGTTCATGTATTTCTGAAGTGGACCTTGTATTGCTTCGTTTCATTTTTGAAGTCATGGTGACAAGGGAGGGGGTGAAAGTGGATGATGAAAACTTCAACATGAGTTAGTTTTCACCTGTACAGGATGAACAATATTGATATTATGCAACTCTATACGGTGTGTCATTTCTGTAGCTGATTTGTCGAATTAATAAGATTTGTTTGGATAATTAATTTTGTTTAAGGTTATCTCCATTCCACTGTGTTATGCAAATTATTTTATGAAAGTTGGTCAACTTTAAAACATTTCTTCAGCTTATTATTGCATGTTTAGCTAATTCTTACAAAGATATCCACTGCAGAAATTGACCAGTTGAGCAGCTAAAGGAAAATTATAACAACTTCCTGTATAGTGCTCTCTTGAGTTCAGGTGCACTGTGAACAATTCTCAGTTAAAACACAAGTATTGATTATGCTAATTACTAAATACAGAACTAGTCCACATAAAAGTACACATTTGTTAAAACACATGGAGAATAAGGCAGAACCTGATTTAACCTAAATGGAAACCAACAATATATGTCTGTTAATTAACTGATGAAATATAGCAAGTTAACCTTGGCAGAAATTAGACTTGTAAAAGAGAAAGTCAAAGACACAGTCACAGTCCTGGAGACCTCGGGCAATTAGCTTCCTACATCCCAATGAGAATTTTATTGTGAAGTCTGTGCTGTGCTGTTCAGTCTGATGAGAGAATCTTTCCATCTGATGATTCTAATGATATTTTAACTGAGGGGATTTTTCCATACACTGGAGAGCAGCCTGACCGTAGATCAGTGGCAACAAGTGCCACGTACAAATACAGAGAAATCATGTTTGCTTATGTTTAAAATAAGCATTACACAGGTCTGAAAATTAAACTCCTAAATTGTTTTAATCGTGAATAGTAATTTGTATTTGCATCCATGAACACAATAAAAAAAAAAAAAATGTCTGCATTGAGGGGCACATCCCAGGGGCCTCATGTATAAATGGTACACACAAAAATGTTGCGTAAGAACATTTCCACGTTCAAATCACAATGTATAAAACCTAAACTTGGCGTAAAGCCACGCACATTTCCACGGTAACTCATACCTTGTCATATGCAAGTTCTGCGCTCGGTTTTGCAGACTGGCGGCACCCAGCGTCAAAGCAGTGCTACTGTTCCTGTGTGGTTATCCTTTCTTTTTTAGATCCACATCCCTGATGCGGCTTTATAAATGCACTGATATTAACCGCATATTATTAGTTTAATGCATCTGATTGTAATTAACCTGTAACAATATAATGGTCCACAGAATGGTCAAACTATTCCAAATACCATAACTGCTTTAGCATTGTTACTCTCACTGCACCACCTTTTTCTTTCAGCTGCTCCTGTTAGGGGTTGCCACAGCGGATCATCTTTTTCCATATTACTGTCACTGCACCACTCGGAGTATTTGTATCACTGTATCTGAATGTGAATCACAGCTGTACAGCAGCTAATCGGAAAGAGAATTATTGGTATACAGCATCAAGCACACGCTGCCTCAGCCATGCTGTCTATTGAACTGCTCTCACACGGCAAATGCTTCAGAGCCTTTCCTCACGGTTCAGAAACAGTTTCATCCCAAGAACTATAAATGCACTCAATCAGTCCAAGTGCTCCTTGTCGAACTGTTTGTACTTATAAGTACAATTACCTCACTGTAAACTTGCGATACAGTTATAATATTGCACAACCTGAACCACTTTATAAAGCGCGTATTTACATATGATGCCAATATCACCAAGATGAAATGCAGCAAAATATGTTTATTATATTATATAGATAAAACTAACTTCATTTAAATAATCTATATTGTTAATAATTAAACATGTGACGACACGGTGCCACAGCATTAGCGAGTCTTTGGTGCTCTTTTAATGGATTGTTCCTGCCTCGTGCTGTATTCTTGCTGGTGCTGACGCGATGCTGGAAGGATAGATGGATAGAATAATTAAACATGTACTACGAAGATATTTCAATGTTCCTTAAAGGTTTTGAAGAATCAGCATTCTAAGCTTACAGATGGCTTAACGTCTATTACAGAGTTGATTGTATGGCGATTGGGTATTTGGAGAAAGAAAAGGAGGGACAGGAATTGGAGGTTAGTACGTTTGAAAGAGCCAATACTGCTACAATAAAGCATTTCATCGAAGGTCGTGCATGACACAGCAAGCATTTTGCGTGAGACATGAACAATCACTGCGCCACCGTGTTCCCATGTTTAATAACATGCGTTAACTCCTGTCATCATGAAAATATCGCGTATACATCTCAGTATTTTAATTATTCAGAGAGCTGTAATATCACAAATGTAATAGATTCTGTGTCCTGTTAGAGGAGGAGAAAGCCCGGAAGCACATAGTGAATCACGCACATAGAAGATCAAATACAAAACAAAGCATTTAACGTGCTACTTTAGTTACGATTGGATTTGAGAAACTAGTAAATTAAACAGTTTTAAGATGAAGTTTATGATGTTGTACATTAATGACAAAGTAAACTAAGTGATTAAAGTGGAAATTTCGAAATAAAATTGACGTTTCGTGCTTTCCCCCCCACTGTGTGCCCTTAACCCCCCCCCCCCGTACCATAATAAGCTTTCATATGACACTCAGACAGTAGGCTACGACTCGCCTTGTCACGGCGACTTTGATACCTGACAACTTCTCTTTTTATTTCAGCCACTGTGCGACTTTGTGAACTTGAGCTTTTGAGTTTCTCCGACATGCTATGCCACTCGATCAACTTCCTTTTGTTGTTTATACTACTGTTTAAACCAACAAATAGTACGTTTTTCCTTGCCTCCACTTGGTATTCGCTGAAATTATGTTTTCCCTCATGCTTTTGCCATTGCCTTTTCACAGAACACTGAGCTTAAGGGCTATTTATATTGATTTGCATATTCAAAGAGGCTTAATTCTGTCAGGAGTTGGGGTGGGGCAGCAGGCGCGTGCACGTGCATTAATTTTCACGCTGACTGGGATTTATGTAGCGGAAGAATGTGGAAGCTGGCGTTCGCACAGATTTATGCATCTGGATTTTTTTGTGCATAAGCATATTTCTGCTTTTGAGCTTACGTCATGTTATAGTGCGAATTCTACGCATGGCGTTATGCATGAGGCCCCAGGTCCTTACTGCATAGTGTCTGCATGTTCACTCATTGTCCACGTGGGTTTCCTCAAGGTTCTAATTTTTCCTCCCATGGTCCAAACACATGCAGGTAGATTGGCGATCCTAAATTGGTCTGTGTGTTTGTGTGTGTGTCTCTACACCCAGTCCAGGGATTGTTCCTGCTTTGTGCCTTGTTTGCTGGGATAGGTTCCAACTTCCCCATGACCTTGCTCAGGATGAAACCGGTTTAGAAGATGGATGGATTTATGTTTCCATGTCACATTTAAGCACAAAATTGAAACCATATTTGCGTCATTTATTCATTTGTACAATATTGTTCTAAATTAATTTAACATAATTTAGTCAATCTAATATTTCTAAGTACATATTTGACTTGCATATAACTTATCTAGTTTTTGTCACTTCTTACTTTCTTTTTATCCAAAATGTTTGGTGGCCTATCTTTTGTACACTTTTTCTGGCTTGTCCTTAAAAATCATTCAGTAGTGGTCCACTGTTGTCCTGACATCCAAAATCCCTGGTATCTTCTTTCTGTTTCTTTGATATCCTTTTGGAGTCTTTCACTCTGCTCTTCACTCATCCCTCCAAAATTTTGAGAAAAAAATTCCAAATGTGAATCAAAAAAGTGAACTTGGAGACTCATGTTGCAGTCCAATTTCTTTAACATAACTACAGTTTTTCAGGTTTTTTTTAATATAATTTGGATCGTTATTGTCACCTTAAACTTAAAAATTGCTTCTTTGAATGAAACTCTAGCCTCTTCCTTGTTCATCACACCATCAAATTTTGCATTGAAAATTGGTTTTCTAATAGCAGGTGTGGCAAAAAATGTGTAATTTCAATTTAGCCTTAAACTCTCTCTTAGTAAATCATTAAGTTCATCTTGTGAATAGTTGTAAGTTATTGCTTGAACATCCATTATCCAACCCGCTATATCCTAACTACAGGGTCATGGGGGGGTCTGCTGGAGCCAATCCCAGCCAACACAGGATGCAAGGCAGGAAACAAACACCAGGCAGGGCGCCAGCCCACCGCAGATTGCTTGAACATATTGGGGCAAAATTAAAATAAAGTATTAAAATATTGATAATTATAATGCGAAACCGATTAAAAAAAAAAAAAAAAAAAAAAAATGGCTAAAAATGTTTTGTGAGAAAAAAGTTATGTGATTGCGAAAGATGGTTTACCTTTTTAAATTCAATGCCCAAAACTATATTAAAACCACATGAAGTAATCATTGTAGACCTGTGTAGTGAACAGTTAATTTGTCATAGTTTCTGAGTAATGGGAAATTGATTTAATGTACCTAATCAGAAATAGGTTAACACAGGGGTTAGTGCTGCTGTCCCATGCGTTCTGGATTCAGATCTCACTTCACTGTGTTTGTTTGGAGTTCGCCATTCTCCCCATGTCTGCCTTACTGTATTTCTCCCACAACACCAGCGGTATCCAGGCTAGGTTAACTGAATACAAAGAAATGGGTCTGTTTGGAGTTTAAACTTCAATTACTAATGACTCGTGCATCCAAAATTCTGATGCCATAACAAATTCTTCATGGAAAGTCACATGTCTGCACCTTTTTAATTAAGATTTCAATCTTGTGCTTGGCCTTTGTTAACTATTTGCAAGGGCTGTTTATAGAAACCTTATTATTTTGTAGGTTAAATTGAGCATATGGTTTTGTGCCTGTTAGACAAAATAATAACATTTGCCTTGCAGTTCTCTTAAATAAGTTTGTGTTTAGTTCTTGAAT
>JANRMT010062791.1:92707010-92742765 GCA_026402145.1 Polypterus bichir lapradei | reverse complement strand
TATAATATAATTGGGCAAAGTAACCTGTTTACAAATTCATTGTATCCCATGTAGTTATCGGGTAATGGAGAATGGTGCTACTCTATAATTGTTTAATTACAAGCTGGGTCAGAGTAGTTTTATTAAAAGGGGTTCTTTGGGAGCATTGCTGCTAATGTTAAGTGAAAGCCTTAGTAACTGGCACAGACCAACTCCAACAATTCACATGGTATGGAGAGAAAATACATTGGCTGCCTGTTTTGCTTGGAAATGCTTTTATGTGTAAGTGTGGCATGCTGTTTCATGTGCAAGTAGCAGCTATTTTTCCCATTATGTTTATCATAAAGCGTTAATAGTCAGTGTTAAATGTGTTTAGGTGTGAAAGAGCATTTGTATTTTAGTGACACACTCTGCAGAACATTAATGGATAGTGTTACTTTTAAGAAATGCCTAATATAGAGAGTGATTATTGGATTGATGCAGTTTCCATTCTACCCAAACTGTCAATGTGAGAATATTTTACTATTGAATAAAATCAAAAAGTTAAACAATTTATTGTTAAGAAACATAATACAGTACAACAATATACTTGTACTGTTAATAAATGTTTCCATAACTATTGAAATAATTCTCTAAGTTTAGGTTTTTGTAGTGTGGTGACTTAATTCTGCCCAAATGAGTCAGATAAATAGTGAAGAACAAAGATAGTTGCAAACGAAATGCATGATCTTCTCCAAAATGTCATTCGTAGTCACATGAAGCTATGATTTGCATGTTGTATATTTTTTGATTTTAATGAATAGATTGGGTCCAATTGAGTATCCATTATAAGCAACTTGTAGACTAAATGCAACTTTATTTATGTTGACTATTGTAGTGTAAACAATTTTAAAAGCAGATTGGGGGGGGGCACATCTTTATTAGAGAGTGAAGCAGATTATTACGTCCATGAATCTTGCTAATGTGTTGAATGTACAGTACACTGTACTTTTTAATTCAATTGTCTAATTTCTATCTGTATTAAGCCTTTTCTTTAAATTGAAATACAGTAGCTTGTTTGAACATGAAGTTTGTGTAACTTATTGCAGTCTCAGTCTGCCTTTTGATTAATTTGTCATTTTTTAACGTGTTTGAATCTACCTTTCATCCTATATATTAACAAGATTGATTATGGGAGTTGTTTTTTTTGACTGGATAGAATACAAATAAAGTCAAATTCATTTGCTGTTTTTATTTACTGTATCTAAAATATTTAGCTTAGGGTACAGTTCAAGTAGTCTTGTAAATGTTTAACTTGCTTATGATCTTTCATTCTCATTGAACATTGGTTTCTATGATCTACCTTTTGTCTTATCCCATTTGTGGTTTCTGTTTTGCCCATTTCCCATGATATTTCTTGCATTTTTTTCTCCCCCAAAACTCATTTATTACTGCCCTCTTCCAGGTGTTTCATGGTCATCCTGTGTTTTTCTTTGCCAAGGTGGATTTGAGTCCAATGCATGTCTTGTTATATCAGTGCTTTGTTCTAACATGTAGGTTTTCCTTACATCTATGTTGGCTTAAGGATAACACCTTTGATTTGATGAACCTTGCATGTATGTTCACAGGCACTTTATACTGTAGCATAAAGCTACACAGCATCCGGTAAATGAATACAGTGAATATATAGGTAATAATAAACACCCACCAGAAACTTCAGTTTGGACAACTTGCTTACAGAACACAGATTTTAAGGCTGATGCAGTTATGTGGTTATTAAAAAGCATATTAATGTATTCCTTTTTTTAATACTTATGTCCAAGCCTATGTTTGGCTTAGAGTAAAAGTTAAAGTTCTTGATACAGAAAAGCAAAGAAAACTAATTATCAATGAATACAGATTGATTGGCCAAAACATTGTGCATTAGAAGCATTTTCTACTTAAAAATATTTAATTCAAGAATGAGTTATGCAAGTACACAAGTAAATATTTAAGAAGCATTAACAGTAAGCATAAATGTTGTATGTATACATAGGAGCATATTAGTATACAAGTTATTTATCCATTTTTACATGCTTCATTTGTGCTTACAGCTGTAAGTGCTGTACACCTGTCCAATATTACAGCTTTCTTACCATGGACGGCAGGATGTGCTTTTACAGCTAGTTGCTACTTGTTTGGTTCAGCCACTATATTTTTAATGTTCTTTGAAGGCACCTATTAACAAATGTTTTCATTTTCTAGGCAATATTTTTTTTTTAACAGGAAAACTTTTTTAACCCTCTAGAATAACTAGAATAACTGTTTTAATATTGGTGTTAAAAATTCTTATTTTAGCCTTTGTCTTAGCCCTCTTCACATTCTGTAACACAGAATTTACATTGATGTCCCCATCTGTTCCTCTATCAGTGCTTATTACACTTTATAGATAATGCAAAGTTGATAACCTTTTCTCTTTCCACACAGTTTAATTCTAGCCTTGCACTGTTCTCTGCTATGTTGAAACCAATTCACTAAGTCCTACTCAAATTTATTCTTAAAACCACCTTTTTTGCTTCTTGTGCTAATCTATTGGTTATTTTTTGCATATGTTGCTTTTCATGTAAGGGCAGACGGATGTCATCATCAAGTTAGGGGTCTTCGATTTAGTAGAGCATGCAATACTATATCCCAGTGTGTCTTCTAGTTATTTTTTTTATGACCAACTTTATTGCTATCCAAAGTAGAATTATAAAGAGAATACATTCTTTCTGCACACACTTTTCCCATATTTTGTGAACATTTGGGCACAAAGCAATTATTGTGGGTTATTCGTTCTTAATGATACATTTTTCTGTAACTCTGACTGGGGGAGCATTGAATTTTAGCATTTTCATTATTGTTTTCTCCATACTTTAAGGGCTTGTTGGCCATTTAATTGACTGTTCCACAGTAATTCTTAGGGTTGGAATATGGTCAGTGCATGACATTTTTGCACAAAATCCTTCTTTGTTAGGTTGTATTTTGGCATCAAATGCACTCTGGAGTCTGTCTTGTATTATTCCAGTAAAGACTATACTAATTTAACAATTTTGTGTCCCTTCAGTTTCCATGCTGTCCTAGATCTGCCTCTTGTAGTATTTTGACTATTAATCCTTCTGTCCAGTCTTGTGGTATTTCATTTGTTTCCATATGTGTCTTGCAAAATCACAGATAAAATACAAACCAAAAGTTAAAATGACAGTATACTGTCCAAGAGTATTTAGTTGTGAATTTAATGTAAAATGTGGATCACTTGTAGTCTTACTGTCAAATATCTAGAAAAACTTAACTAAATACAAATATAACATTTAATTTCAAAATAATTTTAATTATCGTTCCCTTAAAATGTGAAACAGTGTTTAAATTAGGGTTGCCATTAACGTGTGTGTGATTAATGCGTTAAAAAATTCTGTGATTAAGCTTTTTAATGCAACATCTAAATACAATACTTAAATCTAGTTAAGTTGATCACACATCACTTTTTAAAAAAGTAGCACCAAAACAATCCCTGTCTGTTAGTAGTAGTAACTGTGTAACACTATCGCTTAAATATATTAAACAATATATTATCTTATGTGTGCTAGTTGCCACTGTCTGGGCTTGTACAGTACATATTTAATGTGTGTGTGCCTTCTATATTCCAGGACAGACCGTGGGAAGCCGGTGATTTAAAACATTGCTCTTTAAGAGTGGGATTTCCAGGCCGCTGTTGGGTACAGTTCTGATCGGTAGCCTATTGAAGGTCAGGCAGCTAAATACAAAAAGAGAAGGACAAAATTGGTTGTGAGATGTCAGACTAAAGTGCTCCCCTTTTCTGCTGCTTATCCGGGCATGGATTGCTGATGCAGCAATCTAATTAAAGTTGCTCAGATGTCCCTTTTTCCCACCATCTGTTCCATCTCCTGAAGGGGGGATACCAAGGCATTCCTAGACCAGCTGAAAGAGAGAGAGAGAGACTATCCCACATGTCCTAGACATTTTTGAAGCTCCTCCACAGGGAGATATCCAGGAAACACCCTAATCAGATGCCCAAACCACATCAACTGTTTCCTTTTGATGCAGAGATTTACTTTGCACTTCCTTCGAATGCCTGTGCTCCTCACCTTTTCAATAAAGCTGAGTTTAGTCATCCTGTGGAGTAAGCTCATTTTAGGAATGGAATGTTCCAGTATAGGTTAAGTACCTGTAAAGTTGTAAAACTTTATATTGCCAGTGTTCACTGTTGCATTTTGCCTGAACAAAAAAGTCTAACTCTTATGATAGTTGTTAATAATTAAGATACTGTATGTGGTTTGTGTATAAGGGGCAACCACACTGTGGTGGCAGCGTTGTGCTCAGACAGGTAAGAAATTTGCACCATAGCTATTTCATATATGAATTAAATAAAAAAAAAAAAAAAAGTTTTATTTTAAAATCTTCTGGCCTCCAATCAGGTTGTCAATATACAGCTCACAAGAACTAGGTAAAAGTTATTCAGAAAGTCTTTCTAGGCATAAGAAAAAACTAAATATAATGGAGAATGAAAATTTAACTATATGTAAACTATATGTAATAGTTTCACTTGTTATAGTGTGGAGTTACATCTTTTCCACTCTCCCAAAGTGAACTTACTATTGAGCCTTTACTGCCCTGGGGATTTTACCATAAAATTGAGCTGTTTGTCCTTCTTGTTGCCCTATGTGGATGATGCATGTTCCCTTGGCTTCCGGTGTCTCTTATAGGTATGTTCTGCCATAACTGGGATTGAGTAAATCCTCTCAGGCATTATGTGCTCTTCGTCCTTTGCCCTATATTTTTACTCTGCTTTATCCTGTGCATCTTGCACTTTAACATTTTATATTTTTCTTTGTCCTGAACCTGAAAAATCAGAGTCCAGGGCCTTTTTATCTGCTGAAAATAGTAATTTTCAATTAAGTTAAGATTTTCTAAAATCAACTAATAAAGCTAAAGTGTTCTTTGTGTGTTTTCCACTTTCTGTTAGTAATTATTTTCAAGTACATTGTTCTACTAATTGTTCTTATTAAAATAAGAGAATTCCATGTGTGTGCCATTGTTTTAAATTGTTTACTAAATAACTTTATAAAATAATTTAAAACTTGTAGCTTTAAATTAATGTAAAGTGATGTACACCTAGATTTATAAAGGAAACCTGAAATAGTCTTTCACTGAGAAACTATGTTTCCACGTACAGCAGGAGCTATTGCATTGCTCGTAAACAATACCATGTGTTTTTGTTGTCTACTAGCTGCATTGCAGCATTTGTAGTTTTAAAAATCAGATATTTCCTGTTTTTTCTTGAATTCGTATACTTTTACCCATATTTGACCTTATCATTTAGGTGATTTTACATAGTAATGAATATGCAGCTGTCACATGTCTGCTCTATATAGGACATAACACGTTGAGTTAAGAGAACTTTATAGCTGAACCGTAAACTGCTACATGCATGTTTATCTATCCATGTGTCTCATTGAGCAGTATTTAAATTAAGAGAGGCAGCATGTGGTGCACTCATTTTTTTATTTGTATATACAGTACAGTAACAAGTATAGATTTGCAAATTCTACAAATCTGTCTGATTTTTATCTGCAGATGGAAAACAGAAGTTCAACACTGATGTTTTAATTGAATTTTTAACTTCTTATCCAAAATTAAATTTATAAAGGAGAACAACTGGAAAACAAAACAGTAAAACCAGAAAAACGAGAGAAAAACAATAATAACTGAATATTAAACTTCACTTTTTTGTCACTGAGTATCTTGTAAAATTGTTTCTTTCAGTTATCACCGTTGAACAGTTTTATCACATAGAACCAATGTGCTTTTGAATATGCAGTTGTGGGATGTTATCCAGTTCCTGCAGAAGGGCCCAACAAAGTTAATGTCTTTAAAGGTTGAGATCCAAGGCTTCCCAAATAATGTTGCATTCTCCCACTGCAAAAGCTTTATTGCTTTTTAGAGAGTCTCAAATAAATTGACTTGTGAAAATACATATGCTATAACTGTAGTTGTCTTATTCCAGGACATACATTTCTTTTTCCATCAGTATATTTCAGAAGTAATAGTTTTTTTTGTATACTGTAATTAAAAGGCTGAAAATTTTGATATACACGTATACATATATACATATACATATATACACATATACATACACAAATTTATATATGTATATGTGTGTGTGTGTGTATATTTGATCATGTTGTTTTTCAGTATTCACTTTGATAACATTTGCAGTAAAAAAAAAAAGTTGACCTCTTTTTTGTCATTGTTATTTTTTCAATAGGCATCTTTAGAAGAAACAATTCCAGGTTAATGGAGGAAATCCTGAAACAGCAACAAGAGCTCCTCGGCCTTGACTGTTCAAAATATTCTGTTGAATTTCTAAATAGCAACATTGACAATACAGATCAGCAAGGTGGGTTTACTATGCAGCATTGTGTTTTGTAAACAGCAGTTTCCCTTTTTTGACCTTGGCTGCATGTTATTTAAATAACAAAGATTCTAATTGTGTTGAACTGGTTTGTATAGTTTATTACACAAGAGCTAGTTTGAATTTTTATATTACATACTTTAAGCCTGGCTTCTGACAAACTATTATTTTGTTAATAAAAATGTGGCTTTTTTGTCAGTAGCAGTCTTTATGTAAGTATTTTAAATGATGTGTTATTTTTTTACATTGAATACTCAAAAGGGAAGTAAATCTATAGACTTTAAATACCCATTGATAGTTTACTTAGTACAAGGGCCATATGAAACATATTGAACATGTTTATTTTATAAGGCAATAAAGATATGAATAGGAAAGTATTACATGTACAGTATATCAGATGTCTATGTCTTGATTTACTTTTTCATGAAATACTATTTTTAGAACATTTTCTTACAGTATATATTTCCCATCTTGCATAAACAACACTATACTGCTGTGACTTGTAACTTTTCAGTGAGCTTGTCAATGTCTTTATTTTTCTTTATTTGTAAATACACATTACAAGGAATGAGACAGAAATCAATCCCTATTACTTTGTGTGTTTTTTATTAAAAGCAATCTCGTCACTACTCTCTACTCTTCCAAAAGCTAAATGTAACCCGGTATGAAGTAGTTCCTCATATTGAGCACATTGAGACATCAAAAGGTTAACAGGACCCATTTTGTTTATTTTGGGAGACCAAAATAAATAATACAGAGAAATGTATGATGGATTAAGATAAGATGATGAATGAGTTGTATAGTGTAAGATGTTACAATAAATTTTCTGTGACAGATTGTTGTCATAACCAGTGTTACTTTGGGTTAATCCCATTAGAGGGTATTTAAGTCCAAAACCCTCTGACAGATCGCAAACAATATTTTCCCCCAATAAGATCTTAGTGTAAAGTGTTTCCAAAATAAATAACTTGGCAATTTATGCGTTTGACTTTAAAAACAGTTTTCTCGTCCAGGATATGTTTTTAAATATTTTTATTAGAGGTGTGTGTATTTGATACATACTACTTATAACTGAATTGCACTGTGCTTTGCACAAATTGATGAATGTATTTTGGCAATGGCCAAATTCCAATCATTTTTTAAGATTCAATTTAGAATATTCCATTCATATTACATTTTTGGGATTGCATCTAGGAGTGCAATCCTTAAAATAAGTAGATAGTCTGGAAGGGCTGCCTATGCACTTACTGAACAAATTATTAGGAACACCTGTACATCGAGTTATCTATTCAATTATCAGCCAATCATGTGGTATAAATGCAGTGTAAAAAACTTTCAGATGTTCACATCAAACACCAGAATGGAGTAAAAATTTGCTCTTAGTAATTCTGAACGTGGCATGATCGTTGGTGCCAGATGGGCTGATGTGAGTAATTTCTGTAACTGCTGATCTCCTGGAATTTTCATGTATAACATTATCTACAGTTTAGAATAGTGCAAGAAATAAAAAATATTCAGTTAGTGGCAGTTCTGTGGATGGAAATGTCCTGTTGGTGGGAGAGGTCAGACGAGAATAGCCAGACTAGTTCAGGCTGACATAAAGGCTACAGAAACTCGGATAACCACTTTGTATAACCATGGTGAGCAGAAAAGCATATCGGAACTCTCAACATGTCAAATCATGAGGCGGTACAACATCAGAAGACAGTCTTGTCTGTTACAGGAGATGAACATCTGAAGCAGAACTCCGTTAGTAGCAGTGTTATTTTTTTCTGTTATTTTTTATTATCCCGAGGTATCCTGTATTTACACAACCCAAGGAGGTTCTGTTACAATATATGCAAGCATATATAAACATGAACAGCAGGAAAGGGGTTCAAAAAGAAACAGAAAAGAAAGCTAAAGCTTCATCCAAGCCTAGACAGGCATCAAGTCCAAGGTCAAGGTACAGCCTTTCAGAGACTGACTTGGAACAGACCGGCAAAAGCACAGATTTCCCGGGACCTGGCGAGGCTGAATAGTCTTCAGCCAAGAACGAATGTGGGAGCAAATGTGCAAACGATTCAGGTCACGATAGCTTGTTGATTCCAGAAGATTCATTGAAACTGAAAATGCCTTCCGCGTTGTCATCTACTAAGCCAGGAACATCGACTTTAACTGGGCTTGCCACTTCACCCGCAGAGCATGAAGACCGAAACGATCTGTCTGAACTGAAGGCAATGATCGCCGCAATGGCCACTGCTCAAGACATAAAGGAGTTCAAGAAAGAAAGTAATCTATACTAATAAAAGTTAAAGCCCTCACTGACTGACTGACTGACTCACTGACTGACTGACTCATCACTAATTCTCCTACGTCCCGTGTAGGTAGAAGGCTGAAATTTGGCAGGCTCATTCCTTACAGCTTACTTACAAAAAGGCAGATATCATTTCGAAATTCTACGCGTAATGGTCATAACTAGAACCTACTTACGTATATATATATATGGCCATAGCCTGCAGCTTGGTCACCGTGTGAGGCGGAGTTGCGTCCCTCATCGTCACGCCTCCCCATTGAGTGCCTGCCCATATAAGGCCGTCCGTCAGCAGCTATCCAATAGACACGCTGCTGTGAAATATTCGTGGGTGAAGGACTGTGCTTATGCAAACGAAGATGAGATGGTCAGGGATAGACTAGTGTTTGGCACAAGCTCAGTGAAAGTGCAAGAGAAACTTTTAAGTGCCAGGTCTGAGCTAACTTTAAATAAAGCCGTGGACATCGCAAGATCGCACGACAGCACAAGCACAGCTGAGAACCTTCGATGCATGTACTCCGAGCGGCTCCAGGAACTGACTGTGAACGTATTACGCAGAGAACAAGCAAGAGCTCCAAAGAGCGCTGAACAAAAAACACATTACACAATTGAGAAGGCAGCAAAAGAATATGAAGCGAGTGACGCATGCAAGCATATTCATAAGTGCAGCTAATGCGGAAACAAAGCACGGTGTAAACCTTAAGTTTAAATTAAGTTCATAGACACGCTGCTGCTGGCATTTGTCATGTCTACGACGAATACGATATTCGCCAGATACAAGTTTAATGAGAAGACCCAGGGTATAAACGAGACTTTTGATCACTTTGTAACGGAGTTAAAATTGCTGTAACGGAGTTAAAATTGCTGGTGAAGGACTGTGCTTATGCAAACGAAGATGAGATGGTCAGGGATAGAATAGTGTTTGGCACAAACTCAGCCAAGAGAAACTTTTAAGTGCCGGGTCTGAGCTAACATTAAATAAAGCCGTGGACATCGCAAGATCGCACGAGATAGCACAAGCACAGCTGAGAACCTTCGATGCATGTACTCCGAGCGGCTCACGTGAACTGACTTTGTAGGACTGGGAAAGATAAACCCGTGCATGCAGTGTGTGATGTCTCAGATAAAGAGGAAGATGAGCTGTTTATTGATGCAGTAAGAAAGGAACAACCCTCTGAATCTGAACAAGCCTTTGTAGACATATCAATAGGAAAGCAAGGTGTAAAGCTTAAGTTTAAATTAAGTTCATAGACACGCTGCCGCTAAATATTCGCAGGCAAATCCACAACTTAATACAGGGAATGCCTGTTAAACATCTTAGATTCACGAGTACCGATTTGGGTAGTGAACACTTCGATGAATGAAACCCGTTATCTTTACAATGGTTGACAAACACGGAATATAACTTGAACACAGCACATCCTCCAAATACGAACCTGATTGAAAGAAATAATGATAATCAAATCCTTGATGACAGCAACACTCATAACATTGACAAAACAATTACATTGACAATCATGTTACGTTATTTTTAAAATGTTTCCTTTTCTTTTTCATAACTTCTTTAACACACTACTTCTCCACTGCGAAGTGCGGGTATTTTGCAAGTAAATGATATAAGGAAAAGTGGTATAAATGATAAAAGCCCATTGCGGCACTTGTGTGATTTTGGGCTATACAAAAAATAAATTGTATTGTATATAAAGAAAGAAATAAAGGACATACACAAGACAAATGAGAAGTTGCTGCAGGATATTAAAGACTGTGAGAAACATGTAAATAATCACTTTGAGGCAGTCTTTTTAAAGGTATGCTAGAAAAAATTGAGGAACAAATTCAGGAAAATGCGTATAAGTTTGAGAATAAACTGAGAGCACTTGGAGCTCCATTGGAAGATGTTAAGCAGACGTTCACGACATGAATTGAAATAGCCGAACAACTGGCATCTACCACTGACGGAAAAGCAACATCTGCAAATTCTGAATGCAAGATACTCTGAGACAGACTGTCTGCACTGGAAGATGGATGCAGAATGAATAATATTAGAATCGAAGGTCTCCCTGAGAATTGTGAAAGTCCAAACCCAGTGAAATTCGTAGCTGAACTATTCTGTAAAATAATTGGAAAGGACTTCAAATCAGACACCGAGATAGCAACCGCTTACTGCATACAGAGATCATATACCTCTAAACCTAGGACTCTTATTATTAGTTTCGAAAAATTACAATCTAAATTACAAATAATGTTACTTCTCAGAAGCAAGGTTATATAGAAAATAACATTCGTATTTTCCCTGATTTCTCACCCTCAACAGCTTCTAAACGTGCTACTTTTTACAACATTAAATAGCGCTTACAGAAAGCCGAGATCAGTATCCTGGCAAACTGAAAGTGGACATTCAAGGCAAGCTCTACATTTTTACCTCTATGGAGGAAGCAGAAAGAGAGCTAAGAAAACAGATCCCAGCACTTTTTTGAAATACGATCATGAGTCGCATCCTGTCATGGAATGGCAAAGAAGATACTGGTACCGTAATTATACATCCTTTTCCCATCTCAGCCACTTAATGCTTTAACTATAGTTCTATGCGTATATGTATGTATGTATGTGTATTTTTTTTTTCTTTTCTTTCTTTCATCTTGGAGCTAAAATCGTTATGCTCCACATACTCAACTTGCTGATGGCATCTTAACCCACTTTTTATTAGCAGACGAGAACTGTACAGAATTTATATCCAAACAAATCGATTTTTTTGATTTTTTTTTTTTGTTGTTGTTGTTGTTATTCTGGAGGAACACTCTGGGAAACCCTAAAGGCTGTCTTAGGAGGACAGATTATCTCATATCTTTCCCACAGAAATGAATTGGAAACCAAGAAGGTATCAGATCTAATCAGTGAAATTACTAAAATTGATCAAGAACATGCCAGGTGTCCAAATGAGTAACTTCATAGGAAAAGACAGGCTCTTTATTCAGAACTCAACCTACTAGCAACTAAAGAAACTGAACAACTAATTTTTAAATCGACATTACTATGAACATGGAGAGAAAGCTAGTAAGATCTTAGCTCAACAAATCCACAAGCAGGAAGCTCGCAATGCAATCCCCAACACAGACAAAGTCAAAATCATTGACCATAAAAATATAATGTGCACATTTAGAGACTACTATAAGTCTTTATATTCTACTGAGTTTAAAGAAGACAAGACACAATCTAATGCATTTCTGGATGCATTACAGATACCACAAATAGATACTCTCAGTGCATTACTAGATGAATTACTAGATGCTATAAACTCACTTCAGAGTGGGAAGCAGCAGGCCCTGATGGCTACTCTGCTGAATTTTATAAAATATTGTCAACTCAGCTAGCTCCCCGTTTATTAGCAACATTTACAGAAGCTAGAGACGATACAATTCTACCTCAGACTTTTCGCCAAGCATTATTTACCGTCTTTTTAAACAAAATAAGGACTTATTACAGTGTGCATCATACAGACCAATTTCACTTCAGAATAATAGTGTTAAGATACTCTCCAAAGCTAGAAGGATTGAGAAAGTGCTTCCTACGGTAATATCACAAGACCAAACTGTATTTATTAAAGACACTTGCCTTCCAATCTTCAATGCCTGTTTAATGTAATATATTCACCTACCAACACCCCGAAGATGTTGATATCGTTGGATGCAGAAAAAGCATTTGATATGGTTGAAGGGAACTACCTTTTCATTATATTGGAGAAATTTGGGTTTGGCCCAAACATTTGTGCATGGATCAAACTACCGTATACCAGTCCAGAAGTTTCAGTTTATATTAACAACATTGATTCAGACTTCTTTAAACTAGAACGTGGTACTAGACCAGGATGAAAATTTGACTATATACAGATGCTATGGTACTGTATATATCAAATCCACAAAATACTGTGCCTGAAATCCTAACAGCACAAACAGAATTTCAAAAGATTTCTGGTCTCAGAATTAATTTGAATAAAAGGGTACTCTTTCCAGTGAATTCTCAAACACACAATGTTAGATTGGACACCTTCCCTTTTATCATTGCAGATCAGTTTAAATATCTAGGGTTAAACATCACAAGTAAATATAAAGCTCTTTATCAAGAAAATTGTACCATCTGTATGGAAAAAAAATTAAGCAAGACTTGCATAATGGTCTACCATTCATCTCATTTTAGCTCGAAGAATTAACATTGTTAAGTTGAATATCCTTCCTAAGCTTCTATCTTATTTCAAAACATTCCAATATACATCAATAAATCATTTTTTAAGAAATTAGATTCGACCATAACATCATTTATTTGGAATTCAGAACATCCACGTATCTAAAGGGCGACCCTACAAAGACCTAAGGCAGAAGGTGGCATGGCTCTAGCTATCTTTCAATTATATTATTGGGCAGGAAATATACAAGCTATAAAAACCTGTATATGGACACAAATAGATGAATATACACAAGCTTGGTCTGCATTATAAATAAAATCTTGCAGTATTTCTTTATATTCCTTGCTTTGTTCCCCAATAAGTATAAGTCATTGCTGATCTACTAACAACCGAATTGTGCTTCACTCACTCAGAATATGGAACAAACATAGGAAGTATTTTAAGATAGAGAAGCTTTTATCTGTGGCACCTCTGTATAAGAACCACCTTTTTCCATGCCCTTGAACGTACACAGTTTTTAATGTCTGGAAAACATTCGGGATTAAATCACTTAGAGATCTGTATGTAGACAACATCTTTGCATCCTACTAACAATTACACTCAAAATTTAACTTTCCAGCAACACATTTCTTTCACTACCTTCAAATTAGGAACTTTGTTAAGCAAAACCTGCCCAATTTTCCTCCTGTCCCACCTATCGATCAGTCTTGAGGACTCGGACAGCATCTCCGTAATATATAAAACCATTTTATAGTCCCTCCCTTTCAAAGATCCAAGAGTACAGTGAAAAAATGATCTCTCATTGAACATCTCAGAAAAGGAGTGGAAGGTAGCAATGCATAGAATTAATTCGAGGTCCATATGCACAAAGCATACAATTATTCAACTTAAAATTATATCGAGCACATCTGTCTTGTTTATAATTGTCCAAAATGTTTCCTGGGCAAGATTCAACCTGCGAACGTTGCAGTCAAGTTGCAGCCTCACTGGGACACATGTTTTGGGCGTGCACCAAATTAACATCATTCTGGACCAAAATTTTTAAATGCCTTTCAGACAGCCTTGGTGTCACAATACCTCATAATCCACTAACAGCTGTGTTTGGTGTACTTCCAGATGGGCTTAAAGTGGAGAAGGACAAACTAACTGTAATTGCCTTTACTTCACTATTGTCACGTAGACTTACTGTATATTGCTCAACTGGAAGAATCCTAACTCTCCTTTTTTAAGTCAGTGGGTAAGTAATATTATGTATTATCTGAAATTGGGAAAAAATCTAATTTTCACTTCGAGGATCTGTACAAAACGTTTTCAAAACCTGGCAGGATCTAATCAATAACATTTTAGAATAAGCATTTTAATTGAGGAAGCAGATTCTCTCCCATCTTTAATTTATTTATTCATTTATCTATATCTCTTTCTCATGTTGTCCATTTGTTTCAAACCTGGTTTTGTAAAACTTATTTGTATGAAATGTTATTTGATTTTAATAAAAATCAATAAAATCCCCAAAAAAATAGACTATGTCCTACTGTACTCCTGTCAGCCAAGAAAAGAAACCTGAAGCTGCAGTGGGCACATATTCAACAAAACTGGACTGTTGGAAGACTGGAAAAACATAGCCTGGCCTGATGAATCTCAGCTTCTGATGAGATACACAGATGGTAGGGAATTTGGCACTAATGGCATGAATCCATGCACCCAATCTGCCGTATGTTAACAGCCCTGGTTGGTGGTGGGGTGATGTTGTGGAGAATGCTTTCTTTGCCTACTTTAGGCCTGTAATTCCAGTCAATCATTGCTTGAATGCAACAACCTATTTAAGTATTGTTGCTGACCATGTGCATCCTTTTGTGGCCAAATCATCCATCTTCTAATGGATACTTTCAGCATGCTGATGCACCAAGTTGCAATGCAAATGTCCTCAAAACTGGTTTCATGAACATGATAATGAGCTTAATGTTCCTTTAGTGACCTTCCCAGTTACAGGATTGGATTCCAGTGGAACAATTTTGGTATGTGGTAGAATGGTCAATTTGCAGCATCAGTGTGCAGCTGACAAATCTGCAGAAGTTGTGTGATGCATTCATGATGTCAGCATGATCCAGAAACTCAAAGAAATGTTTCCAACATCTTGCCAATCCATGCCACAAAGAATTTTTCTTTTAACAAAGTTTCTAATTTACACTTAATATAAGTAGTGTGTTACTGAAAGACCTGTTTGAGGTGCAGGTTTTCAAAGGTTATGAATAAATGGAATATATAATTATCCCACACAAATCATTAATGGACATCATCTGGGTTTATCCTGGTATCCCAATTTTCTTAAAACATTTTGTTCTTTTGTTCATTCACCTTGTCTTGAGTCATAGTTAGAATACATGATGCTTTGACTTTACCATTATCATTTAACAATCATATTTTCATTATAAATATTATGTTACTGTTATGTTTATGGCTCCATTCTTTTGACAAGCTCTCCTTCAGTTTTTCCTAACTCAGATTAATACAGTTCTGCTTGTCAAACAATCTCCTCTTGTTTCCTCATGCTCAGAGGCCGTCTTGTTTTCCTGTTATTGTTTGCACTTGGTTCACTGACCACGGTGTACTCAGGGTTTAGCAAGGTATTACTTGGAGATTTAAAATAAAAAATGGAACAGGATAGTAACATATGTATTAGAGGTCAGAATCTTTGCAAAGTTTGTTTTCTGATTACTAAACTTCATTATAGCTCTTAAACATGGAACAGAATAAACCTACCGAGAAATGCTGTTTACCCATTACAGAGCAATATTAAAGCAGTTTATTGAGCAGTACATATATGAACATCCTTTTTCCAAAAAGTTGAGATACATAATAGTGTATTCTGGTGAGTGTGCCTTTAATCACAATCACAGTCATCACTTTCAGGAAATGATTCATGAGCCAAGATATTCCACCAGGTGAACAGTAATTTTATCCTTTGCAAAAAAAATTGGATGGTATGGAAAAAATCATTGCATAGTCCACATTTCCCTGAAGTTACTCAAAGGTTTATATTTGAGACTTATTTAAGACTATTCAGAGGCTATTTTAGTCTCAAGCAGTAGGAAGATGTTGAGCTCATTTTAAACTTTAGGATAGGATCAGTATACTTGTATGTGGTTCTGGGTGTAAAAATATCAGGGCTAATAATATTTCCATACACAGCAGTAGATGCTGATTGTTTCTTTTGACAAATTGACTTGAACTTCTACCTTTCTAATACTAAAGTGCTACAGTCATTCTATACCACTTGGTTAGTCAAAATTCATGCAAGTTTATGCATCATTGTCAAAAGATACCGACTTCCAGATTTCACTTAAGGTATAAACTCTTCTGTTTTGGAGTAACCCAATTATATCTTGTGGTGATACACGTTAGTGGTCTATGGAATTGTGCTGGTTGTTAGTTTAAGAATAGTGTGCTCATGCTCAGGGGTTATAGGTGCAGGTTGATAGTGTATCCATGCAGTCCCAGGTTAGTGATGAGGAAATTGGCTGATCAGGCACTTATTTGCAAATACGATCAGTTCAGCTAATCCTACCCCTACTCCACACCCTAATTTCTCCTCTTTGGTACTCTGCAGATCATACTTAAGGTACCTACACTCAATGGAGTATGAAAAAAGCCTGAGCAAGATAGTAGGCGAATGAAAAGGTGAAGGGTGAGGTCAGGAGTTTAAATTGCCAGGAAAGAAAATTAAAAGTAAGTAGTGGCAGGATCTTGGCAGAGCTGGTGTTGTGAAAAAGCAGCAAACAGTTGGGGTTGATGCCAGATGTGAAATGAGTGGACAGAGCTCACGGGGTAGAGTCGCTTCTAGTGAGCACCTTCTCTGTGTGATCCCATGACCCGGGCTTCTGGGGTCCCGCGGGTACTGAGGAATGGTGGTGGATACACAAGTCACTTAATGGTTGACTTCTCTTGCTGAGAAAACCATGGAGTATTAGTAGAAGAAATCTAATTTTAGATGTATGCACTGAAGCCTGTGATGGGTTTTAAGAATATAGGCTGACTGTGTTTTAACCTTTTGATTTTAATAGTAATTGGATTATTTATTGATTGATTTTCAACCTCCACTTGAACACTGTTTTATTATGGTTTATTTATTTATTTATTTATTGAAACTGCACTACATTTTTGCCCATTCAGTTGTTTGGAATAAAAAAGTACTTCTCACATTTGCAACTACATCTATGGTTCTGCATCCTCATTTGTCCTAGTCAGTCTCAGTACATGAAAATTGATGTCTGGATGCAAGAGGAATATATCAGCTGTGATGAACTGGGGCATCGCACATCTTTTTTGTTAAAGCTATGTAATGCTCTGCCTTTTTCAGACATTTTGTGTCCTTGGTATTTTCAAATCTAAGTGTACATTCTGGAAAGTAAGTGTTAATAGGTTTTATAAAGTAAAATATGAGTTTACAGGTGCATTTCAATGAATTAGAATTTTTTTGAAAAAAACTCGTATATAGTTTCATTACACACAGTGATATTTTAAATGTTTATTTCTTTTCATTTTGCTGATTATAGCTTACAGGTAATAAAAATTCTAATTCAGTATCTTAGGAAATTAGAATATTACCAATTTAAAAAAAAAATTTAATACGGAAATGTTGGCCTACTGAAGTATGTCCATGTGTGCACTCAATACTTGGTCGGGGCTCCTTTTGCATGAATTACTGCATCAATGCGGCGTGGCATGGAGGCGATCAGCCTGTGGCACTGCTGAGGTGTTATGGAAGCCCAGGATGCTTTGATAGCGGCCTTTAGCTCGTTTGCATTGTTGGGTCTGGTGTCTCATCTTCCTCTTGACAATACCCCATAGATTCTCTATGGGGTTTAGGTCAGGCGAGTCTGCTGCCCAATCAAGCACAGTGATACCATGGTCATTAAACCAGGTATTGGTACTTTTGGCAGTGTGGTTAGGTGCCAGGTCCTGCTTGAAAATGAAATCTGCATCTCCATAAATCTTGTCAGCAGAGAGAAGCATGAAGTGCTCTTAAATTTCCTGGTAGACGGCTGCACTTTGGACTTGATAAAAGACAATGGACCAACACCAGCAGATGACACGGTTCCCCAAATCATCACTGACTGTGAAAACTTCACACTGGAGAGTCTGTGCCTCTCCACTCTTCCTCCAGACTCTGGGACCTTGATTTCCAAATGAAATGCAAAATTTACTTTCTTCTGAAAAGAGGACTTTGGACCACAGTCCAGTCCATTTTCTCCTTAGCCCAGGTAAGATGCTTCTGATGTTTTCTCTGGTTCAGGAGTTGCTTGACACAAGGAATGCGACAGTTGTAGCCCGTGTCCCAGATAAGCCTGTGTGTGTGTTTGCCCTTGAGGCACTGACTCCAGCCGCAGTCCACTCCTTGTTAATCTCCCCCAACTTTTTGAATGGGCAGTGCTTCACAATCCTCTCCAGGTTGCGGTTATCCCTGTTGCTTGTGCACCTTTTTCTGCCTCGTTTTTTCCTTCCACTCAACTTTCCATTAATATGCGTGGATACAGCACTCTGTGATCAACCAGCTTCTTTAGCAATGACATTTTGTGGCTTACCCTCCTTGTGGAGGGTGTCAATGACTGTTTTCTGGACAACTGTCAAGTCAGTAAGTAGTCTTCCCCATGATTGTGTGGCCTACTGAACCAGACTGAGAGACCATTTAAAGGCTCAGGACACCTTTGCAGGTGTTTTGGGTTAATTAGCTGGGTGGAATGTGACACCAGTACAGTATATACCATAAAATAAGTTGTAAGTTCACAAATGGTAAATGATACATAATAACTGTATTTTTATACAGCATGCTTACTTGTACATTAGATTTTGAAGGATTAAAACGGAACCAGAGGTAATATTACACCTCTTGCAAGGATTCACATAGAACATTATACATTGAGGCATGCAGATTATCGAACATTTGGCCAGTAATTTATGATATATAAATAATGCATAAATAATTTGCCGTTTTAGTGTGCAAAGATAGTTTGACAGCCTCTAAACAAAATCACTATTAATGCTAAAACTGCTGACTATGAGTCTACAATATTGAACTTTTTCACGATATTCTAATTTTCTGAGATACTGAATTTTGGGTTTTCATTAGCTTTAAGCCATAATCAGCAAAATGAAAAGAAATAAATGCTTGAAATATATCACTGTGTGTAATATGAGTTTCACTTTTTGAATTGAATTACTGAAATAAATTAACTTTTGCTGATATTCTAATTTATTGAGATGCACCTGTAAGTCATTTATGAATAAATATGTGAAAATTATTTCATACATTCACATTATCCCAGGAATTTACTGGTAATGTACCAGGCAAACAGCAAATGTAAACAAAGCTGGAGTCCTATATTTTGGCAAATTCCACTTGAGTAATTTCTAGGTTAGAAACCTAGTCTTTCTCTATACTCAGTCCGTTCTAGACGGAAGCAATGACATTGTCTTAGCAAACATGCAGAGTGTCCTTTGTGTTCTATGTGTGTCAGACATGACATTTAAAAGTTTACATCAATAGTTTTTAAGAATAACCAAAAATGTTTTTATTAAAAGTTTATTATATGAAAAATTCTTTCAAACCGACATTGGCACCCTACTGTACATTCATGCCAAGCCAAGCCATGAAGAAAACTGCAAAGCCTATCAGATGTGTAATTATTAACCTGAAGCATTTTTTGCCAACAAGGAGAGTGTTGGTGGTCTGCCGAAGTGAAGCAACTGTGAAAAAGATGCATGCTACACTTGTATGGTACTTAGACAGTTAAGTTACTAATTAATTCTTCCATTTTTTGGGATAAAATTTTTACTAGAGAGATGGGGAAAAAAAGAATATTTCCAGCAAAACAAAATATCCCAAGAATTTTTTTTAAGTATCAGAATGAAAAATTCAGAAAGTAGTGAAATGGAAGAAAATGGTGGGAAAAAATCTGGATGCTTGAACAAAAACAACCAAAAAAAACACCCCTAATACCAAACCCTGTGAGTGCTGCAGCTGCAATATTGCAAACAAGTGGATGCTGTAAGGGTGTCCAGTTTTTGATTTGAGATTCAGCAGAGAACAAGTTCTTAATGCTTATTTTAAAAAATATTGATTATCATGGCTGAAAGTCCAATTACATTTTCTTATTATTAGGCTAACTCCTTTGTGCAGGATGACTTAACAACATTTATGATACAATTGGTTACATGCCATTTGCTTTTTTTCCAATTGGAGCACAGGAAGTCCAGTGACTTGCTGATTTTCACACAGTTTCAGTAGCAGGATTTGAACAGACAACCTCGGGATTTAAGATGCAAAGCCTCAACTACTAGTCCAAACTGCCTACAATTTAGCAAACATTTTTTAAAGGCATGATTTCCAAATGTTTGAGGATAGACAATCGACATCTTTCCTACAAGAAGCTATATAGTGAAGCTATATAGAATTATAGTGCCCACACAAAGATTTTCTACTGAAGAGAGAGTATGAACAAAGGTCCAATAAAAAAATGAATATGTAAAGAAAAATACATAGACTACAAGATTTGGCAGCTCCAAAAATGTGAGAAACATACCAGGGACTTTGGAGGGACAGAACGTTTAGAAAATTGGTAAAAATAGACAAGTACCTTTAGGAAATTGATATTTTGTGTGTTTTTTTTTTAATTTTTATTATAAATAAAAAAGCATTTTTTAATATGATAACTATATTAAGCAAGTGGAAATATGCAGTTTTAATACAAAGAGCTTCATCCTAGATTCCAAAGTAGTAAATGGCTCTAATAGCCGCTTATGTTGACTTTTTTTTTGTTTTTTTTTTTGTGCTTATTATTTATTTAAAGGTGGACCTGGCTGAACTTGATAAAAATCAAAAGTGTGCTAAAATGAGAACATAGATTTCACTTAAAATGCAATATTTATTTATATGCATGCATTTGTCTTTTTGTTTGGGCAGTGCAAGGTGAAATTCGTCATAATCCCAAACAATGACACTTGATTGTGGAGGCTGGCATCTTGGGGATTTCTTTCCTTTTTTAACTTCAATATCAGGATGTTGTTTTTATTTCAAACAACCAACAGTGCTGGTCATTGTTAGTTAAATACAAAGTTGTAATAATCTGCCTCTAAAAAACTGTAACAGTTCCTTTTTACAAACTTTTCAACTATATATTTATATAAAAATAAATATTTTATTAAACAGTTGAGGTTATTGCTAACTCTACTTTGTTTTTTTTTTCTCCACTTTGTAGTTTTGTCATGTAAAGCAACAGTTAATATTTTGTCACCCAGTGATGGAAAGTCCAGTATAGTGAAAGCAGCCCAGAAGTTTTGCCAGTTAGTACAACAGCAACAGAAGAGGCCTTGTGATATAGACGTTAATTTGCTGGACAGCTTTCTTCAAGGTAAGTCAAATTGACAAGAATAGTTAGTCTGCTTGTTTCCCTGTCTGCATATTAAGTTAATTGAGTCATCTGAGATACATTTTAGTGGAGAAAAATGTGCAGTTTTTTCCTTGGTAGCTGTTCCCTTCTGTTTATTTCCCATTGAATATTTTTAATTGGTAGTTTTATAGTTTCTTCATAACACTCTTCTTTTTTTTTTTCTTCTTCATTTCTCCAAAACCTTTATAACAGGACAAACACCACTCAATCCACTATAATAGATTAATGTCATGTTTGGGGGTATTTCTTCCCCATCCATGCAGGGTTTTTTTTTTAGGTAAGAACAATGTCTCTCCTGCATTATTTCATGTCTCCTTTTTAACCTTTATCACACTGACATCACCCACTCCTTTTTTTATCTGAAATGAATAGACAAAAAATCTTTATTTTTGCAGGTTGCTATTCAATGTTTGTTTTAATGATCCAATACAGCAGTGTATTTTTTTTATAAGCTTTCCTGCTTATTTTTAAATTGTGAGCCAGGGTTGTCTCGCCTGCAGCACATGACAGCACATATCTTCAAACTCATCCTTGCGATGACCTCACAAAATACCTTTAGTGTACCTTCCATCTGTGGTCATCTGTGCTGCAGTCATTCTTGGTAAGATCTGTGCAATTCCTTCTGAAGAAAATGTCATCTAAGGAGGCTTAACCATGTAGAGATTAGACATCAGTCTTAAACTCTTGTCCTGTAATTACTGTATACAGAAGCTCAGCTTTTTATCTTTATCTTGCTGTCAGTACGCTGTATTTTAGCCAGTATCATTTCTATAGATATGTTAACTTGATGGTTCTAAATCATTTTATGACCATTTTTCTTCTTAAATATCCCTACAGTACAAGAGAAGTTATCACTTCTGACACCACTTTTTTATATAGTTTTATAAAGTTACTTTAATATTAGTATGATACAGAACAATGAAATAATACCATGCTTAATCTGAAATTCAGTTTCAGCACCATCTTCAACCAAGAACTGTTAAAACCAATAAACCATGTAGTAGTTCTACATGTTCTTGTAAATACAGCATTAATAACCCTTGCCAAAGTTTAAAAGTTTTTGAAAGTTCCTCAGATGCATCTTTAAATAGAATGGATTTTTTTGAAATAGATTATTATCATTTTAAAAACTATAGAACATCATTTTCCCACTTTATTATGACAGCTGGATTAGGTTTTCTTTTCTATTAGATATAATGAAGCAGCAGTGTACAGTAGTATAAGAAATCATCAGCATGTGATTAGCTGTTGTAATATGTTTTGTGAGACCATCGCTGGAACCACATTAGCTCCTAATCCACTTTGAGATATTCAGAGTATTAATTACCAAGCAGGATGGCAATACGGTGGGGAGCTGATGGCAACGCTAACAATTAGGGTCTTCACCAGGGTAATTTTAGATAACCTAAAGTAAGTCTAGATAAGTGTTGGCAGTGTACTTTTTTTTCCAGTTGGTATACATCTTTTCATTGGCTGAATTCTGCATTAATTCCAGTGTAAAATGTCAGTGTAGCAAGTTTTTTTGTTTTTTTTTAATTTATAGAAAATGCTGGACTTTGGAACACAATTTTGTGTCGCAAATGCTTTTATACCATGTTTATGAAGAAATAACTTTGACTTGAAAAATACCAGACTTTTCCTTCAATGTACAATACATTTCCTGGTATTCTTTTGGAACTGATGGATATATTCTGTAAGACCTATTTGGCATATACCTGTTCATGCTATGTATTCAAAACCTGTTATGATTGTTCAAAAGCCATTCTTGTCCTTGGGGCAATTCTAAATCACTTGCCCAAATGTCACCATACCAGAATCTTTTGTCCATAGGTGTATGTTGAGTCCCTCCTTAAACAATGTTGTATGTTGCTGTAGTTGAAATACTGTTTCTACTAAGCATTGCCAACACATTTTCTTTTTAAATATCCCCATCAGAGCTTATGGTTTTGCTGCTTATTTTTAAAGTACATATGTTTCATGAGAAAAGTGCTTTTTATTATTATACAGATCAGAAATATGACACTAAAGGTAAAATTCACAACCATGCATTTCTGTAATTTGATGGAAGAAACTTAAAGCGTTAAAAATATCCTCCTTCCAGTGACTGACCTTTTTTTTTTTTTAATCATTTTAACAATAATTTTGACATCCAATTCAACTTGTAAAACAAAGATGTGCTGATTTTTAAAGTTACTAAATAAATTTACTAATAAAACACTGCTATTTCATGTTTTTCATTCTTAAAGCACATGTTCATATCAGACTTTGCAATAAATTACTTTTTTCCTAGAATATACAAATAGAAAACTGTAGTCTTTTGATTTTGTATTTGACTAATTTTTTTCTCTGTTACAGAGTCAGAATATAGTGAATATGTAGAAAGGATACTGTTCTGTATGATGCAGACTTGTTTTATATGCTTTTTTAATAAATTTTTGTTTTGGTACTTTTATTTTAAACATAGGAACCTTTTATTCTTGATTTTAAAGAGGTGGAACCTTTAATTTGGAAATAGTGACATTTCTGAGTTTGAGTAATGTTTTCAACTTTTTTGGAATCTCTGTAATGATTGCAGATTTTAAATGGAAACATCACAAAGACCAGTTCTTCAGTATTAATTCAGTACCAAAGTTCTGAAAACGTAATGGTACCAGCTTTTCTTTTTATAGTTTTGGTAGTATGGAGAGAGTCTGTACTGTGCTTATATGTGACTTTAAGTAGACAACGTACTTTGCAAGGCATTATGATATATGAGTAAAAACTACATATAAAAATGTTTCACAGTGGTAAGCTACAACACCACATCAGCACGACAAAGATAAACAGAGGTCCTGTCTGGAAATGCTTTGTTATCGTGCACAAAATTTCCATGTGCGAGTGTAGGAATCATACTTTTATAAAAGAAACAACAAAACACACACAGGCTTATTGACACTTTTACCCCATTATGGAGTTAATTCAGAAGCAGATTTGTGCGAGCTTTGAAAGAGAAATAACATTACTGATCAAATGAGGTGCAATTGTTTAACTTGTATTGTCATGCATTTGTAAGAGGAGATTAATTTCTTTTAATAGTTTTGTATATAGTCCTGATAAATCAATGGAGGTTTTGCATTCATTCAATAAGCACTTCTACAGATGTCCCATCAGTCCCAAGAATCCGTCCAGTTCACATGCAGTTCAATGCTGTGAATAGAGGAGGGGGGCCTAGCATGCATCCAGTTACGCATGGAGGACTGAAAGCACTAACAATATTTGCAGCAGGTAAATATTGATGCAAGACTCAAATACAGTGCCTGTTTGGCTTGTCTACACCAGTGATAGCATGAATTGCTCCATTCGTTAATATCAAAGTAAAATTTATTTAGTGTTTCAATGCCTCAAAAAATAAGGGACATCTCCTTATTAATATGACATGCAACGTGTTAACAGAGACATGTAGTTACTGAAATATACAGAACTAATAAAACACCATACTTCAAGTTAAATATAAATCTACAAAAGCTGAATTTGTGTCATTAATTTAGCTTTTGAAGGACAACTAATGCTCATTAGTATAATTTATAAGTGAAAACACGTCGTATATCTGAATTTTAAGTTGAAAGTAATGGTGCATCACAGTCATTCATTTTTTGAGTGAAGGTAACGGCAGTCCAAGTAATTTCATTATTCTGGATTTGCACTCATTCATAAGCATTAGCAAAATGTGATCACTCACATAATAAAACTTGAAAACCTCAAAATAAATGATGTTTATAGGAGTTCTGAAGTAAAGGATTTGTGTAAAACTTAGCCAAGTTTGGTTTCCCACAAATTAGGACAAGAGGTACACATACAGAATATTTAAAGCACAGTGAGTTTGAAATTTTAATTAATTTGTCTTATCGGACCAGTAGTATTTTTTTTTAACCAGCTAATGATGAAAATGTAAAATCTTACAATAGGAGATGTTACAAACTTAACTAAGGTGGTTTATTGACAAAACAGACTTTAAAAGCATGTTGTTAGAGAAACATAACATATATATTCCTATACCGGGCAGGCCAGGGCTGAACAGAAATTGTTCTGGTGAAGTTATGCAGTGACATGGAGTAGGTAAGGAGCAGAACTGTCTAGTTATCTATAAGTCATGTTGAGATTCTTAAACTTGATCATAACAGTAGGAAGTCGTGATGGAAATAAGAGGTATGACACATATAGGAGAATGACAGACTGAGAGAAAAAACAAAATTGCATATGCAAATGAAAATTAGTTGATAGCCAATTGAATGAATATAATAAAAGGTTGCTAGGGGAGTTGGTATGGATGTTAAAAATGATCGTAAAGCTGAGAGGAAGTACTAGTGGTCAGAATTTTTTAAACTGCACTATAAGACGATGGATATCAGTAATAGGCTGTATTGGAAGCTTGTGCAACTAGTATGAAAATTAAGCGTAAAAATGGAGGGAATAGGAAGTGTGTGGAACAGTATTGTATTTAGTTGGCCAGCAAGAGGATGCTAATGCCACTTCCATATCTGACCTGGATTGAAAAAACCTATAAAAGAAAGAAAGAAAGAACAGCTTTTTTGCAATAATGAAGGAGCATAGACAGAATTAAGAAATTACAAGAAAGGTTAGAGCCATAAACCATTCATACGTTTGCTTTGTTACAAACTGGGAGTTCTGTGGTCCACCACCACTGAAATAGGAGAGTTGGAAGTGAAATTAAATTAGAGGAAATTAGATGCTGCAGATGTTCTATCAGACGGTTGTGGCGAGCGACCTCTTCTACGCAATGGTGTGCTGGGGAGGCAGCATAAAGAAGAAGGATGCCTCACCCCTCGACAAACTGGTGAGTTAGGCCAGCTGTATTGTAGGCATGGAGCTGGACAGTTTGATATCTGTGGCAGAGCGACGGGCGCTGAGCAGGCTCCTGTCAATCATGGAGAATCCACTGCATTCACTGAACAGCATCATCTCCAGACAGAGGAGCAGCTTCAGCGACAGACTGCTGTCACTGTGCTGCTCCACTGACAGACTGAGGAGATCGTTCCTCCCCCACACTATGTGACTCTTCAATTCCACCCGGGGGGGGGGGGTAAACGTTAACATTATACTAAGATATTGTCTGTCTGTTATACCTGCATTGTTATCACTATTTAATTTAATATTGTTCTTTATCAGTATGCTGCTGCTGGAGTATGTGAATTTCCCCTTGGGATTAATAAAGTATCTATCTATCTATCTCTCTATCTCTGACAGTGGTGGTCTTGGTAGCATAAAAAATAATGGGCATGCAATGGAATGCACTCCGTAAAAATGGGAAGGGCATAATTAGTCTAAGAGAAAATTAACTGTGCTCAGCAGGAAGCAAATTGAGAAGTAAACAGATTCAAGTACACATTACTACTGTCTAAATCATCTGGACTACCAAAGCAGTACAAAAGAATTACCTGATGAATGTATTTAATACAAGTGCAGCATAATAATAAGACCACCTTATTTATTTTAAATTAAATAAATCATTCAAAGAGTACAGAAGTCTCTCATAATAGATCACTACACCATGTGTTAAAAGTACAATCACAAACAACATAACATATTTAAGATATCTGAAACACTACTGAATTATGATTTCATAGCCACGTTCTGTTTAGGTAAAAATATGATCTCCTTCAGTTTTGATTTTGTTGGTAACATCTAGCTAAGACCTGTAACAAAAGGAATGTAAACTGTGTCCTCTGGGGTAACAGATGCCTTAGGCACATTTTAGTATTTTCTGTGTATTTTACAAATAAGTAAAAACAGAATTGAAAATGCATAATAGAAATAGTTCTGTCGCTTAATAGCTAAATGAATATCTCCACATCCTTGGTATTAAGCATTATCTTTTAATATACAGAAAAACAGGACACCTACAGTATGTTAAAGAAGTATTCAGACCCCTTCCCTTTCTGCACACTTTGTGTTTTTTAGTATTCATTTTAAATGCATACATTTGCCTTTTTTGACCATCATTCTACATAAACGTAACAACCTGTAAAGACCAAATGAAAACATGTTTAGGAAAGGTTTGCAAATTTATTAAAATCAGAAATCTCTAATTTTTTCAGATCCTTTGGTGTTGTATTCCAAATTGTGGTGAGGTGCATCATGTTTGCTTTAATTATACTTTTGTCTAGAACTTGACTGGAGTTTACCTGTAGCACATTAAATGGACTGGACATACTTTAGAAATATCTATGTACATAAGGTGCCACAGTTCACCCTGCATCTTGGGATAAAAACCAGGCCATGAACTCCAAGGAACTTTCTGTGGACCTCTGCAACAAAATTGTGGTGAAAGGTATAAAACTATTTCTAAAACTTTTGAGTGTTCCCAGGAGCACAGTTGCCTTGATGGAAAATATTTGAAACCACTAGGACTCTTCCTAGAGTAACCAGGCAAGAAGGGAGTTAGTCTTGGATGTGACAAAGAACCCAGTGGTCACTCTTACAGAGCTTTGGAAGCCCTCTTTAGAGATGGAAAAAATGTTGGAAGGATGACCATCTTAGTAGTACTCTGTCATTTAGGTATTTATGGTAGAGTTTGGAGCTTGCCAGATTCCATTTAAAGGATTATGAGAGCATAAGGGAAAAGATTCTCTGCCAGGAGGAATAGAATAAACTGCCCAAATCCAGATGTGCGAAGCTAGTAAAGACTTGCCTAAGAAGACTTGAAGCTGTAATCACTGCCAAAGGAGCATCTATGAAGTTCTGAATTAAGGGTCTGAATACTTACATGAATGATTATGATATCAGCTATTGATACTTAATGAATCTGCAAGCTTCAGTTTGTTATATTTGGTTGTTGAATGTTGATTGATGGTCAAAAATTGAACATTTCTCCGTTCAAAATTAAATCTACAACACAATGTGAAGAAAGTGAAGTAGTGTGAATACACTGTACATCAAGATATTACTTATTAATTATATATGTAACTGCCAACACAGTTTTTCCCCAAGATGGAAGCCCAGTGTACAGCAAAATGTCTTGCTTGAAATTAACGTACTTGTTGACGTTATTGGTTCCTGAAGTGCTGCTAAAATCAAGTTACTTTAAATTAGACCCTTTATTTTCCTTTAATAGTATTTTATAATTTGATGTTAGAGATCCTATAGCTCAATTATATTGGGATAAATTGGCAAAAATACATTGGGTTTATTCTTGTAACAAACACCACCACTTATGTAGAGCAGGTTTTAATAATAATATATAATAATAATTACAAATACAGTAGTGTTAAATATAGGACAATAAAACATTTGTCATAACTTTATAAATGTCCATCAATCAACACGCTCACTTTTTCATTCTACAGTTGCAGGGAAACAAACTTTCCTCACATCATTGTAATATAGGACAGAAATCAACCCAGGATGAAATGCTGTTACATTCAAACAGACACTTGTGCCCACTCACACAGGGCAAATTTAGCATTACTAATCAAGCAAATATGCTTATCTTTGGGATGTGGAAGGAAACACATTATAGAAATTCAATAAATAAGTTATCTTTAAATATCTGTCATAGATGTATGCGCTTCACGTAATTTAGGTTGGTTGGTGCATAGGTGTTGCTATATGCAACATTATAAAATATGATCTATAGAGGGTTTTGGTATGCAATCTTGAATTATGTTATTACAATATGCAGTCTCTTTGTTTATTATAAAACACTGACATAGCTGATGCAAGAAAAATTTGGTTGTGTACATCATATTGCCATCAATATCTTAATGATTTTACATTGTCCATTCATCTCTATTTCTAAAATCACTTATCCAGAGCAGTATCACCAGAAAGTAAATAGTATCTGGACAAGGAGTAAACCACAACATCAAACACAATCTCAGGGGCCAGTTTAGTAATACCAATCTACCTAACCTGCATGTCTTTGATGGCAGGAAACCTAAGCACCTACAGGAAAAATACGTGGACATGGGGAGAACCAGGGGCTTGATCCCTGATCTCCTTGTTGTGATTTGTTAATGCAAAATCATTTACCTATTCAAATATTTGAATGGAAATTACACCAAACACAATGTTTCTAAATTGACACATGTATACTTAAGAAGCACTTTTAATAACTTTGTACGTATATGCATGATTTCAAAGTTGTTCTGATTTGTTGCCTGTGTCAGCAGTCTAATTTGTAATAGTTATGCCTCCATACAAAATATATATTTTCTAAACAGAAATGTAGAGATTATCACCATTCATTATCGATATTGCATATTTCTTCAATAAAAGTTCTGATGAGCTATCCAATTTTGTTTCTGTATATTTTCAGGTCCAAAGGGTTTTCCAGATCCTGACTTAGTCCTGAAGTTTGGACCTATAGAGAGCACTTTAGGATTCCTTCCGTGGCACATCAGGTTAACTGAATTCATGTAAGTTGCTTTATTTCTTTACGTTTGTTTTATTCTGTCTTGTTTTCTAAACATTTATCTTAAAGTAAAAAATAAAATAAGCTTAGATTCAATTCTTACTTTCGTAGTGAGCTTTTCAGTAAGCTTTTGGTGCACATGTGTTAAATCAAACCAATGTGCTCAAAGGGCACCTGGTTACATCATCATTTCTTGATTATAAATTGCATTTATATTAACTTTGATGAATACTGAGTGCAATAGCTTACATTATGTTTATTATAATTTTTTTAACAGACTGCATATTTTTCAGGTTTGAGTTGATTACATTTTAATTAAGTTTAAACCCGTGTTTTATTGTGTGAATTTTATTTTGTTGGAATTGGAAAATAGCTTCTAGGTTATATACTGTATACTATTACAATGGGAGAACTACTTTGATTACATATGCTTTGCACATATTCTCAAGTCAGTGTTGAAGTTTACTAAAAAAATATCTTTAGTAAAAAAGTATTTGTTTTCCAAAAGTGCCTTCCTTTAGCAATGACATTTTTACTCAGTTCAGAGGACTTTACATTGTTGTGAATTCCAGTTCAGGGCTTTATCAAGCTGAGTTTGTCACAGAAACATCAGGATGGGCTCAAACTTTGGATGGCATCAGTTTATCATAGAACCCAATCATGCACTTGCCCTCAATCACATTGTCCAATTTAGAATTATTAGATTAGCTCACTTGGAGAAAAGGCTAGACCTCTAGGAGAAAGACCCACACAGACACAAGGATAATGTGCATACTCCATAAGAACAGTGCCCACATGTGAGATTCGAATCCACATTGTTTGATTTCTAAGTTGGCAGCATTAACCACTGGAACACTGTGCCCACTTGGTTCAAGTTAATGACAATGTTTACATCACATCTTATTTGTAGCCAAATCCTTTTCTGTGATCCTTGAAGTCATCTATGACAAATCATATAACTTAGAATAACAGACTTCTGCAGTTATTAAACATTGTCTTTTCTGTTTACATGATTTTACACTTTTTAGTCTATATTTATCAAACCATCTCAATCAAAAAAGTAAAGTCTATTTTTATGTAGATGTTGGATTCATGCAGCTCATTTATTGATGATTTCAAATCAGAGATTATAAAAATTTCTCAGCTAGTACAAAACATTTTTCTGGAATTTTTAATGCATACCAAACATTTTAAACTTGTGAACCTATAAGTATGGGACTACTACCAGTTTGTGGTATTTGTTTTGTGTTTCTTCATTTTTTTCACCCCATCCCTGAATATAACCTGGTAGTGTAGTCTAGGCTTTTACATGTTTAACCTGTTTATTAAAAACACTTGCAGATTTCTCACAAGCTTGGGCATCTGTCTTTTTAAAGGTACTATTTGCCTTACCTTCCACATTTCTGCAAGAGCTGCAGTCAGTTTGCAGTTCCACGTTTGTCTGAGAATGTTGCTGTGTAAATCCTTAAAGATTAAGTTAATTATTTTTCAAGTCGGTTATTTCTTCACAAACATGGTATATATGCATGTGCAATGCAAAAGTGTGTTCTAAAATTAAGTGTTTTCTATAAATTTAAAAAAAATACATAGCTAGTCCTGTTTTGCAATGGGCACAATTTCGTGTGGCAAATGCATATATGCCATGCTCATGAAGAAATAACTTTGACTTGAAAAATACTAAGCATACAGTATCAGTAAAACTGATGAATTCTTGCATATATAGACTTCTCTGTATCACCAGGACTGACTTGTGAACCAACAAAGAAAAGAAAGGTGTACAGTTTATCAGATTGAAAGGAAATCCATTTACTTCCATAAATTTACTTTTGATAGTATTTAGCCCTTATGTTGAAAGAATTCTTTACTAATATTCACTCAAAAGAGCAAACTATTTGAACAGCTATAACTCCACAGCTATCTCCAGCTTCCCTTTGTGACACCAACAAGTTTACAAAAAAATTCTGTTCCAATTATTTTGGTTGTTTTTTGAAATATTGTTTTAGCAGATCACTAGAACAAAATATGATACTTGCTTATGTATTGTTTTACTGTTTTTGGCTAATTAAGTGAGATGATTAATGCATTTCTTATATCAGTATAACATTTAAAAGTGCAAGTAATTAGAGTTTCTTGTATTTTATCACACAATGCTGGTGGTACACACTCCATAACTACTGATTTCTGCTTTTTGCTAATATTTATTGATTCAAGTCAAGCTGGAAAGGAGATTATATTACAGCACTGAGCAGAACATGCTAAAGCTATCAAAAGCACAAACAGTACTTTGTGAAGTGAATTGATTTTGTTATCAAAAGTAACATTACTGCTACAAGATAATTCTCTTGGCCCTGAACTGAATAAGTGATTTAGAATATAACAGTCCTCTGTCTCTATTTTATTCTAACCTTCTATTTTTAGTTTGATATTAGGAACATCTAAAACAAAATATAGTAAAATGTCAGTGTGGTGTAGCGGGTCCACAGTTCATGACGAAAGAGCTACTTTTAAATAAATAATCACCGCGCTCGTGGCTTAGCGAGGAAGCGTGGTAGTGTGGCTGAAGCGGTTCCCAGGTGGATTCGTGCTGCGGACGTTTCTCACCTAAGTGCACAGGTAAGAGACAGTCTGCTTCGTAATTGTTCCCGGGAATTGTTGATTGCCACAGCTGCCACGTCCATTATAAAGAGAAGCCCGAGACGGTTAAGAAAATAAAGAGAGAAGGAAAAAGAGAAAGAAAGAAGAGAACAGAGGTTGTGCTGGAGAGCAGGAAGCAGTGAGGAAAGAGAGAAAGTCTGTGCGGGAGAACAAGCGAGCGAGAGAAGGCTCACGGCAGCTGAGCAGGCAGCCTGGGTGTGTGGCCGACACCCAGGGGAGTAGTAGTTGTGGTCACTCCTGCAGAGTTTACTTTGAAGGGCGGGAGTGACCGGAATGCGGATGACTCTCCGTGTAAGGCCGCGGAAGGCAGTGGGAGTCGGGACTTGGGACGTGGTGGCCCTAGTGTGAGATCCTTGGTCGTTGGGGAATCCCAAGTCACTGTTCGGTGGTGCCTACTGTAGCCAGAGATCGGTAAAGCGGCCGACGAGTTTGCGGGAAGAGAGAAGGCCAGCTGCAGTTAGAGCGACTCCCCTGTTGAGGAGCCCAGATGGGAGGAGTAGGGGAGTTGCCGCAGGAAAGAAGACACCGGGCTTTGTTATTTTAAAAGATTGCTTCCTGTTATATTTTAACCTCGTTATTTTTAAGAAGACTTTTTTCTATTGTTTTTGACTGCCAATACTGATGCTCTGTGTAAGAAAGGACAAAGCCGACTATACTTCCTTAGAAGGCTGGTGTCCTTCAACATCTGCAATAAGATGCTGCAGATGTTCTATCAGACACTTGTGGCAAGCGCCCTCTTCTACGCGGTTGTGTGCTGGGAGGCGGCATAAAGAAGAGGGATGCCTCACGCCTGGACAAACTGGTGAGGAAGGCAGGCTCTATTGTAGACACAGAGCTGGACAGTTTGACATCCGTGGCAGAGCGACGGGCACTGAGCAGGCTCCTGTCAATAATGGAAAATCCACTGCATCCACTGAACAGGATCATCTCCAGACAGGGGAGCAGCGTCTGTCGCTGTCCTGCTCCACTGACAGACTGAGGAGATCGTTCCTCCCCCACACTATGCAACTCCTCAATTCCACCCGGGGGTTAAACGTTAATATTATACAAAATTATTGTCTGTCTGTTATACTTTCATTGTTATCACTCTTTAATTTAATATTGTTCTTTATCAGTATGCTGCTGCTGGAGTATGTGAATTTCCCCTTGGGATTAATAAAGTATCTAACCTCCACATTTTCACTTGCTGTTACTGGATTATTTATTTATTGACTTTAGAAACAATGCATTCTTCATTTGAACACTTGGTTTTGTTGTGTGTTTTAATAAAAGCACTTGACACTTTTTACACAAACCCCTTGCGTTGTTGTTGCCTCACTGCTAAGCTCATCGGTGACATTACCGACGGTGACCGGTTCAAGGGCTCCCAGAAGTTGAAAGGGAGCATGGAGGTGAACCCGCATCGTCACAGTCAGTAGTGGACACATACCAACAATGATTTACTGTTTCACTTCAGGTGCCAAGAGTACCTAGCTTCAATATTCTAGTGAGTTTTGTGTAACTTTTTTTTTTTTTTTTTGTACCTGTATCCCAAGCTTAGCTTCCTTATTCCGCATTTTTCTTTTGAAGGAGCAGCAAAGTGTAAAAAAGCACCATTATATTCTGTACATTGATAAGAGAACACGCATGAGTTGCAGTTAAAAAAAAAAAAAAAAAAAAATGGCTGTGTCTCTATTTTTTTAAATTCACTTTTGTAATGTGAGGAAACTTATGACAAAATGTTCTATTGTGTACTTATGTGCAGGTTGCATGTTTATAAGAAGCTGAGCTAAAATTTACATGCTCTGTGCATTCCCTGACATTTTAAAAAGCTTATATAATGAGATTCAGTGAATTACATTTGAATTGAGCAATCTCACACTGGTAACACCCTTTAGGCTGATTATTAAATCTGTTAAAAGAAAACATACTTTTAGAACATGTAGATTTGATTTTTGCTGTTCAGTAATCAGTTAATAAAATTTTTGTTTTGGTGAATCAAAAAAATGCAACATGTTTGACTTACAACAGTAGATCTATATTAACATTAGAAGAGCAACAGGAAACTGTTTAATATCATATTTCAGTCTACATACATGTTAACATTAGTCTTTTTAGAAACTGAATCATACTAAATGAAAGCTTCAGCTTTTTAATCTTAGTAAGTCACTTTTAAAATGCGGCAATTTTTTGCTTTTTATAAAGCATTTATGTAAACCATACATAGTACAATTGTGCAGCATGCTGATGACAGAATAAGAAGTTAAACAATTCATTGCTTCCCATGACACTTAGTCTTAAAACAAAAAAGAATAGTTAAACTAAAATACACAACAGGAGATTTCAGGCATGCAGCATTCTGAAAAATTGCAAGATTTACACACAGGTGTTAAGCAGTTAAGTATTGATATGTGGGGAAAAATCAAATCATTGTGTTATTTGGGGTGAATAAAAATCCTGTTGCTGTTAGTTTAACATCATGCAAACATGTGACCTGGTTATCTAGTAACAATTAGTGAGAAAGAGGTTAAGCACATGCACAGCGTGTAGTCGACTTAAAGGTTGCATTCATATTGTAAGGATTAAAAGGATAGATTAGAAATCTTTCTCTCTCTCTCTATAGATATATATATATATATATATATCTTTCTATGTATCTATATATCTATATATCTATATCTATATATATATATATATATACACACACTAGCAAAATACCCGCGCTTCACAGCGGAGAAGTAGTGTGTTAAAGAAGTAATGAAAAAGAAAAGGAAACAATTTGAAAATAACGTAACATGATTGTGAATGTAATTGTTTTGTCACTGTTATGAGTGTTGCTGTCATATATTATATATACACACACATGCGCACACACATATAAATACATATATATGTCTATATACATATACATTATATATATATATATATATATATATATACTAATAAAAGGCAAAGCCCTCACTCACTCACTCACTCACTCACTGACTGACTCATCACTAATTCTCCAACTTCCCATGTAGGTAGAAAGCTGAAATTTGGCAGGCTCATTCCTTACAGCTTACTTACAAAAGTTAAGCAGGTTTCATTTCGAAATTCTACACGTAACGGTCATAACGGTCGATAACGTTCGACAACGTCCGCCGTGTTGAACTTTCTTATTTATGGCCCCATCTTCACGAAATTTGGTAGGCGGCTTCCCTGCACCAACTGAAACCGATGTATGTACTTATTTCGATGGTATGACGCCACTGTCGGCCGCCATATTGAACTTTCCAACCTCACCAATTTTCAAACTTCCCGTGTAGGTAGAAGGCTGACCCCATCTTCACGAAATTTGGTAGGTGACTTCCCTGCGCTAACCGAAACCGATGTACGTACTTAT
>JANRMT010062791.1:92607315-92662010 GCA_026402145.1 Polypterus bichir lapradei | reverse complement strand
CTTTGACCTCCCGGAGATGCGGATGCCACACAGACTGAGCACTGACCTTTTGCGGTTCTTATATTTTGTAGAAACAAGGGAGAAGGGAAATATAATCAGCCACAATGAACCGGAAGCCCACAATAGCAGCAAGTTTTTATTCCAACCGACTTCTGCTTATAGCTTGTCTCCTACTTTAGTTGAGAGTTCTACTGTATGCTATTTTTTGCCTTTGTTTGCGTCAATCAACAATTTACATACCAGTTTTCTGAAATGTTTATTGGAATGTAGAACAGCACTGCAAACTGTTCATTTTTTTTCTGCAGCAGCCATACAACCTGCACCTGAAAACAGGTCATCCAACTGAAGGTAAGGATTTTTGGCCCCACCTAGTTCTTAGATGGGAGACCAGCTAGTGAAAACTAGTTGCTGCTGGAAGAAGTGTTGGTGAGTCTATCAGGGGCCCTGATGGATCCCAATGCCCCAGTGCAGTAATGGGGACATTGTGCTGGAAAAATGCCACCATCTTTTGGATGAGACATAAAATCAAGGTCCTCACTCTCTGTGGTCATTAAAGATCCCTGGGCATCTTTCAAAATGTGTAGAGTTTATCTCGATGGCCTGGCTAAATAAGACTGAGCGAGGAGTCTGAGGGTCTGGGCTTATGAGTGTCCTGGATAAAAATCAAGATCCAGACCTTTAATGACCTCTTGGGCACAGCCAACAGCAGTGTGTCTGTTTGTGGAGAGAGTATAAACCTTGTCAAGAGGTTTACTTACCTTGGCACTGACATTCATGTCTCTGGTGACTCTTCCTATGAAGTCAATAGATGGATTGGGAGAGCATGGGGGGGGTCATGAGGTCACTGGAAAGGGGTTTGTGGCGCTCCTGATATCTATGTAAAAGGACGAAGGTCCAAGTCTTTAGAGTCCTGGTGCTTCCTGTTTTGCTGTATGGTTGTGAGACCTGGACACTATCCAGTGACCTGAGACGAAGACTGGACTCCTTTGGTACTGTGTCTCTTCGGAGCATCCTTGGGTACCGTTGGTTTGACTTTGTGTTGTTCATGGAGTCCCGAATGAAGCACATTACCTGCATTGTGAGGGAGCGTCAGTTACAGCACTACAGCCATGTGGTGTGATTCCCCGAAGGTGATCCAGCTTGCAGGATCCTCATTGTTGGGGACCCAAGTGGCTGGACCAGGCCAAGGGGACACCCACGTAACGCCCAGCCGAGGCAGATAGGGGTCATTTCCGGAGGGTGAGATTGGACCGCTTGTCTGCCTGGAAGGTTGCCAACCAGGATCCCGAGCTGTTTCGTCGTGTGGTGGGTGCAGCAACACACAGTGCCAGTGCATGCTCCCCAACCTGACCTGGCTGAATTGCCCTCCATGGCCTGGTCAGTGAGGCCCCCTAATCAGTCATGTACTTCACTAACTATGTATCTGACCCCTTCACCACCTAATGGCTAATGTGTAATGAGTGTACTGGCTCAAGAATGGCTGCTATTGCATCATCACATGGGAGCTACACATCAGTGGTGGTTGAAATGGTTCCTCTTTATCTATGTAAAATGTTTGAGTAATGAGAAAAGCGCTATGTAAGTGTAATTAATGAATATATATTATTATTGTTTTCTTGTCCTACATTTTTAAATGTTCTGATTTTTTAAGTGGCGGCCATGCAATGTGCACACAGACAGTAGCAACACTGATGTCCCTAACTCTCCTTTAGGTGTCACTTGTACTCTTGCCTCCTCCCCATTTGCATTGACGGTATTTGGATTAAGGGAGCAAACTACCCAGCAAAAAATTAATTAAAATAAATAAAATGACAAACAGAAACTTTAAAGTAAAAACTTTTACACAAAATTCAATGTAAAATATTACTATCAAACTCACTTGCTCCAATTCAAGGACACAGAGGGGCTAGAGTTTATCCCAGCGTGAGGTGCCGGTCCATTACTCACACTCTCAAATGAAATGGGCCCACTGCCTCACTTGCACGTCTTTGGTGGTGTAAGAGGAAGACCACGATATGCAAACTCCACAAGAACAATAACAAGGGTTAAGATCTCTAAGGCAGGATTGCTACTTACTGTACTACCCTGCTGGCTCATCATTTTCATATTAAACCTAACATGGACCTCTGCTACCTCAGTGGAGCAGATTCTTGAACAGAGAGGACAACAAACTTGAACAGTTCTGAAGCGGTGCGCTGACTCCACACCTTTCACACCCCACAAATGGGCAAACATTTGGGCTTATGAACACTTTAAGAGAAGTGCTGCAAGTCATTCAGTCCATATAGGGCGAAGGCCTCACTATTACCAGACTAACATCCACCTCTCTTGAGTGAGAATATTCATTTTAATTCAGAGTTTGGACTACTGTGGTGCTAAAACACCACAAAACAAAACCCTAATTGCTTGACTCAGACTTGACTATTGGCTATTGGGAAGCCCACCTCTCCCCTCCACTTATTCCCATGCCTTTTCTTAATTTTTTCAGCTACCACTGAATACATTTTTCTGATTTTTATTTCAAGTCAACACCAGAATTGGTCAGAAGCTTGCTGGTGGTCTGCAGCTCCAACACACCCATGACTAATAAAATAACCTAAATGGCGCCTAACACTGCTTTTTCACATGGATTGCCTTGCCAGAGCATCAGAAGGCATCAGTAATTTGGACATGAGCATGCCTGTTGATAGGGTGAGGTGACCTTCCAGACCTCGATAAACCTCCCTAAGCATGTGACCCTGTTTGAGGGCTCCCTACTTCTCCTAAAACTCCATAATGGCTCCAGCGACTGCTCCTCTGGTCGAGGGTCACTCTTGTGCATCCTACAGTTAGAATCCTGAAGTGATATCCTGTGACCACCACGTCTAGGCCGAGTGCCATGAGGGCAAACTGGGGCATCAGGCCCTTAGCTAAACTGCCCAGCCACACTCAGGTTTGGATGAATAGCTATAATGTGTCAGAGGTTAGATACTGTATCTACACTAACCTCTAATTTACAACAAAAGTGACATGTCGGCACAATACAATTGCTCATCAATCCTGTTCACACCAATTCCAACTCTGTTCTGTATTTCAGGACTGCAAACGGGAATAACAGACAGTTCTGTACTTTTGTACCCATCTTTTGAGTTGATTTCTTAAACAAAACTTAATGTGGTAAAGTGCATTAGTTGCAATAAAGTCAGCATTATTTATTTAGTATGTCAAATGGACTTTTTGACTACAAGAATAGTCAAAGATACAACCATATTATGTTTTCTTTGAGTAGAGATATATAATTGGAATGATTTTGTAATACTAAATTTTAATATGGAGTATTTGTTGTTACTGTGCCATGGCACCAGTCCCGAGACTCTCCAACATTACTCATGTCCTTTGGGGAAACACCTTGACTTTGGCTGCTTACCTTGAATATCCTTTCTGTTTTTCTCCTCGCCTCTTTCTCTGATATTTATGGTGCCTTATCCTCCTCCTCCTCCGCCTCCTGATATCCACCATCCACCCTTACAAGTTTAGCAGACATCCAAGCAGTTGATGCCACTTTCTGTGGATGAGAGGAGTCTGTAGGTCTTTAGAAAATTCTAAATTCTTGAGACATTTTGCTGCATCTTGGTTGGAAACTAGGAATCCACTCATGTCTGAAAGCCTTCTGCTGTCTTCTTAATTATTAATGGTCCGCCATTTAGTTTAATGTCTTAAAATGTACATCACCCTGGTGATTATGTGCTCTCTTTCTTCATTTCTTTATAAGATATGTACAGTGCCAAGTACTCATGAAAATCATTACAAAACAAGTCACAGTAGCATAGTGGTTAACCCAACGGCCAAGTAGCACAAGTCCTTACGATTTCAGTTCTCCCTGGGTAGATTTTGTACTCTTCCTATGTCCACATGATTTTTTTGTCTGTTACTCCTCTTTACTCTCACATGCCATGAATTGTGGTTTGAGTGAGTTTGGTTTGTGTAGCCTTTTGTTCTGTACCAGGTTCTTGTCACTACTCATATATAGTTGCTGTCCCCATGCTCCAAATGATGGGAAAGTGGGTTCTGAAAATGAATGGACAGAGGAATCTGTTGAATGGAATTGAACTATGTGCTAATACTTAGGCTGGTTTTGATACAACTCAAGCAGAGAGCGTATGATGCAAGCTGAAAACGTTGCACTGTCCCATATGGACACACTGCTAAAATACAATTAAAGAAATTCCACTAATGCAACAGGTGAAAAAAATCAATGTGGTACCACAGACTGATTTCAACCAAATACTAACTCATTTTATAAGAAATTTGATTAAGGAGAGTGGCCATTCGGTCCATCAGGCTCATTTGTTTAGCTAGTACTACTTAAAGGTTGTCAAGGTTTCTACTTCAACCACATGTCTCAGGTGTTTGTTTCAGATTCCCACAACTCTTTGCATACAGAAGTGCTTCCTAGCTTCAACCAAGAGTCACAATCATTTAGGTATTAACTTGGTACGTGGAGATCAATGGGGTTTCTAACTAAGGCAGTTCATCTGATATGGTAGGAAATGAAGTGTTAGTCCAGTTTTATTTTTATGTAAATGTGTAACATAACACAACATGCTCAGACCTACAGAGTTATGGGAGGCCAGCACTGGTTGCAAGGCAGAAAACAACCCTGCACTCAATCACAGGGCCCACTTATTATACATACATGGAGGGGCAATTTAGAGTTTCCATTTAACCTAATTGGCACATTTTAGGGGTTATAAGAGGAAGGCCCCCAAAGACATGAGGACAGCAATCAAACTCTACACAGACAATGACTAACCATGGGATTCAAATAGAGGACACTGCAGTCCCAAAAGCATATAAGTGCCATAAATACTTCCAAAAATTGCCTTTTAGCAGGGATTACTATCCTAACCCCTGACTAGACACAAAAGGGGCCTAGAAGAATGTTTAGAAAATAAATTAATTATTTTAACACATATGCTCTGTAGTACAAGAAGCTCCTTAGCATAGAACAGGAATTGCCTGAGAAGAAAGGGAATCCACAGCAAGCACAGTCCCAAAACAGAGCACAGGATCAAAAATCCAGGAAATCACAATAAGCACTAAGAAAAATACAAGTAATCACTCCACTCTCTAGCACATTTGAAATGAACCACCAAGAGCAATGGGAGACCCCCAGATTCACAGGGTGGAGGGCAGTTCCTGCTGGCTGTGATTGACAGGTGGCCTCACTTGGGGAACCACCCACAAAACACATAGGACATAACCAAGACATCTTATAGTCACAGACAAAAACAAAGAATAATGTGCATAATAAACAAAAGAAGCATTAACAATAAAAAAGGCCCAAAATGGACGAAATGGGCATGAAATACAACTTTGAACATCAGCCAGGGGAGAAATACTGGCAGAAACATGACAACTGGATCAAAGAAACAGCCATAATATCTCCTGCTCCACCATGCAGAGGAAGTACAGTAAATGACTTACCTGCTTATCTTCTCCTCAAACTGGTGACAATAATACAATAAAAATAACAGACAAACAAAATGGACATTGAATACTTGCTGGGATGCTTAAAAGTGTTTGGTGATCGTAATGTATAATTGGACAAACAGACATAACAAACAACAAAAACAAGATTGTACAGTGCCTTGAAAAAGTAGTCAGCCCCCAAAACTATTTTCACATTTAATTGCCTCAGATTCAACACTTACAAAATATCAAAACAAGAATTGCTCCTTCTGGTAAATAAAACAGTGTACATGATGCCAAATCAAATGAAACAAACTGAAAACAATTCAACTGTTTCCTAAAAAGGAAAAATCAAATTTGTGTGATTTCAAAATTATTCCTGTCCTTTCTATATATTGGGCTAATTTTGCTCAGGTGGCAGCTTACCAAATTTGTTGATGGTCTTTATCTGTGTAACAAATGGTTGGATTATCTGTTCTCAATTAATTTATAAGGATACATCCTCCTTTACTCACCGAAGTCCAACAGTACAGTAGAGATTTTCCACAAAACAAGCCATAATGAAGATAAAACAAGTCAGTAATATAATTATAGAGAAGCACAGATCTGGTGTCACAAAAGCACTAAACATACCTTGAAGCCCAGTGGAGTCCATTATGCAGAAGTGGAAAAATATAAAACTACAGCCACACAGTCACGCTAGGTCAAGCTACAACTCCAAAGTTAGGCACCAAACAAGAATGGCGCTCATCAGAGAGGCTACTGTGACACCACTTGTCACCAGCTGCAGAAGTCAGTGACTGTGATAGGAAAGGATCTTCACAGCACAACAATCTCCAAAACGTTATACAAAAGGTCCTTTATGGAAAAGTGCCAGGAAAAGAAGATCTGGCTAATAAAAAAGAAAAGACCATACCTGTAATGAATTTGCAAAATGTCACATTGAAGATACTGCAAACATGAGGCAGTGAAACCTGAAGAGGTTTGTGTGGCATAATACTGCACGTCGGCCAGGTAACGACATTAAAATGGAGTGGTGGCTGCATCATGTTATAGGCATGCACTCTGGTCATGATTGATGGGAAGATGAATGCTCCACAACACAGGCCCTGATCTCCTCTGGCAGAAAGCCTAAAATGAGGAGTGATGCATGGCACATTGCCAGAGTAACTACAGAGTCCTTAATCAAAAAAAATTATTGATTTCCTTTGATGGCCTATTCAGGGTCCTGAAACATATCCCCATCAAACATCTTTGGTGGGACCTAAAAAATGCTGCCCATTGCCACTCCGCAACTAACCTTGCACAATTTGAGCAATTTTATTGAAGAATAGACCAATCTTGCACCATCACTACTGTAAAAGGAGGTGCTGGCAGCATCGTGTTGTGGCTTTGCCGTCTGTCAGTATTGATGGGAAGATGAATGCTTCACAACACAAACTGATCCTGGAGAAAACTCTGCTGCCCTCTGAACTTAAACTAAGAAGGGAAATTAGTCTTTCAACAGAACAGTGAGCAACAATGGAATGGCTTTAAATGAAGACAATTGATGTCCTAGAATGACTCAGTCAACGTTCTGATCATAACCTCATCATATATCTGTAGTGAGACCTAAACATTGCAGCCTTTTGCCACTCCCCAACTAAACTGGCACAACTTAAACAATTATGCAAAGCGGAATGGTGAAATCTTGCTTCATTGCATTGTAACACCATTCCTGCCATAAAATGAGGTGGTGGCAACATCATGTTGTAGGAATGCAATCTGGTCGGTATTGATGGGAAGAATAATGCTGCACAACACACACAGATCCTACTCTCCTTTGGCAGAAAGCTTCAAATGAGGACCGAAGGCACACTGTCAGAGCAACTATGGAGTAGCTAAACATAAAAAATATTGATGCCATTCAGTGAGTCAGACTACTGACCTTAACCCCCATTGAACATCGGTGGTAAAAACGTTTGTCCATCTCCAGCTCCCCAATCAGCCTGGTACAGCCTGAAAAGGAGAAATGTGCACATTTTGCTATATGATATTACAGTTAATCCCATAAATATTTGGACAGAGACACTTTTTTCTAATTTTGGTTCTGTACATTACCACAATGAATTTTAAATTAAACAACTCAGATGCAGTTGAAGTGCAGACTTTCAGCTTTAATTCAGTGGGGTGAACAAAACGATTGCATAAAAATGTGAGGCAACTAAAGCATTTTTTTAACACAATCCCTTCATTTCAGGGGCTCAAAAGTAATTGGACAAATTAAATAACTAGAAATAAAATGTTCATTTCTAATACTTGGTTGAAAACTCTTTGCTGGCAATGACTGCCTGAAGTCTTGAACTCATGGACATCACCAGATGCTGGGTTTCCTCCTTTTTAATGCTCTGCCAGGCCTTTACTGCAGTGGCTTTCAGTTGCTGTTTGTTTGTGGGCCTTTCTGTCCGAAGTTTAGTCTTCAACAAGTGAAATACATGCTCAATTGGGTTAAGATCAGGTGGCTGACTTGGCCATTCAAGAATTTTCCACTTCTTTGCTTTAATAAACTCCTGGGTTGCTTTGGCTGTATGTTTTGGGTCATTGTCCATCTGTATCATGAAACGCCACCCAATCAATTTGACTGCATTTAGCTGGATTTGAGCAGACAGTATGTTTCTGAACACCTCAGAATTCATTCGACTGCTTCTGTCCTGTGTCACATCATCAATAAACACTAGTGTCCCAGTGCCACTGGCCACCGTGTTTTACAGATGATGTGGTATGCTTTGGATAATGAGCTGTTCCACGCTTTCTCCATACTTTGTTTCATCTGTCCAAAGAATGTTTTCCAGAACTGTACTGGCTTTTTTAGATGTTCTTTAGCAAAGTCCAATCTAGCCTTTCTATTCTTGAGATTTATGAGTGGCTTGCACCTTGCAGTGCACCCTCTGTATTTACTTTCATGCAGTCTTCTCTTTATGGTAGACTTGGATATCGATACGCCTACCCCCTGGAGAGTGTTGTTCACTTGGTTGGCTGTTGTGAAAGGGTTTTTCTTCACCATGGAAATGATTCTGCGATCATCCACCACTGTTGTCTTCTGTGGATGTCCAGGTCTTTTTGTGTTGCTGAGTTCACCAGTGCTTGCTATCTTTCTCAGGATGAACCAAACTGTAGATTTTGCCACTCGTAATATTGTAGGATGGGTTTTTTCTGTTTTCGCAGCTTAAGGATGGCAGCTTTCACCTGCATGGAGAGATCCTTTGACCGCATGTTGTCTGTTCACAGCAAAATCTTCCACATGTAAGCACCACACCTCAAATCAACTCCAGGCCTTTTATCTGCTTCATTGATAATGACATAACGACGGACTTGCCCACACTTGCCCATGAAATAGCCTTTGAGTCAATTGTCCAATTACTTTTGAGCCCCTGAAATGAAGGGATTGTGTTAAAAAAAATGTTTTAGTTGCCTCACATTTTTATGCAATCTTTTTGTTCAACCCACTGAATTAAAGAGTTGTTTCATTCAAAATTAATTGTAGTAATGTACAGAACCAAAATTATAAAAAAAATTGTCTCAGTCCAAATATTTATGGACCTAACTGTATGTAAAAGTAATAAAAAAACACCTGTAATACCTGCAAGACATGGATCAAATGAGTCCTGAACGGGGTGGGGGGCCTGGGATATTTATTGTTAACATTACAGTTTTTCAGAATAAATTTTTTAATGGCTTATAATTTTCTTTCTTCTTTGGGTAGCACTATGAAAAGAGTTTTTGATTTACAGATCACAATTCTCAGTCAAATTGATCAAAACCCCAGCTATGTGAAAAAAATGACTGAGGGCTCCAAATGCTTTTTCAAGACACTATACAAAAAACACACATGACTGTGAGGAGCAATATGTCTGACACCAGGATGTAGATACAGAAGCACAATACTGCCACTTCAGATGTTATAGCACTTGTGTTTTAAAATTTGGCCTTGATGTTTACAAATAGCCAAATGTTATTTTTTTTACAGCACCTTTCTACAGTGGGGTGTGGGAGAGTGCTAGCTCTGAGGCTAGGGATCTGCACTGGCAATTGGAAGGTTGCCAGTTCAAATCCTGTAAATGCCAGAACTGATTCCACTCTGCTGGGCCCTTGATTGCCCTTACCCGGCAATTGCTTTGTCCTGGGTATGACATTAACCTGCATCCAGCCCTGCAAGCAGCTTCTCCAATTTGCAAGGAAAAGTCAGGGGTTGGTGCCAGGATTGGCACCCCAGCCCCTGTAAAAAAAAAAAAAACTCTACACTGTTCCATTCCATTTGGACTAGTGCGGTTGCATGGCTGAACTCGGGTCCTAATTTGGGTTCCTGAGATGTTTTGTCATGGGTGGGTGTGGTAATGCGCTGTATCAGTACATGCTCCCAACTTTTCCACAGAGACCACTACCCAAGGAAGGTACATAGTACAACTCTTGTCTTGTATTTTTATGGCTGCATCACATCTCACACCATGGTCACACCATGGGTCACTGAGAACTGAAATACCAATCCTAAAATTTATACTCCACAGAAAAGTTGCAAAATATTAACCCAGCTAAAACGAGTGTGTTTTTAAATGGATGCTGTAATTTTGGTGTGCTTCAGTAGTGCAGAATCAATCCGGTTAGAGGATGGCCAGATTTATGAGGATGTTGCCTTCACATTGCAACTGGAAATAGAGATGAAGGGAATGATGGACATGCCTGGCAAAAGGATGATATGTGACTTGTAGTGATGCCAGTGTTTTGACGGATGGGTGTATGTGAACGGTACCCACCTCAAGGTATAATCACGAGATGCTCTGCCAGTGTCCTTGATGTCATATCAACAAAGACGGATTATTTTTTTCTAGCTGTCAGAATGTAATCTACTGGGGGGGGGCACTACATAGCGGATACAATTATTGAATTTATTTTTTTTGATCAATGGCAACAATTTCAATAAAATATATTGGAATATATTATTGATTCTATATTGTAACACAAAGAAATGTGAAAGGTACAAGGTGCTAAATATTTTGCATCCTTTCATTCATCTGCATGAAAGTCGGCACTGGAGATCAGGATAGGATTACCTGTCTGTTATATTTAGAACCACCACTAGAGGGCTTGCCACACAAGTCCACATCATGGTGATTTCAAGACACTTGAAATATCACGTCAACACGACAAAAAATACACCTTGAGGACACATTTGTTAAGCATCCTAACAACTATTATTCATCAAAACAGTCTGCCCTGGTATAATGGAACACGCTGGGTGCTATGAATACAACAGCGGGGTGAGGCTGATGTAACGGATTGCAGGCAGGGTGAAAAGCCTTTGGGGAAGGACTTATTAAAACAACTCCACTTGACAAGCCATCACAGTGCAGGCATAAAGGCTCGTCTACATGTATAGAGAGAGGTGTGTGGTCTGTGGATTCCTGCGTAATGCCTCAGGCCATTCATGCCAGGCATCCATTACGTCTTATAGCTGAAAGGAAGGATTCCAAGAAGTAACAAGCTTGGCATCTGCAAAAGACAGTTAACGTGGCCAAAATTTTAAGTTTAAATAAATCGGTTAAAATACTGATGATAAAATAGATATATACCCCATGAAATGTTTTTTCTTTTTTTAAGATATGTGGACACCTCAAGAGATGACCCTCATTTAAATAGTAGCTATAGATAAAGGTTGTACAATATATAAAAATACCATGCCACATTCACATTTTGAAGTCCATTGTATAATTTAAGTAAACATTAATGCAAACTTCACATATGGAAAAAGTAAGAATATTCCTACATTTGTCACCACTTTAAATTACAATCGGGGTAACAGATCAGGTTCAAATGATTAGAACATCATCAGAGAGGGTTTTGAAGGAACCTGTCTAATTTAAACCTCGGACATTTAGTTTGGGTGAGGGGGCGACATGGTGGTAGCACTGCTGCCTCACAGCAAGGAGATCAGGGTTCAGGTTCCGGGTCCTCCCTGCGTGGAGTCTGCATGTTCTCCCCATGTCTGCGTGGGTTTCCTCCCCCTGTCCAAAGACAGGCAGGTTAGATAAATTGTCCCATTTGTGTGTCTGTTTGTGGACGTGTGTGTGTTGTTTACCCTGTGATGGAGTGGTGCCCTGTCCAGGGTTTGTTCCTGTCTTGCACCCTGTACTAGCTGGGATAAACTCCAGTCCCTTCTGCGATGGTGGTCTGGATTAAGTGGATTAGAAAATGACATAACATTTAGTTTGGTTTGCTCTTTGCTGTTGACATGTGTATCACCATGCCTGGATCTAAAGAGCTCTCTGAGGCCTTTGGAAAGATGGTTATTCAGATTGAGAGAAAGTAAGTACACCCCATGACATGTTTTTTTCTTGTTTAAAATACACTATATGGACAATTTAGGTGTTTCAATCAGACCTATTACCACAGGTGTATAAAATCAAGCACCTAGTTATGCAGTCTTCATTTACAAATATTTGTGAATCAAAATGGGTTGTTCTGAAGAGATCAGTGACTTTAAGCTACTGCTACTGTTAAAGGATGCCACCTTTGCAATAAGACTGTTCATGAAATTTTATCCCTGTTGGATATTCCACGGTCAACTGGACGGTCAACATGGTAAGTGGTATTATTGGAAAGTGGAAACGTTTAAGAACAACAGCAACTTGGCCACGTAGAAGAAGACCACATAAAGTCAAAGAGCAGGGTCAACGACTGCTAAGGTGCATGGTGCGTAAAAGTCATCAACGCCCTGCTGATTCCATAGCTGAAGAGCTCCAAACTTCTACTGGTATTAATGGATGCAAAAAAACTGTGTGGCAGGAGCTTCATGGAATGAGCTTCCATGACCAATGACCAAGTCCAATGCCAAGCATCAGATGGAGTTGTGTAAAGCACATCGCCATTGGACTGCGGAGCAGTGGAAACGTGTTCTATGGAGTGACACTTCTCTGTTTGGCAGTCAGATGGGCAAGTCTGGGCTTGATGAATGCTGGGAGAACGTTACCTGCCTGACTGCATTGTGCCAACTGTGAAGTTTGGCGGAGGAGGAATAATTATTTGGGGCTGTTTTCCAGGGTTTGAGTTAGGCCCCTTACTTCCAGTGAAGGGCAATCTTAATTCTTCATTATGCCAAGATATTTTGGACAACGCTATGCTTCCAACTTTGTGGAAACAGTTTGAGGAAGGTCCTTTTATATTCTAGCCTGACTCTGCCCCAATGCACAAAGCAATATCCATAAAGACATAGTTCAATGAGTTTGGTGTGGAAGAACTTGACTGGCCCGCGCAGAGCCCTGATGTCAACCCCATCAAACACACTTGGGATGAACTGCACCTGACCTCATAAATGCTCTACAGAATGAATGGGCACTAATTCCCACAGAAACACTCCAAATTCTTAGGAAGAGCCTTCTAAGAAGAGTGGAAGCTGTTATAGCTGCAAAGGGGGAGCAACTCCATATTAAAGTCTATGTATTTGAATGCAATGTCATTAAAGTCCCTGTTGGTGTAATGGTCAGACTCCCACATACTTTTGTCCATAGTAGATATCTCAAGATTTCATCTTTATTTAAATTGTATTTATTTACAATATGAAAGGTGATACAAATGATACAAAAAATGAACAGATATTTGATTTCTATACAATAAAACTTATTTTTGTATAGCGCTCTTCACTGAGTGCAGGCGCAGAGCACTGTGAATAAATTTTCAGGTAAAATACAACTATATATTATATTAATTTTAATTAATAAATCAGAATTAGTGCATTATAAAAATGTATTAAAACACAAAGTAAATAAAGATGAAAACGATTAGCATAATTGCAACCAACAATATCTGCCCATTAATTACATTTTCATTTCCACCTGTGGTAAAAGTAAGTCCTCCCTCGGATCTAATAGCTGGTATTGCCCCCTCAAGCTGGATTTTCCAATAACTGCCCACCAGCCTCTGACATCAACTGCTTGAAAGTATTTCCTACTCCTCCATTCAGAATTCTTTCAGCTGTGCGATGTCTGAGGGGTGTCTTATTTGCAAGTCCCATTTCAAATCTCCCCACGGCATCTTAATGGGATTCATATCCAGTCTTTGTCTTGGTCATTCCTGAAGCTCCCATGTCTTTCTTTTCAGCCATTCCTTGGTGGATTTACTGGTATACTTTAAGTCATTGTCATGTTGCAAGGTCCACTTTTGATTCAGTAAAAATCTTCTAACAGAATGTCTCACGTTCTCATCGAGCAACCTCTTGTAGAATGAAGAATTCATAGTAGCTTCTATGATGATGAGCTGCCCAGGCCTTAATGCAGCAAAACAGCCTCAAATTATAATATATTCAGCAAAATGCTTTACAGTTGGTATCAGGTTCTTCTGGCCAAATGCTGTCTTTAGTGTTCTCCAAATAGGTCTTCTGGTACTGTGGCCAAATCTTTGTGTCTATCTTTATCCAGAGCACATTGTTCCAGACGTTTTGGTCTTTGCTTTGGTGTTCATGGGCAAACTTTATTCTTGACCTGATGCTTTTTTTTTTTTTAACAGCAAATATTTTCTCATGGCACACTTACCATGCAGATTTAGTTTCTGTTACATCAGCAATGTCAAAAGCTGTCTGAACATCCTGTGATGAAATACTGGGGGTTCCTCCAGCATTTTGAATTTTGTTCTCAGGCTGAACTTGCTGGGTCATCATAGCCTGGACAAGTTGTCAGTTGGTTAAAACCTCCTTCACTTGTAGATGATCTTCTGGACACTGGAGTGGTTGAATTCCAACTGTTTGGAGATATTTTTTAAATCAGTTTCCAGACGTACAGGTATCCAAAACCTTTATTCTGAAGGCCTTGAAAAGCTCAGACAATTTAAGCATTGTGTTAAAACACACTTCCCAGACTCATCAGCATCTCCAGTAAAGAAAGAAAGTAAGTACACCTCCTGAAAGGTGTTGATTCCTTGAATATATGCAAACATCTTTCAATCTGACCCTTATTTTAAGGCTTTCAGTTAACTAAGGTGACCTTATTTTAATAATCAATGTAGAAAGCTTGCACTTTGCAGCTATTCAGATTATAACATTCACCAAAAGCAATTTCTTGGGGTGGAAAAATGTGAGTACAACATCAGGTTATTCATCACCTAAATGGCTTACGAGTAGAGTGTGCATCATGAGTATCAAGTCAGAGTAGCAGCTTGAAAGACCTTGCCTTATTATACAATAATAATAAACATTAATAATAATAAGACATAAATGTTTCATACATATTTGATGGTCACACTTGTGATTGTTCAAAATACAATTTTTTTTAATAATCTATACTAATAAAAGGCAAAGCCCTCACTCACTCACTCACTGACTGACTGACTGACTCATCACTAATTCTCCAACTTCCCGTGTAGGTAGAAGGCTGAAATTTGGCAGGCTCATTCCTTACAGCTTCCTTACAAAAGTTGGGCAGGTTTCATTTCGAAATTCTACGCGTAATGGTCATAACTGGAAGGTATTTTTCTCCATTTACTGTAATGGAGTTGAGCTTGACCGCCGTGGGGGCGGAGTTTCGTGTGACATCATCACGCCGCCCACGTAATCACGTTAACTGACTGTCAACGCACTATGTAGAAAACCAGGAAGAGCTCCAAAATACGCTGAAGAAAACATGCATTATATAATTGAGAAGGCAGCGAAACAATAAGAAGCGAGCGAGTGACATATACTACCATATTCATCATTGCATCTACTTCGGAAACAAAGAAAGGTATAAATCTAAACTTTAAATTAAGTTAATAGACAGGCTGCCGCTGGTGTTTTCCATGCCCACGGGTAATGCGGGATACAAGTTTAATGAGAGAACGCAGGATATAAACGAGAGTTTTGATCACTTTGTAACTAAGTTAAAATTGCAGGTGAAGGGGTGTGCTTATGCAAATTCCGAGAGACTGTGTTTGTGGGGGATTGACAGTTAAGGCGGGTGGAGGAGTCACGTTATCATATCCCCTCCCATTTACCTCATTTCGCTCTGAGCTGAGCTCCGCGGCTAACGCCGTCTTCCGAAGCAACTTCGTCACACTGCCACCAAGTTAATACACACGCTGTCTCTAGACTTTCTCAACACTGAATCCTCCAGGCACTACTTACAAAAGGTTACATTGACAATCGTGTTACGTTATTTTTAAAATCTTTCCTTTTCTTAGCACAAGCACAGCTGAGAAGCTTCATGCATGTGCTCCATAACGTGTTAAAAAATAATGCATTTAATCACACTTTGCATTACAAGCAAAGGGGAACTTTTGTCAATGCATGATTTCCTGGTACACCGATTACATTGATCAGCGCATCCCAATTCATTTTAGCCTCGCACCACCTTGGTTTGAGAAGAAGTATGAAAAAATATGAGGTTAACACACAAAAACAGATCACCAATTCAAGCTTTATGAATAATCGATTCGCCATCAATAATTGTTTTGGTAAAGCCATACTCAGTGTAATCCTCCTTCCATTTTATAATTTTTCCGCCACTAGCCATGATTAAATGAACGGTAAAAAAGTAAGAGCGAAGCGAGGGTGACTTATTTAGGCAGGCATATATATGACAGCAACACTCATGACAATCATGTTACGTTATTATTAAAATGTTTCCTTTTCTTTTTCATTACTTATTTAACCCACTACTTCTCCGCTGCGAGGCGCGGGTATTTTGTATATGAATGACCTCCAAAGAGCGCGGAGACTTTTGATCATGTGAACGTGTCTGCAAAAACTGGCGTCTCCTGCCCTACAAAAGTCGAGCAGCCGGCGCGCGCGCATAGCTGTGCCGGCCTTTCAAACGCTGACTGCGCTTCTGCGGCAAAATAATATTAAGGCGCTTCGCACTTTATTTTGCACGTATACGATTATGAGGTCGTCAGCTCGGATTATGAAGACACGCACAGGAGTGAAGGACTGACAGTGCCATCACAGCCGATTAATAGCTGGGACGTCTCACCAGTCTGCACAAGACCCACCGCGACTGTCCCCAAAAGGCGCTCATATCGTCAGCGAACACATCTCTCTATACCAGTGGTGGCGAACCTATGGCACGCGTGCCAAAGGGGGCACTCAGAGCCCTCTTTGTGGGCACGCGCGCCTTCAACCCAGCACAGAGTTCGTTACTATAAAGCCAGAGGGATGCGGGACCGGGCTGCTCCCCTTCTTCACGTGCGCCGGAGGACTTTTCTCACATCACCCGCCCCTCTGCCCAGCAGCCCAATGGGAGCGCTTCCACCCTCTCCTGTCTGGGGTAAGGCGGGCGGCTCACATGCGGCGTGAGGGTGCGGCATGGACTGCAGCCTGTTGAGTCTGTGATTCCCGTGGTGGGGTTGGAGGGGATGTGGTATAGCTGGTCCACAGCTCAAAATTGAAAAGGCCAGTTTTAATAGATAATCGCCGCACTCGCGGCTTAAAGGGGGATATGGTAGAGTGGCCGGAGCGGTTTCCGGGAGCTTTGTGATGCGGGCGGTCCTCGCTTAAGCGCACAGGTGAGGAGTCGTCCGAATCTGTAATTGTTGCCGGGAGATGCTAATCGCCACACCTGATCCACGACCCCGTAATACAGAAGAGAAACGTGAGGTGGATGGAAAGGGGATAAAGAAAGAGAGAGATAGAGAGAGAGAGAGAGCGCGCACACGGGAAAGGGAATGGAAATGGAAACGGGGGTTAATGGGAAAGACCTGCGTGAAACACTTGAGAAGATAGAAGGGATGACAAAGGACAGCACAGTTACTTCTGAAAATGGAATCCTTAAAGTGTGGAATTCTCTGCCAAATAATTTTAAGTCAATGAAGGCACTTGGGATTGCTTTCCTTACTTTGTTTGGAACATCTTATGGTTGTGAGCAGCTGTTTTCATGCTTTGAATTATATCAGCGTTTCTCAACCTTTAAGTACTTGCGACCCAAGTTTTCATAACAGTTTTAAATGCGACCCCCAAACGTTTTTTTGAAACCCTAATAAAATGTATTCCTATATTTTTTGCTGCCAATACACCGCTACAAGTTTAAAATTTCCCTACGAATACCGAACTTACGCCACATATGGCAACATTCGTGCCCCCTTTTTTGTTACTTTGCGCGGCCCACAGTTTGAGAACTGCTGAATTCTATCAAATCTGACACCAGAAACAGACTAACAGATGACCTGAGTGCTGCATGTGTTGCTCTCAAACTTACAAAGTGTGAGCCAAGGTTAAACAAATTATCAGCATGCATACAACAGCAAAAATCACATTAATTGTTCAAAACCATACCGAATGCAGGCTTTTACCTTTCAATAAAAAGTTGTTTGTATCATTGAAAGCTCTGTTATTATGTTTTTCTTTTAAGACAAAAGATGTTAATGTATGAGTTGTTTTCAGGTTAAACCTGTCAGTATTCAGGTTAAATTGCCGTGTTGGCACTTTGTGATAAATAAGTGAGTTTTAGGTTGCAGTTTGGGCACTCGGTTTCTAAAAGGTTCGCCATCACTGCTCTATACTATATAAAAGAAAAAGGCAACTTTCCTTTCTTTACACCTTTTTTCCTTTTATCCCAAACCAAAGCCTTTCTCTCTTAACACTGCAGAGGACACAAAACTAATTTTCTTTAATTGCTGGTAAGGCACATTACCAGAGGCAGAAATTTGGACTTTCACATAGAAAATGTAATTTCTATACCACAGCCGTCGTGTAGCGCCTTTCAAAAGGGATCTACTACCGAGAGATGATCCATATACATTTTAGCTGCTGTTAGTACTACTTACCTCTTCTGTTATACCGTCTTTAAAATGTAGTTTACCCGCAACCACTCCAGTAGTGCTCAATGTACCTTTACTTCTTAAAACGTTAATGTTTTACTATTTAATAACTTATAGACTACATTTTATTATTTTTCCCTTGCACTCAGTGATCAAAGCTATACACACACATATAGACACATACATATATATATACACATATATTTATATATACCTGTGTGTATGTTTGTATGTATGTGTATACACACACACACACACACACACACACACACACACACACATACATACATACACACACACAAATTATATATATGTGTGTGTCTGTGTATGTATGTATGTAAATGTGTGTATATATGATGTAGATAGGTATGCATTTATATATATGTATATGTAGATATGTATATAGATATGTATTTTGCTATATATATATATATATATATATATATATATATATATACACAACAATTACATTAACAATCATGTTACGTTATTTTTAAAATTTTTCCTTTTCTTTTTCATACCTTCTTTAACACACTACTTCTCCGCTGCGAAGCGCGGGTATTCTGCTAGTTTAAACATAATTTTGGAGTAATGTTCGATGTTAAAGAGAATGTGCTTGTTGCTCATAAGGAAGCTCCGAGTTCTTAGTTGAACATTTCCAATATATTTTTAAATGCTACATATGGCCGCTATCCTATGATATCATAAAAAATGTGTTATAGATTGAGTGTGAAAACAAGGTCAGGAGTTTATTCTCACACCAGATATTTCTAGCATTTACCAGTCAAAGATGTAAAGAACACAGATAACAAATTCACATGTGATCTTATGTAATATGAATGAATAAATGCAATCACGACAAACTTATGAAGCATTCACATAAATCTCTTTCCTTTTCGGACTAGTAGATGTATTTTAACAAATAACAGCAATCAAAAAATCTATTCCTTTTTTTTATAATTAGCAATACAACTCAAATATTCATGTATTATTATTATTATCATATATCTTTACATTTTTAATAAAGAATATAATCAGAATAATTAAATAACTGAAATCAGAATTATTAAAAATAAAATCAAAACAAATTCAGATGTATGAGTAACAATGATAAATGACCCTTTGACTCTCTAGAACACCCATTTAATTTCTTTTCCTATTATTAACATCAGAGTGCATGTCATTTGATCTTTGGATCGGCGTCATGTAAGGTCAGGGTCGCCGGTTTAGTCCTCACTTCTGACTCGCTGTGTGATTATGGGCAATGTATTTGACCTGTCTGGGCTCCAGTTCTAAAGAAAAAAACAAATCCATCCATCCATTTAATGAATGTCTTTATCCAAGCAGGATGCCAAAGTCAATCCGAGGAGTCCTCCCCTCACAATACACATTCACACACCCACCCACCCATATGTATTCACAAGGGGGCAGGACTAGAGCCACCCATGTATTTAAATGTGGAAGGTGAGCCTGAGTACCCAGAGGAATAAAGAAACCGGTAAACACAGGGAGAACATGCAATCTCCAGAGCATGATTTGCACCCGGGCTTCTTGATTTGTGATGCACTAAGCAAAGTGGCAATGATTTTTTTAGACAGTTTGTAACTGGTTGTTTAACTGATGGTAACATGAATGACTGAAAATGAAACCTCTTGCAGGAGTTATATCTCTGACTCTAACCTAGACAGTCATAAGCTGTTGACTACAGGATGCAATTGCCATATTCTACATGTGCACATCTTAGTAATCAAAAGAGGCCACCCAATATGGTAAAATGTTTTGACTTTTTTCTTCATTCATTTTCATCACGTCAATGTTTATCATGAAATAATTTTTATAAAGGCAGCATTTACCTCATGTGAAAAGTAAAACAACAAATTATTATTTGATTATTATCTGCTGTGGTTCATTTTTCAAATTATTTTATATTTTTATCAGCATTCTCAAAGCTATGTCATTTTATGATGCATTACTCTTACTTGCTTAATGTGTGTAATTTGTGTTTTGGGTGGCAACAAAACAAGAGGTTCTGATTGCCTATCATCTGAATTTAAAATAATAATTAAAGATAGTCTCTCCTCCATAACATATTAACAATAATAGAAATCAAAGAATGAAAAATTTCAAGTTTCCAAATTCTGCTTGTTCCATCCTTGAGTTCTCATTTATCTACCTATCTACAGTATCATATAGTGTCTATTTTAATTATCTGTCTACATAATGTATTGACTTTTGCTTTTTATCTATTTATCAAAAAAAAAAAAAAACTCTCAAGTCTCCTTAATTCATTTCAGTGATGCAGGGAAATATACAACCCCTGCTCCAGACCAAAACAGTAAGGGGGGCAACCAAAATGCTAGGGTGGGGGCAGGGAGCATGGTGTGATAAAGTCCTAAAAACCAAACATCTACAGTATAGTATATCTGACAGCAGGACTGCCATGTTAAATGATGCCACTAGAGACATGGTATGTTTCTGCTGCCCATTTGCCCCTAACACTAGCAATAATAGGCATGAGATGATACACTTAGCTCACATTCAAAACATATTGTTCTACAGGCTTTGCAAAACAGTGCATTCAATGAACATTGGGCAAAAAATAATAATAATTATGTATAAAACATTGAAATAAATAGATGAGAAATACCGTATATACTGATGTATACTGAAACCCGAAAAATTGATCATAAAATCAGACCCCGACTTATACACCCGTTCAAAAATATGTCACTTCCATTTTTAAATTTTTTTACATCTTCTTGCTCCCTTCAATCTCGCATCAGTTTCTCCGACACATTGAATTTTGTTGCAGCTGCGCAGTTACCAATTTCTTTCACCACTTCAATGACTTTTAATTTAAAACAGCTTCATGTTTTCTTCTGATCGAACACTCCATCGTAGATAAGGGATGCTGTTATAATGAAGGTGTATGAGTGTGCAAGATCCAAAAAAGGCACAAAACAGTGCAAACGTCTACCCGTGTGATCACATAGGCACAATGCATAGAAAAATCAGGCAGTGCGCTCCGTGGTTACTCTCTCAGGTGGGCCTTGGCATATCATAAATAATAAAATACCGGACATTATACGGTAAAATCAAGCTCTGACTTATACATGGGAGAATTTAAATGTGAGTATATACGGTAACAGATATCACTTACCTATCTGTTTGCCAAGTATTATACAGGGTGGGCCATTTATATGGATACACCTTAATAAAATGGGAATGGTTGGTGATATTAACTTCCTGTTTGTGGCACATTAGTATATGTGAGGGGGGAAACTTTTCAAGATGGGTGGTGACCATGGTGGCCATTTTGGATCCAACTTTTGTTTTTTCAATAGGAAGAGGGTCATGTGACACATCAGACTTATTGGGAATTTCACAAGAAAAACAACGGTGTGCTTGGTTTTAACGTAACTTTATTCTTTCATGAGTTATTTACAAGTTTCTGACCACTTATAAAATGTGTTCAATGTGCTGCCCATTGTGTTGGATTGTCAATGCAACCCTCTTCTCCCACTCTTCACACACTGATAGCAACACCGCAGGAGAAATTCTAGCACAGGCTTCCAGTATCCGTAGTTTCAGGTGCTGCACATTTCGTATCTTCACAGCATAGACAATTGCCTTCAGATGACCCCAAAGATAAAAGTCTAAGGGGGTCAGATCGGGAGACCTTGGGGGGCATTCAACTGGCCCACGACGACCAATCCACTTTCCAGGAAACTGTTCATCTAGGAATGCTTGGACCTGACACCCATAATGTGGTGGTGCACCATCTTGCTGGAAAAACTCAGGGAACGTGCCAGCTTCAGTGCATAAAGAGGGAAACACATCATCATGTAGCAATTTTGCATATCCAGTGGCCTTGAGGTTTCCATTGATGAAGAATTGCCCCACTATCTTTGTACCCCATATACCACACCATACCATCAATTTTTTTGTTCCAACGGTCTTGGAGGGATCTATCCAATGTGGGTTAGTGTCAGACCAATAGCGGTGGTTTTGTTTGTTAACACAAACACAATGGGCAGCACATTGAACACATTTTATAAGTGGTCAGAAACTTGTAAATAACTCATGAAAAAATAAAGTTACGATAAAACCAAGCACACCATTGTTTTTCTTGTGAAATTCCCAATAAGTTTGATGTGTCACATGACCCTCTTCCTATTGAAAAAACAAAAGTTGGATCCAAAATGGCCGATTTCAAAATGGCCACCATGGTCACCACCCATCTTGAAAAGTTTTCCCCCTCACATATACTAATGTGCCACAAACAGGAAGTTAATATCACCAACCATTCCCATTTTATTAAGGTGTATCCATATAAATGGCCCACCCTGTAGATATAATAGGTGGTGTTTTATTTTTCACTGGTTTTTGTCTACATGACGATGTGTCTGTGAAGTACTTTAATATTTTTTTCACAGCCCGAAGACATGCAGGTCAAGTTGTTTAGTGACTATAAATTCATACTATTTGCATGTGAGAGCGTGTCCTTAAAAGAGTGTCTTGTGTTGGACTGGCAATCCAGACTATGGGTAGTTCATGCCTGAGAGGACTGGCATCTCCCCAACGCTACCCTGAACCGAATTTGTCAGGTTCAACAATGGACAGAGGGTTATCTCTCTGCTCGCCTTGTAAAGAAAATAACGATGTGGACCACCCAAAACTGTCCTTTAAGCAGATAGGAAAACTGGATGTTTATGCAGAAAATCACAACACCCAAGTATCAATCACAATGCAAAAGATTTTAAAAGTGTTTTATTGTTATTAACAAATGCTAGTGTCAGTATCATAAGCTGTATGTGAAATATAACCTGTTTCACTCATCACTATCAAGAAGAGTTAAGTGGATGCAAAAATGTTTGGGTCACTTCTTTAGAAAAGAAGGCTCCCTACAGAAAGCATGAAAGGTGAAAAACAAAAGTGGGATCGAGACCATCATTCAAGATGATGAAATGCAAGATCAACATCTGAGTGAGATCATGATAAATTATGAGAAACCATTATATACTGGTCACTAAACATGAGAAATGTCTAAAATGAGAAATAAGTTAAAGCTAACTCATTATGAGGTGATGCAGGCAAAAAGAGGTTGATGTAGATTTATCTGGGATTTAATGTATAAACTGCCACCTTTGTACTGAGTTTCTACCCCTCTAGAACTTGGATGACTTCAAAAAATTACTTACTTTGTGACCATTCCAGGTTTCGACTATGAAAACTTACCCTGTAACAGACTCAGCTTCTCTTAAACCCTGTCAGACAAGCAATAGATATTTAGGAATATATAAACTTCAAAATGGACAACTCTATACAGAGTGCTGTGATGCATTTCCCAGTCATCAAGGGAATGGCAAAGACCGGGGCAGGGACAGAACCCAACAAGGTCCTAGGAAGAAGAAAGGCATGCACAAGCTAATGTGATTATCTGTACAGAATAGTTACGAATAAATGCAGGTGCTTATATTTCCGTGGATTAACATTCTATCCAGGATAGGTTCCTGCATTACCCTTGATGGTACTTGTAAGGGAATCGGTATTTTGAGGAAACAGAAAAGTGGATAAATGTTTCCACCATGAATGTTTTTTAGACACTCTACAGAGGACTTACATTTTTGCACAGCTTTGTTCCTTCCATCAACACTCACAGATGTTTTCTAAGAATATGAATTTCAATGCAACACCACTTTCCTACCACTAGAAATCTGCATAACGTGTGACAGTGCCAGTGCAGTCCCGGGGTTCCATATTACCCTCTGATCACTATGTGATTATTGTGATGAAATTGCTCTCATTTCACACTCAAATCATTTTGTAAATGAGTACTCATTTTAAAGATGCGGTTTATCATGCAAAACTTTCACATACAAATTTCAACAAGGCAGCTCTCATTTCGTGACTATCAGTTTTGATTTACGTTTATAGACCTTTGGCTGCGCAATTAGGCACAGAATAAAATGTCAGTAAAATCAAATCATCTGTGAAATATGCTCGCCCTGTTTGTCATGCAGACATGGTGCAGTTTTTGTTTGCACTGATACCTTTTGCTTCACAAATGTGGCCTCTGCGGCAGCACTGGAAAAATAATCAGTTTGCTCGAAAATGAAAGATGCAGCCTGCTCCTCATAAAGAGTAAAGATTTATTAATCCCTTTGCCCTCATTTTTGGTACAAGAAGGCCCAGACCTAAGATTTTTACTTCTGCATATAGTTATAAATAGAATGCAGAAAATTTGAATGCCGGGGGTCCAGCTAATGAAATTACTTCAAGCAAGATTTTACAATTCCCTGTCTGATATCTAGCACATTGGCTTTGAGAATTCTCTTATACAGGACCTTTTATTGTGCTATCTATAAATTGTTGAGGGGATAAGAATAGGGTGTTCCTAACATTGCCAGATGTTTGTACATCCATGATATTCACATGATTAGCAATTACTGTGACCCAGGCTTACATTTCATAACTATATGCACATATTTTACTGCCATTTGGTGCCAAGTTTTAAAAATTCTGAAACAATCATTACATTGATCAATATGAGATATAGCAAGTCATCTTAGTCTTTGCATTTCAGTGCTGTGCACCTTAGGAAGGAGAATAATTTCTTTTGGCAGCTCATCATATCGCTAGGGTCATCTTAAGGTGCATGCTGCACATAAGCAATACTGATGTCAAATCTCCGGGGGCAAAGGCTTTATGAAATAGATACTGTACAATATTCAGTGGGATAGGTCAAGGGGAACTGCAGCTTTTCTTTGCAGCTCCTTAGACGAGCTGGCTGAAGACTGCAAATGAAAATCATTAAAAATAAATCCCTATTCTTACATTAATTTAGTACTTACGGTAATTGCTGATGCTTAATGGAAGATGGTTTACAGCACTCAAATGTTATTGTTATATCTTAAACAGCCGCAAAAGGATTCATTGAAAATGTCTTCACTTTTTCGAAATAAAAAGAAAATAGTCAGGATTTGGTTAGCAGCCACTGAAATCAAAGGAAAAAAAATGTCCCTTTTTGTTTCTTTTAGTTTTTATCTGATAATTAAAATGACCTTTTTTCCACTTCTTCATATTCAAAAATCATATTTTAAACCACCCATTAGACCCATTTATCACATTTTGGAAGCTGAAAGTTTTACTGTCTCTCTTTACTTTAGACTTCACCTTTTATTATAGTAATAATGGTATGGCTAATGACTTCCGACATTTTTATATAAAGATCTCAGAGCTCTTTGCACAGATAAATTGTCTTCTTTTCTTCAAGACAGTACCTTGACTTTTGTGTGTAGAAAATCAAAACATTACAGTGTTTCAAAACAAGGACATCCAAGCAATATATTATTAATCAAAGTAAACGGACTGAGAATACATGGAATAAAAAAATATACACTGTATATAAGCAGATTAAGACAGGAAAAAATTTGCAAACAAGAATACAAGTAGGGTGGCACAGTGGCGCTGCTGCCTCGCAGTTAGGAGACCTGGGTTCGGTTCCCGGGTCCTCCCTGCGTGGAGTTTGCATGTTCTCCCTGTGTCTGCGTGGGTTTTCTCCAGGTGCTCCGGTTTCCTCCCACAGTACAAAGAGATGCAGGTTAGGTGCATTGGCGATTCTAAATTGTCCCTAGTGTGTGCTGGGGGTGTTTTTGTGTGTGTGCATGCCCTGTGGTGCGCTAGCGCCCTGCCCGGGGTTTGTTTCCTGCCTTGTGTTGGCCAGGATTGGCTCCAGCAGACCCCTGTGACCCTGTGTTAGGATATAGCAGGTTGGATAATGGATGGATGGAATCCAAGTAGGCATGCAGCAGAGAGATTTCACTAAATGCAACTGGGATTCTGCTGCCTGAAAAATAAGAAGTTGGGAAATGGACTTGGATTTTTGACCCCTTAAAAGTATCAGGTTGAACAGATGACACTCTTTTCTGGAGGATCTGTGGGTCATCCTATATCCCAAAAGTGATTCCAGGCCTTGGTCCAGATGTAATCCTAGTATGTGGTTTAAAAAATGACCTCTGTCAGGGTATCAGTTAAGCATCAAGTCAGATCAAGAGCTAAGCAACTGGGTGGTAAGAATAGGTGAGTGCTTGGTGGTAAATAGGACTTGGGGGGGGGGGTTTGGGTTTCTTCCTAGGACCTTTATGGGAAGATCAGGTAGTCCATCAGGTTTATGCCTAATCTCTGTGGCTGTCATATAGTATCCTAATGCACCCACAGATGTAGGATTACATGTAGTACAGCCCATCAGCAGCAGACAAAGTGGTGAACTACAATATGGTATGCGGTCCTGTAAAGTGCAACTGGTAATGTGAAGAAGTTTGTTTATTTAAACAAGGCAGTGAAAAAGACAATCCAAAAAGCATAAACAAGAGGTCTTAAATTGGGAGGCAGAAAGACATGGAGAGCAAATCCAAAATGGCAAATCATAAATGGAGTCCAATAAAAGTAAAAGATCAAGACTAGAGATGGTAACAAGAATAAGTCACCAGACAAAATTTGAAATTCAAAAGCAAACAAACAACCAAAATAAAGTTAAGGTCGAAAGCACAAAATCTAAAAAAAATATAGCTACAGTAAACAGCTAAACAAAATGGAGCTGTAGATGGGCTGCTTTTAAAGTACAAAGTGCAGTGTATGTGTAAAAAATCCATCTAAGCTTTCTCAATTTGTGCCTTCCCTTCCTTCCTGAGAGTGCTGTACAATATCTGTTACACAGACACGAGGGGCTGATAGGACGCAGAGCTAACAGTGGTCATCCCTCCCTTAACCTTGATTGGAAGAATGAGAACCATGCCTGTTAGCACCAACTGTAACAAAGCCCCAGGGGCCTGGTGCCTGTATGAAGTACTGATTCTTTAGTTTCTTCACAAGTTGAACCTTTTGGGTTTACCGAAGACTAAATTAGCACAATACAATCAAGCATGGGTATGTGCATTTATATGTCATGGACTAGGAGTCCCAAAGCATGTAAGTCCCACTTTTAAAAATGCCCAGTAGATAGGGAAATCCCATGAAAGAAAAAAAAAAACAAAAAAAAAAACAAAAAGAGATGTGCAGAATCTTTATAAACTGAAAATTTTTATTTCCACTAACTTCCTCAAGGCACAAAAGAAAGCTCCATGAAGCTGGAAAAATGGAATTGCCTGTAACGTAAAGGCAATCCAAAGAAATCAATTCGCAAATCAGATTTCCATAGCAAGGTCAAAACACAGAGCAGACGGTCAAAAAATCCAGAATTTTATAAAAAGCACAAAGAACAATGAAAGACACAAACTTACCATCTCCAGAGCATATTCACAGTGAACCACCAGAAACCGTGAGAGACCCTCCAGATTTTTAAGGGGATGGTAGTTCCAGTTTGTAATTGGCAGGTGACCCTACCTCTTGGGGTATCATCCACCAAATACAGGTAAAATTCCATTACAATGAATATCTTTACAACGACATTTTCATTGCAACCAAGTATTTTTATGGCCCAGAGAGTTTCCCCAAATCTCATTACTACGAAATACATTTAGCAGATACTTTCATTATAACGAAGTGCCCAAAAAACCTTGAAATGCCTGAATGATTCATCCACAGAGCAGTTAGTTCTGTGGTCGCAGCTCAGTTGTGCACAACGATCCCCCAAACAGAAACACTAATTTTTTATTTCTTTCTTCTGAATTTCCTCATACTGTTTTTTTGCTGTTTTTGTTTTCGGTGGTTTTCAGTGATACCTTTTGCTTTTTGCTCGTCAACATTTGAAAAACATACATTGGAATTTAACTCATTGTCACCCTCCTATAGAAATGGCAGACATAAAAAACACCGGTAACAGTTAATATTAGAAAAAAGAAAAAAAAAAATTCACATTTTTGCAGCTCTCGAAAAAGAAAAACAAGACGTTGCCAGTGAATTCAGAATTTCGCCATCGACACTGTCAACTTTCTTGAACGACCGAGCAAAAAAAAAAGAAGAAATATCTTGGGTTGCAAACGTATGCGAACTGCTGCATTTGAAGACGTAGAAAAAGCAGTTTTTACATGGTACAGTGATGCTCCTTCAAGAAACATTCCTATTAATGTGGCACTCATTCAAGAAAATGTGAGCTTTCAAAACTTTCTTGGGACCTCCCCCAAATGGACAACACACCGAAGAGCATCCCCAAGTGCGATCACCACGTCTGTGGAAGACTGTTGCCAGATCAACTGCAGGCTCACAGCTCTGTTGCGGCTCTTCAGCGAAGCAAACACAAATCTCGATGGGTGATGCAAGGAACAATGTAAATGCAGGGAACAGGATTACTTGGCCACTAACTTGGCCACAACCCTGTCTGACTGCTGTGTCTGTGTATAGGAGAGTGGTAGATCACGCTACAATAAATAGCCATGCTGTTCCTGTTTCAAGCTGAATAAAGATGACTTTGCTAATGAACTGAGACTAAGCCTAGTTTTTTGGGATGCAAGACAAGGACTTATAGCACGACTCCGATCTTTTATGATTTGCTTCTGTGTCGCTTCACTGCAGCGCTGTGAGCCGGCTGTTGCCCTGCCCCAGCAAAAAACAATCTTCCACAGACGCTGCAATCGTGCTTCAGGACGCACTTCAGCGTGTCATTCCCGTTGGGTGGGGGAGTTCAGAAACCTCATAATATGAAGAAGAAGAAGAAAAAGAAAAGGATTATTTGGCTTCTGATTGATAACTGTGCTGCCCACAACATGCTTCCACATTTAAATAATGTTTGCATTGAACTCCTCCCACCCAATTGCACGGCAGTGCTTCAGCCATTGGATTTGGGCATCATTCACACCCTGGAAGTGTATTATCACAAGGAAATGCTGAGAAAAATTCTCATCAGCATAACTAAAATTAAAAGTAATGCGAAAGAAACTATTGAAATGAATGCAAGTTAAAGAAAGCACTATAGTGACAACTACAGAATCTCATTACAACAAAATATTTTTTAGGTCCCTGGCAGTTGGTTGTAACGGACTTTTACCTGTACATGGAATATTCACTAAGGCATTTGAACATAAACACAATCAATAGCAAATGAACATAGAACTAATACATATAAAAGAGTTAAAAATTAACAAAGACAACATAAAATGAGGAACCTTGGCTGAAATACAACATAGTATATTTTGGCATTCTATCCAGGGATGGTTTCCATCTTGTGCCCAATGCTAATATGATAGACTTTGTTTTCTGCACACATGTATTTGGAAAGGCAGGTTAAGGGAATGGACAGAATGAGAATGGTATTAAGTTTCTCCCATCCTATTTCAAGCCTGGGTTACAGGGAGCCTACAACAAGAAGCAGCCCTTGACCAAGCAGGAGTCCATTTCAGGGCACAGTTATATTCATTCTTGTGGACAATTAACAGTTAGCAATTAACACAAATGTTGCGATGTAGAGCTCCAAATATGGCAAAATGGGGTGTGAGGCTTCCAAAAGGCCCATAAAACTGGCCAGGGCTTTCATTGGTCTATCCAGCAGAGCCTCACCATAGTCCAGTTAGGCCCCAAATACTACCTGCTGGCTTCAGTTAAAGTAGGCCTCGAAAAATGTTGAGCTCGAAAGGCAACTATAAATAACTCGAAAATTAAGTAAAATCCCTATAAGGAGGAGGATATCCGCAAACCTTCAGATTGTGCATAAAATAGCATCAAAGGATCCTTCTACAAAAAAGATTTACTACAAATTTTCAAAAGGCAAGGCTCCTTAGAGCAAAAAGAGACACAAAAGGAGTTGACTAAAAGGCAATCCTAAAAAAAATTCTCAAAACAAAAACCATAAGTCAGAATCCTAAAGACAGAGCAAAATAAATCAGAAAAACAGAGAATCCAATAATAAATAACATCACTCACAAACTCCAAACTTAACAAAATGCTTTACTATTTGAATTCTGCTTCAAATATAAAGCCAGGAGGAGGCCCCAGCAGCTGTGACATCAGGGTTGCTCCGCCTCTTTGGGGAACCACCCACAAAGAACAAGGAACCAAAGTGCACTTATAGGCACAGAACACAACTAACATTTTAAATCAATAACAATAATATATAGACATGAACAATAATAGCCTAAAATCAATACAAACAATAAAGCATAAAATGCACTTAAATCTGACCAAATAAATAACAAAATGCATTTGTGTTTATGATACAGAAAGAACCTGCTAAGCCCAGATCAGTTTGCAGGATTGAAGGCGGCACCTGACAACACTGATCAGTACACCATAAAAACAACAAATGTGTGTTTAAACTTATTAAGTAACTGACTTTACTACACTTTTCAAGTTAGCTCAATCTATGTAATTAAAACATTTAATTGGCTTAACAAGCTGTGAAAGTTAGCCAAGTTAAAAAAAGATGTTTCATTTTGGTTCTTGTGAAATTATAATATAACAATACAACAAACCCCGGGCAGGGCGCCAGACCACAGCAGGCATATGTAAAATCTTTTTTTAAAAATCAAAAGTGGCAAACATCAGGACAAGTTGAAGTCTGTGTCCTTTCTTAACTTATTTCAAGTGCAACCTCTTTTGGTACACAACCCACAACTTCCAACTATTTAAATATGGCTCCTTAATAAACATACTTAATTCAAACATGAAAATAAATATTTTATAAAGCTATTGTTTCTAACATAATCTAAATTAAAAGTCTTACCACAAGAAATGTATCATCTGTAAACATAAAATTCTTTTTGCACTTACATGGTCAACATCATAACTCAGTTCAAGAGATTAAGATACCTTCATACAAGAACTATGATGACCAAGGAAACAGGCAACAAATGTACAGTATATGGTGGCCTTTTAAATCAAATTTACCACTTCAGTGACCCTTCATATAACAGATTTAAACAGGAGTATAATACAGTCGCCCCCCCAGATTTGCGAATTTCATATTTGCGATTTTGGTTATTCATGAGTTGGCCGTGAATAGTTAAATGGTAATATTTTTGGAGCTTGCCGAAAGATCACAGGAACTCACAGACAATGCGTAAGTCAAAAATATATCAACAGTACTGATATCATTTGTATCACATAACATCATATACCTGTAAATGTTAGTGTTATTTAATATTCGTTAGAGTAAGTGTATACTATATTATTAATATTAAAAGAATTAGTGTAATAACAAAAGAACTGTGGGATCTACAACAGTCACCTTCCACCTTCACTGCTCTCTTGGTCTTTCTTGCACTCACTCCCACTCCCTTCTTGATTTCCTTTTTTCCCCGATTTCTTTTTCTCCTTTCTTACCTGCGCCTCTCCTTTTTATCTGTTGAGCCACCGCCACCTGATACTGTGCACATGCACCAATTAACCAGCAGGGTAAGTAAAAAAGATAAAATAAAAACTAAAAGCATTTAATAAATTAGACCACAAAAATATTGTGCTGTGACACACCCCAATGCAATTGGGGAGGCCCAAGTATTATCCACGAATTTTTACATTTTCAGGGGTCTTCTGCCCCTAACTCTTGAGAATGTGAAAGGGTGTCTGTACACTGTCTTCCAAGTGGCTAATTGTAGTTAAAAGATAAGAACTCTGGTCTTTGGTTTTTTTTTTTTGTGATCAACGTCTTATTAAATAAAGACGTGTTACTGTTGACAACTGGCAGAACTCTGGTCTTCTCTTGATTCAATCTTTGCACTCACTCTCCTTCTAAAAATCTTGCTAAGACAGGAGTGTCCAACTGCAGGTTTCTGTTTCAGCCACTTTAATGTGTAACTAGTTAACCGTTGCTAATGGATCTTACTTCTTCAGCCTTAATTTTAATTGGTAAATTTGAGTGAAATGTTTATCTTTTCAAGTACAACAACATTTATTTATATAGTGCATTTTCATACAAACAATGTAGCTCAAAGTGCTTTACGTGATGAAGAAAGAGAAAAAAAAGACAAAGTAAGAATTAAAATAAGAGAACACTAATTAACGTAGAATAAAAGTAAGGTCCGATGGCCAGGGAGGACAGAAAAAACAAAAAATTCCCCAGATGGCTGGAGAAAAAAATAAAATCTGCAGGGGTTCCAAGCCATGAGACCTCCCAGCCCCCTCTAGGCATTCTACCTAACATAAATAATCAGTCATAATTGTATTCAGGGTTCTCATGGAAGGACTTGATGATGACGGTCACGTTGACTTCTGGCCTTTAATCCATCAATGTAGGGACATCACGGTGCTTTGATTAGGTGGTGGTGGCGGCGCAGGTCACCACCACAGAAAACCAGAAAAAGAACAGAAAAGAGAGTAGGGGTTAGTACAGATTTTGGAGCCACCATGAATAGTAATGATAATTAATTGAATATACAGAGCATCAGGATTAAACTAAAATGAAGTTATGAGAAAGCCATGTTAAAGTAATGTGTTTTTAGCAGTTTTTTAAAGTGCTCCACTGTATTAGCCTGGCGAATTCCTATTGGCAAGCTGTTCCAGATTTTAGGTGCATAACAGCAGAAGGCCTCCTCACCACTTCTTACTTTATCTCTTTGAATTCTAAGCAGACACTCATTTAAAGATCTAAGGTTACGATTTGGAATATAAGGTGTCAGATATTCTGAAATATAAGATTAAGCGAGATTATTAAAGGCTTTGTAAACCATAAGCAGTATTTTGAAGTCAATTCTAAATGACACAGGTAACCAGTGTAGTGTAGTGACATCAAAACTGGAAAAATGTGCTCAGAATTTCTTTTCCTAGTTAGGATTCTAGCAGCTGCATTCTGCACTAGTTGCAATCGATTGATGTCTTTTGTGGGTAGTCCTGAGAGGAGTGTGTTACAGTAATCTAGTCGACTGAAAACAAAAGTGTGAACTAATTTCTCAGCATCTTTCAGTGATATAAGAGGTCTAACTTTTGCTATATTTCTTAAATGAAAAAATGCTGTCCTAGTGATCTGATTAATATGCAATATAAAATTCAGGTCAGAGTCAATAGTTACCCCTAAATTCCTTACCTCTGTCTTAACATTTAATCCTAATGCATCAAGTTTATTTCTAACCTCTGTGATATTTGGCTGGCTTATCATCCCGGCCAATACCCCCAGGCCGCCAAATGGAGCCCTCCCTGCAGTATGGAGGTGCCCCGAAGACCAGCAGGGAATCATGGACACTGTAGTTTTTATCCTCAGCCCTGATGGATACCTCAGGGGCCGCAAGAGGGTGCTGCAGGGAGGACCGAGGACTCATCTATGCCCTATGACCCGGAAGTTCATCATAGGAAGAGCGACAGGCTTCCGGTGTGAAGAAAAGAACTTTTACCTGACCCGGAAGTGATTGAGAATCACATGGACTGAGGATTGGGGAACACTTCCGGGTCAGGGAATATAAAAAGACTGTGGGAGCTCCCAGACGGCGAGCTGAGCTGGGTGAAAGGGTGGCAACGCGTCTGGGAGCTGGAGGATTGATTTATTGTTATTGATTGTGAGTTTATATGAGTATAGTGGAGGAGAAGGTGTTTTGTACACTGTGGCAATTTAAAAAAGTCAACTTGAGGACTTTTACCTGGTGTTTGGAGTCGTGGACAGGGGTTCAAGGGAGCGAGAGCGCCCCCTATCTATCACACCTCATTATATCCATTATTGCCAATCACTAAAATTTCAGTTTTCTCTCTATTTAGTTTGAGAAAATTACTACTCATCCATTCAGAAACACAAGTAAGACATTGTGTTAGTGAATCAACAGAGTCGGGGTCATCAGGTGCTATTGATAAATACAGCTGTGTGTCATCAGCATAGCTATGGTAACTCACGTTATGCCCCAAAATAATCTGACCTAATGGAAGCATGTAGATCGTAATTTAGAAAAACACAACACAAAATGTTACTGCATATAACATAGCCCAAAAAGGTTAAGTTAATTTAGTTTATTAAATTTCTGCATTTTTTTTGCTTGGGATTTGTACAGTGTAGGCAGAAACCAACTCTGAATGGGTCACCAATATATCACCTGGCACTGACACACACCATCACTCACTTATATCCTAACCTGTATATGTTTGAGATGTGAGAGAAAAAGCCACACAGACTGTGAACCCCACAAAGGCAGGTATGTGAACCTGAAACAGCAAGGCCCCCTGGCTCCTACGCAGTAAGCTATGATTATTGGGCCATTTTAAAAGCTTGCTGCACAGTGTAGACAAGAGTATCTTTTCATCATGCTGTCATTTTCTCATTATCATTGAGTCAAACATCATCAGCAGGGGTCTGGTTTCCAAGATTTATAAAATAGACTAAAATGCAACTAGATGGGTGCTCCCTGTGGTGGACTGGTGCCCTGCCCGGAGTTTGTTTCCTGCCTTGTGCCATGTGTTGGCTGGGATTGGCTCCAGCAGACCCCCATGACCCTGTAGTTAGGATATAGCGGGTTGGATAATGGATGGATGGATGGATAGATTGGTGCTCCTCAGTGGGTAGATGGCATCCCAAACTGACATGCTGCCATGAGCTGTGCAAAGGGCCTGTCATGTGCAGTATTTTTTTTGTCAGGAGGTGCTACACAGTGAAGACAATGAGAGAATTTTTACAAGTGAGGAATATATTCACAAATTACTATTTCAGTACTTCTGTAGCTACCTACAAGATATTCGAGATTTTGTTTAGCTCTTATTGTTATCACCATTAGCTTTGTGTTTAATGGTGAGGTACATGTCCATGGTATTTACCCTCAGCATGGTGATTTGTTGACTGCTTTGGGAGATTAAGCCAATCCTGCTTGTTTTAACTTCAATGCCTAAAGAATAGCAGTCCTGCTTCATCATTGTCATCTAAACTGTACTTCTGGACCTCACAAGGAGAAGCAGATACAGCAGGTGAATGTCCTGCATGTCCGCATTTGCCTAACGTACTTTACTGCTTTTCAGATACAGCATCAATTTCCCAGTTTCAATCTATTTGTGTCAGCCTTGCATCTGCCGTAATTTCCATTCAATGCGATTTCTAAATTTGGCAGCACTTTGCAGAGCTATTTAAATGAGATTTATCTTTATTGTGGCAAACTGTCGCTGACATAATTAAACGCAACCCTTTACCCACAGGAAATGTAAAAGCTAATTCGGATGTAAGAGCTGCCATATAAAAGAAACACCTGTTAATCATTCTCTGCTTGTCACAGGGCCCTGTGCCAGCTGTGCTTGAAACGCTCAGTTCTTGTGAACGCGATGTCTGCAGGACATGGTTAAATTGCCCGAAAGGACAATTTGGGGATGCACATATGCCAGCTAGGTAATGGCAAATGCTGAAAGATCTATGCAACTCCTGTGGCCACAGTCTCTCATGCCAAATGGACTTCTTTAGTAATTTTTAATGGCAACATTGACCAGTCTGCTATTTAATCTTTAAATGGACCAAACCACGTGCATTGTGTCCTCATTAGAATGGGCCGGTTTTGCCAGGGGTATGTTATTTGGCTGCAGTATTTACAGGGGATTCATAGTGGACCTGTTGTGCAACATTTTGGCCACAAAACTACTTTCACATTTAATTGTTTAAAATTCGAAACTTGTAATATATTAAAGTGAGAATTTTCCATCTGATCTATAAAACAGTGTACATCATGTCAAAGCAAAAGAAACAAGCAGAAACCTTTCAGTAATTTGCCAACTATGAACCAATGAAAATTTTTAGATTTATAAAGTGTTCCTACCCTTTGTAAATATAAGGCTAACTTTGCTCAGGTACAGCGTATTTCCTTACCAGTTCTCCCAAATTTTTGATGGTCTCCACCAGTGTAGGAAATGGCCAGGTCAGCTGTCCTCTATTAACATATGAGGATAAACTCCATCCTCTCTTGCTGAGATGCAACAGCATGGGGGATATTCAGGACAGATGAAACCAACATGAAAATGAAAGTGCATTCAAAGTAAATCAAGGATATAATTATACAGAGGCACAGATCTCGGAACCATCACAAGGGAACTGACCATACATCAGAGCTCAGTGCAGTCCACCATGAAGAATTTGAAAAAACATGAAACAATAGTCACAATGCGTTGGCCAGGCCACTTCTCTAAACTTAATCACCAAACAAAAAAATTACACTTGTCAGAGAGGTTAATGTGACACCAACTGTCACTCTGACAGAATTTCAGAAGTCGGTGACTGTAATTGGAGATAATCTTCGAAGCTCAATAATCTGAAAACCATTGGACAAAAAGGGTCTTTATGGACCAGTGGCAAGGAAAAAAACAAAAAATAAAACATGTCCTTGTTCATAAAGAATTTGCAAAATATCACCTGGAAGATACTGCATACAGTACATGAGACAAACTGTAATATAAGATGGTGGTAGCATCATTTCATAAGAATGCAAACTGGTCATGAGTGAGGAGGGGATGAGTGCTGCACAAAACAGGCTGATCCTACAGATAATCCTTCTTCTTTATGTCAGATAGTTACACCATGGAGGAAATTAGTCTTTTGGACAGTGGCCCAAAACACCCAGTCAGAGCAACAATGGAGTGGCTTGAAGTAAAGACAGCTGATGTCCTAGAATGACTCAGATTTCTACCCCATCAGACACATGAGAAGAGACCTACAAATTGCTGTTCATTGCCACTACCCAACTAACTGGGCAAAACCTGAGCAATTTTGCAAAGAGGAATGGTCAAATCTTGCTTCATCATATTGTAACACCATCCCCACTGTAAAATGAGATGCTAGCAACATCATGATGTGGAGATGCAATCTGGTCAGTATTGATGGGAACATGAATGCTGCTCAACACCGATAGATCCTGTTCTTCTTTGGCAGAAAGCTTAAACTGAGGAGGTCAGTGACACAAGGCACACTGCCAGAGCAATAACTGAGTGGCTTAAAATGAAAACAATTGATGTCCTACAATGGCTCAGCAAGAGTTCTGACCTTAACCCCATCAGACATCTGTGGTGAGACATAAAACTTGCTGTCAATTGCCCCTCTCCAACTAACCTGGCACAATTTGAGCAATTTTGCAGAGAGGAATTGTCAAATCCAGATTCATCATGTTGTAACACCATCCCCACCATAAAATGAAGTGGTGGTAGCATCATGTTGTGGGGATGCAATCTGGCCAGTTTTTATGGTGTAGGACAAAGTGGGCATTGCCCATTCTGCTAAGGCCCATCAGGCCTGTTAAGGCAGCAGATTTAGCAGACATCGAGCTGCTCCTTGTCCCTTTTGCATTCCAAACTAACTGACTGAACTCCAGCTTATACAAGTATCTGCCTGGACTTCATCTGATAACAAAGGAGTAAATCAGAGTTGAGCTGACATCTTTCCAATGACCTCTTCAGACTTCATGTGCCAGAAGAATAGAGAGCTATAAATCACTGAATTACAGCTCTAATTGACCAAAGAACTCAATTATGAGTAACTGTAAGTGACTTTAATCCAATTAGGAGAAGTTATATATTCCCTTAAAACTCTGTGCACAATCCTGAAGATTCTCTCCGGCTCCCTCAGTTGGCTCTCTCAAGAAAACTCCTATGAGACCATTGCTCTCACTCTCCAAAATGACAGAAAACTTCTGAAACCTGCTTTCTGAAAATAAAAAGCTATGAACCACTCTTCTTTGGGGAGCCAAAGCCAACAAACTCTTCTTTTTGTGATCCTGAGAGCTGAGATCCAGTTTGTCAAGCTAAACAGTGAGCCAGTCTGAAGGCTGAGAAGCAGCCATCACTTCAAAAATGGAACTTCAGCATTTACAGTATACTCTTGTGCCAGGAAAAGTAATGTGTTTTCATTTGAAGTTGCAGATGGCACAGCAGAGGACCTAACTGAGGAAAGCACTGTATGCTACAGACAAAGGACAACACAACAAAGAGAAAGAGTGAACTACAACACAAGAAGAATCCTCCACTTGAACTCAGAGCAGCAAGAAAACAACAACTCCACACAACATTGGACATCATTTTTAAAGACTTGGTATCATAAAATTATTTATCTCTGCCAAGATAAATTAGAACCCTAAAGAGCCATTAAACAGCCAGCCTCTGTGTTACATGTTTGTCTGTCTAGTCTTATATAGTGTATATAGTGTTATATAATATATATATATATATGTTATATATATATATAATATATACAGTGGTGTGAAAAACTATTTGCCCCCTTCCTGATTTCTTATTCTTTTGCATGTTTGTCACACAAAATGTTTCTGATCATCAAACACATGTAACCATTAGTCAAATATAACACAAATAAACACAAAATGCAGTTTTTAAATGATGGTTTTTATTATTTAGGGAGAAAAAAAATCCAAACCTACATGGCCCTGTGTGGAAAAGTAATTGCCCCCTTGTTAAAAAATAACCTAACTGTGGTGTATCACACCTGAGTTCAATTTCCGTAGCCACCCCAGGCCTGATTACTGCCACACCTGTTTCAATCAAAAAATCACTTAAATAGGAGCTGCCTGACACAGAGAAGTAGACCAAAAGCACCTCAAAAGCTAGACATCATGCCAAGATCCAAAGAAATTCAGGAACAAATGAGAACAGAAGTAATTGAGATCTATCAGTCTGGTAAAGGTTATAAAGCCATTTCTAAAGCTTTGGGACTCCAGCGAACCACAGTGAGAGCCATTATCCACAAATGGCAAAATCATGGAACAGTGGTGAACCTTCCCAGGAGTGGCCGGCTGACCAAAATTACCCCAAGAGCGCAGAGACGACTCATCCGAGAGGTCACAAAAGACCCCAGGACAACGTCTAAAGAACTGCAGGCCTCACTTGCCTCAATTAAGGTCAGTGTTCACGACTCCACCAAAGGAAAGAGACTGGGCAAAAACGGCCTGCATGGCAGATTTCCAAGATGCAAATCACTGTTAAGCAAAGAGAACATTAGGGCTCGTCTCAATTTTGCTAAGAAACATCTCAATGATTGCCAAGACTTTTGGGAAAATACCTTGTGGACTGATGAGACAAAAGTTGAACTTTTTGGAAGGCAAATGTCCCGTTACATCTGGCGTAAAAGGAACACAGCATTTCAGAAAAAGAACATCATACCAACAGTAAAATATGGTGGTGGTAGTGTGATGGTCTGGGGTTGTTTTGCTGCTTCAGGACCTGGAAGGCTTGCTGTGATAGATGGAACCATGAATTCTACTGTCTACCAAAAAATCCTGAAGGAGAATGTCCGGCCATCTGTTCGTCAACTCAAGCTGAAGCGATCTTGGGTGCTGCAACAGGACAATGACCCAAAACACACCAGCAAATCCACCTCTGAATGGCTGAAGAAAAACAAAATGAAGACTTTGGAGTGGCCTAGTCAAAGTCCTGACCTGAATCCAATTGAGATGCTATGGCATGACCTTAAAAAGGCGGTTCATGCTAGAAAACCCTCAAATAAAGCTGAATTACAACAATTCTGCAAAGATGAGTGGGCCAAAATTCCTCCAGAGCGCTGTAAAAGACTCATTGCAAATTATCGCAAACGCTTGATTGCAGTTATTGCTGCTAAGGGTGGCCCAACCAGTTATTAGGTTCAGGGGGCAATTACTTTTTCACACAGGGCCATGTAGGTTTGGATTTTTTTTTCTCCCTAAATAATAAAAACCATCATTTAAAAACTGCATTTTGTGCTTACTTGTGTTATATTTGACTAATGGTTACATGTGTTTGATGATCAGAAACATTTTGTGTAACAAACATGCAAAAGAATAAGAAATCAGGAAGGGGGCAAATAGTTTTTCACACCACTGTATGTTATTATATGTTATATGACAATACTGAATACTGAATTTGGGACTTTCATTAGTTGTCTGTTATAATCATCAAAATTAAAAGAAATAAACATTTGAAATACATCAGTCTGTGTGTAATGAATGAATCTAATATACAAGTTTCACTTTTTGAATGGAATTACTGAAATAAATCAACTTTGTCATGATATTCTAATTTTATGACCAGCACCTGTATATATGCAGCTATCATATTTCTATATTCATTGTGTTTATCAATAAAAAGTCAGTCAGTCAGCCAGCCAGTCATTGTCCAACCCGCTTTATCCTAACTACAGGGTCATGGGGGTCTGCTGGAGCCAATCCCAGCCAACACAGGGCGCAAGGCAGGAACTAACCCGGGTAGGGCGCCAGCCCACCACAGGGCACACACACACCTGCACACCAAGCACATACTAGGGACAATTTAGAATCGGCAATGCACCTAACCTGCATGTCTTTGGACTGTGGGAGGAAACCAGAGTACCCGGAGGAAACCCATGCAGACACAGAGAACATGCAAATTCCACGCAGGGAGGACCCGGGAAGCGAACCCAGGACTCCTTACTGCGAGGCAGCAGTGCTACCACTGCGCCACCGTGCTGCCCCTCAATAAAAAGTACAATACAATTTATTTTTTACATAGCCCAAAAAAAAATCACACAAGAAGTGCCGCAATGGGCTTATTGAAAATACAGATTGTCACAGATGGCTGGGATTTTTGTCTGGCCGGGACGCCTCTTCATTCTATGGACCAGGGGAGCAAGCCTGGTCAGGACAGTACCTCCCAAGGAACGCTAGATGGCATCCCCCACCCATCCCCGGGTTGCATCATGACCACAGGCATGGGATTTTGGAACTCAAACCTGTTGGGGTCCATGGCCACCACCAGGGGGCCCTGCAGCAGGAAATGGGTCAGAAAACACCTGGAGCACTTCTGGATGGGCTTTAAAAGGAGGCCACCATTAAGGGACTTGGGAGGAGGGAGACAAAGCTTGCCAGAGAAGAGTGGAGGAGAAAAGAAGAAGAAAAAAGTATTGTGGTGATTGCGTTTGGTACTTATTGGGACTGTGTTGTGCCTGTGGGAACGGGGAAGGCGTTGCCCACAGGCGAAGAAAAATAAAACATTTATTTTTTTTTTATAAATGTGCCTCCCGTGTCCGTTTGTGTTGGGTCAGGTGCTGGTATAATGCCTTTGTCACAAGATATAGAATACAATCTGTGGCAATATTGTACTTTTACTAGTTTAAAAAATTCCTACACAATTTACACAAATATTTATTTACAACAAATCACAAAATGGCACCATGTCAGGACAAATATAGAAGAAAAAAAAATTATAGGTCTAATTTAACTATAGAAGAACCTTCATATTGCACAATCTGTGTGTTTAGCATAATTTCCTATTTATAAAATGAGTGTAGAATCTGTGCAATTATCCCTAATATATAATGGTTATCAAAAGTGCAAAATACTATTTAGCAGTGTTTCTCTAATCTTGAAAAATTTGGTTAATGTTTATGCAAAATAAACTTTTGAGAATGAGAGAAACCTTCCTTAATTTGCACTGAAAACTCGTAACACCATAGCAGAATTTTGTTGTTACTTTAAATATTGTAAAACCAGACAATCAGAGTCCACTACACCCGTTTGTCTATTCTAAAGGTGGGCACTTTTGCTAAGATTTTAAGAAGTGTGTTTTGAATGCTGATTGATGAAAAGCGCCATGCTTTTATTTTACAAGTGATGTATGAGAGACTTATTTTTTTTTACTTTTTAGTACACTTTTTAACTTAATATAAGTATGGTTTTTAAAAAGTATTTATATATATATAAAATAAGCATGGTAATTTAGGCTGATCTGAATGGCTGCTCTCTCCTTAGCTATCTCACAAACAATTTAACAAAACCAATTGTTAACAATATACATTGATCGTCTTGTGGACGCCTTGCTTGCACTTCTTTTTGGCACAGTGTGGTTAGGCACACAATGTAAAGCATACCCAGCAGCCATCCTCTGGAGTTGTGAGAAAAGGAAAGGCCTATTTTCTGACTTTTATCGCTTGTTTCAGGCTTTCATGTTGGTTTTGTTTGACATATTCAGAATATTTGATACCCATAAGGTGTATTAACACATTTAGCCTTCATTCATTTGTGTACGACAGCAATTTCTGAAATGGTTTTCAACATCTTTAGTAATTTGGTTTAATCCCGCTGCTTGTTAATGGCATTATCTTGTTCTTGTTCGTTTTGGTGTTTAGATGCTGGTGGCACAGTAGTTTGGTAGATAATGAAACGAGTGATATTCAGCTGATGGACTCAGCTGCTCAGCAGGCTGATCTGTGCTTTGCATACTGAAGTATACCCCTTGAGAATGCTGCGCATTTTCTCGAGAGAATATTTTTGTCCTTTTGTACTTAAAGCTTTTTTTTTTTTATAATCCAGTACACCCAATAACGGAGGCTTTATTAAAATAGAATGACTGACTTATCAGCTCATCTTCTGCAGCAAAGGATCTCCAAAAATATAGCAGGAAACAAGAAATTAATGACTGTGCTGAGTTTATAAAATAGATAACACGTCTTTGGCATCTGTTCAAAATGTATAGAAACAATTCTGCAGCACAATGAGGAGCCAGAGCTGTGTCTCTCACTTTCACTCTCTCTCTCTCTCCTTTTTAGTTTGTTTCAGTGGAAGCATTCTTTATAATAAGAAAATTTCTTGATCATTATTCAAACATGAAAACTATTTATGTAACTTGTCTGATTTGCCATGCTTTTAAATTGACAGATGGCATGAAAAATACAAAATAAGTGGGGACTTGTCACTTTCTGTGAAACATATGCTGTTTCTCAGCTTGAGACAGGCAGCTTTCCATTCTAGCTTTTTGAGACCGTAGCAATTTGCAAGCTAAAAAAAATATACATTCCACATAGATGTCCATTACTGCGATACCGTATAAGCTGAAGTGTCTATAGTGACTTTAACAGAATATATGCATTGCGTGTAGCCCATCTGTTTATTCATTCATCTTTTAACCATTAGTATAGCCGAGACCAAAATCTACAGCAGCCATTATAAGGAATCATGCAGCCTGAACCCAAAGATTGCAACGTGCCAGCTTCACATACAGCCACATTCATTGTACCCATTTAGCATCGCAGACTATCCTGATGCTAATTTAACCCTGTGTTGTTTTCCAGTGATTAAAAAATAAATTCAGGGATGGATTTAAGCTTGCATTTTGTACTCGACTGGCCCATAGACATTAGCCACCTTCGGTTTCTTCTATATTTTTATATATCTTCTGTGGTTTTCACTGTTTATATTTCTCTACACACAATGTTTGCTTGTCACTTGTTTTCTTGCCTAGCCTTCCTTTTACTTCAGTTATTAAACTATCCATGAAATGTTCAACTTTTTCCTTCCAGCTGTGCAACTTTAGTTCAATAATTTATAGGAGGACTTTGACTAAAACCCATTTGGCAGGTCTGAGGAAGAGAAATGAGACTTAAGAGGAACAAAATGGTCAGCATGTCACTCGACCTGTGGTGTAACAATGGTTTACATTGTTGTTGTATTTTGTTTCTGGTGTCTGTGTCAATGCACTGCTTAATTGTTTTAGCAAAGCAAGATATTTGATTCTGAGCACCTTTGGGACTGAGTCTGGGGCTACGTAGAGATTTCACCAGCCATTTGTACCTTTTTCACTCTAGCTTATTCTACATTATTGTCTTGATTCAATATATTAAATACATAAAAGTGAACCTGGTGAAGGTTCTACAAATAAAACATCAATGCAAAAATATAATTTAAGAACAACTGTAAAAGCACTTGCTGCAGATGTATTCATCAATTTAGTGTAAAAGACTCATAGCGGAATTGCAACAAACAGAAAGTAATGGACTGGCAGATGTTCACCTCGTGGTTGGCACACAGCTGCATGCAGAACTTGTGCTCCACCTTAAGCCCAATTTGGCCGCTCTACCCTACTGTTAACGCTGTTTTCATTTGCAATAAATTAAAGCAACAGCTGCTGCCCCCTAGTGGTGAGCAAAGTAGCAAACAAGCTTATACTTTGCATGTTTTATCCAACTTAGTATTGTTCCCATGTAACTCTTGATGATTTTTTTTTTTATTTGTGATCAGAATTTTTTAGTTTGAGTTCAATCAATAGAAACAACAATCGGCAATCACAGAAAAAGAAACTGTAACAATAGTAGTTAACCAGTAAGAAGCACCCACACCACACTGATGGTCCCAAAATTGTCCTGTAAAAGGGTTCCTTATAAGATTAAAATTTACTGTTGCCTGTGTAGACCAGTGAGAGGAGTCAGACAGACGCAGTGAGCCCCAAAGGAGAGGGGAATGAGAAAAGGGGAAAATTAAGGATTAATATTAGTGTCATGACATTGATCTCCAGTCAACCAACTGCCAGCCAATGCACTGTGGCTTGTCATTTCTCTAAACTGGAACCAAATGATCCATTGATCCACACCACTGAAAGTCCAAGTAAGATTAAATTAGATTTCCAGTAAAAGACTAAGATTAGTTTAGCAGAAATGATACAATAACACATTAACTTGTACTGGATAAAAGTGAAGGTAAAAGAAGAGGTTAAGGAGGAGAAATATATGAGACAAAAGGGGGATATTAACAGAGAAAATATTGGATAGAGAATTGGAAAAATTCATCCAAAAAGTAGAAACTAGAAGGCAGTCCTAAAACATATAGAGGAAGGAGCTGGCGCCCTGTCCAAGATTTATTCCTGCCTTGCGCCCTGTGCTAGCTGGGATAGGCTCTAGCACCTCCCTCGACCCTGGTCTGGATTAAGCAGATTAGAAAATAACATGATAGCAGCCGACAGAATGGATGATATTCTCCCAAAGTCTTCCATCACAGAATTTTTTTTTCTTATTAGTGTTGCATTTAAGCAAATTCCATTATGTAATCCATCAGATTTGTTTCTTTCTGCTTCTTTGCATTTTATACACAGCTTTACAAGTATCTGTACCTTATCAAAGAACCTTCATTACTCATAATGTGACCAAAATATTGTCACTTCAGCCTGACTACAGGTGATTCAGATGAGTAATAAGGCTTCATATTAATGAAAACTTACTGATTTATTTGTTTTGCAGATATATCTGTAAATCTACTCCAAAGCCATACTGCATACAGTACACATTGGTGATTCTTGATGACTGTCTTCCTTAGCCAAGAAGAGAGAAGAGAAGAGACAGAATGTCTAATTTAATCCCTTCAGTGCCTTTTCCTCTACAGAATTTGAGAAAAGACATGACCCCAAATTTTGAAAGGAAGGTCACACATTTAAAGGAATTGTAAGATGATATCAAAGTGCTTGCTTGTGAAGATGGCTTTTAAACATTCTGCTTTATCCTTTCAGCATTGTTGGCCATGAGCTTACAGCAGTTATTTATAAGATAGTGTTAACTGTTTAACCACGGTGGGCTCCAACGCAATACAGTATTCTTAAGTAATAGTAGACAGTGAACTGATTGTCATTGTTATTAAAACATTATTTTGTATTTCTATTATGTAAAATATTACATATATTTTAATATTTTAACATCTGCAGGAGTATTTCTCCTCATTTTCTGGCATGGCCAGGTCTCTCAACAACCAATGTGTTGATGTCAAGAATTGGGGGTTCTCTACTACTAGCCCTTATTTTTGCACCCAATGTATCCCTAACCTTGCCCACCTACCTATCTGGATCTGTTCTTATGGAACATTAATTATCTGTCATCCACACAATGAAGGAAGTGGGTGATGGCATTGAGTTCTTTGTGCCTTTGTAACAGCCACCATTTTGAAACACTCCATTTTATTTTCTCTACCATTACCAACAGTAAAAGTGATCCTGGAAAGGAGTTCAGATGAAAAGACCAATGCTTTTACAGCTAAAGGGTAAGTTAGGGCAACAGCTTGTTGGCAGGATGAACAAAGGACAGAGTAAAGACAGAAAGAAAGAGAGAAACAGAGTGAGAGAGAGAGATGGGTGGTGAAACAGGGTATTCTGGGTATTCAGGGTGTGATATTTACGGCAAAGTTTAGAACATTAGAACATTGTTACAACAATAAGTCATTTGGCCCAACAAGCTTGTTTATCCTATTCATCTAGATTGTCCAAAATAACATTAAGTTAAGATTTGGAGGTCCCAAAAGTTCTGCTGTCCACCACACCACATTCCATATGTCTACGGTTCTTTTTGTGAAGAAAAACTTTGTAACATTGCTACAAAATCTGCCTTTAACAGACACGTTCATGTCCCCATGTTCTTGTTACAGAACTTATTTTAAAGTAGCGACTACAATCCACTGTCTTCATTTTAAGCACTTCACTCATGTCACCTTTTAATCTTCTTTTGCTTAAACTGAAAAAGTTTCAACTCTTCAATCGTTCCTCACAGCTCATACATCTCAGTAGCAGGGTCAGCCTAATCGCTCTCCTCTTGACTTTCTCTTGTGCTGTTACGTCTGTTTTGTAATATGGAAGCCAAAGCTCAACACAGTTACTCAACTCTAGGTTAGGTCTCACTAGTGCATTATAAACCTTAACAATAACCTTCCTTGACTTGTACCCCACACATTGTGATATATTAGCTAACGTGCTATTAGATTCCTTGATTGCTTCTATACACTGTCAGGATATAGACATATATAAGGATATAAGTCCACTTTGACTCTTAAGTCCTCCTCATAAAGAACACTTTGAAGTTTTAGACTTTTCTTTGTGTATTCAAATCTAATATTTTTAATTCTTACATGAAATGCACCCTGCAACCCAGGATTGAGCGGGCTTGAAAAGTGGTATGGTATAGTACATGTAATACTTTATTTACATTCAATTCGTTTGGTACGCTTTTGGAAAGCAGAGGGATAAACATACAGACATGGAGAGAACAAGCAAACTCCATACAAGAAAAGACTGGGAGCAGGATTCAAGCTTATGACCAAGTATCAATAAGACATAGAATAATAATTTTCAGACATCACAGCACTATTAAAGATTTCTTGCTTTTCAGTAATCTTGTAGGGCACTGGTGAGCAATATCATCCCTGAAGGGCCTGGGGGTTACAACCCAATTGTTTAATAAGAAATCAATTATTGCTGATAAAGTGCTTATTGCTGAAGTGACATTTGTCTACTTCCTTTTAGTTGTCTGGCTTGTTAACATTTTAAACCCTGATAACACTTTAGTTTGGATACTGGAAATATGTTTCTATTACTTGTTTTCTACCATGCAGCAAGATCTTAACAAACATTTCTTTGGGCCTTCATAACACTTAGAAAATAACAGTAAAGTGTTTATTCATCTCTGCAATGTGGCCTACTAACAAAACTTCACTTTGGAGTGGTCTGAGTTGGCTTAGCAGAGACACATTTCATATTACATATTTATTTAAGACCAGTGAATCCTCCAAATTAAGAAGTCATTTTATCTTCATGCCAATTTGCCGCAATGCACAGAGATGAATAATCCAAAGTAAATCCAAAATAAGCCTTTGTTAAGGTCTTGTTACATAAGAGTAAATCAATTTGGACATTTTTGCAGTATCCAAACTACAGTGTTCCCAAACCCTTAATTGCATATTTTAGTTTTAAACATATGCATGAACTGTTTTTACTAGCTCCTTATTAGCAATATTCAGAAGTTCTCCATCTAGATTGTCTCTATTTCCACCCATATGTATTCATCATGCACTATTTGGTTCAATAAAATACTCAAAAGGAAACTGAAGAGGACATGAAGAACTGAAAATTGCCCCTCTGTTTTAGGTTTCAAATTGTTTGGACGATATCTTTAGGCAGGAAAAATCCTACAATATAAGAATGACCTGGCATTGCAGAGTTAAACACTAACAAGCTGTGAAATTAAATAAGATCTGTTATTGGCAAGGATTGTTTTCTAATTAAGCAACTGGGTTGGGACAAAAATTTGCAGCTTCTGCGGCCCTCCAGGACCAACATTGATCACCCGTGCTGTATATCCATTAATCACCACCAGTGAACACTTGCAGCCATAAAGTTATCTGTGTTCGCTAAAACAAAATGGTTTAATTTCAGTAGTAGGCTAGTGGTGTCATTGCAGCTTTAAAAGAACAAATGAAAAACAGTGCTGAAAACAGGCCAAATGCTCACATTACACAATTCAGTACAGTGCATGATGATTCAGTCCCTGCTGTAAAGACCCTCACATGCATTGTCTGGCATTAGATGCATGCATCTCATTTGCAACCTAGACTAAGACAGGTAAAACCTCTAAAGAATGCACTCCAGGGGGACAGTGCAAGAAGGGTGCCAAGAGGTGGCACCATGTTGATTCATGCCATGATTCATTTAATATGTCTGAGCCTTGTAAAGTGGTTTTATATTCTTCAAAATTTTGGTAATAATACAGCCTCTATAATTCATTTGGAAAAGCCAACCGGGAAACCTTATCAGTAACCTTTTCTTGAGTTTTAAAAGAAGCCACACTATGTTCTTGGTTATACAGTACCTTCCATGGCAACACATTTTTTTTTAAACTTTACTAGCAGAGCTGGGACAAAGGTGAGGCAAACAGGCATTTGCCTCGGATGAACAATGGGAAAGGGTGCCAAACTGATGAAAAATGAAAATGAGTAAATTCCAAAATAAAAAAAAAAAAGAAAAAAGCCAAATATATGTTGCAATGTTCGTCAAATATGTTAAGCAAACTGACAATCAGCATCGGACTCTCTTGCTTGATACATTTGTTTTTGGCTTCAGAAATGGAATTGTCTACAGATTTTGAATAATGATTAAATTAGATGATCAATCTCAGCAATCAGTTCCTTATAATGGTAAATATTTATTTGCAGTAGAAATGAAATGAATAATAGATATTTTATTATCACAACTTAAATGGAGATATGAAAAACTATATGGTATTTCGTTTGATTTCAAATTTTTAACAGGTGAAAAATCATCGATGGATACAGAAAATTAAAAAAAAAAAGCAGCTTGTGATTTATCCCTTAAATATCCAAACGATATAAATCAGGCAATGACATTAATTCCAGACCTTAAAGCAGCTACAAGTTTAGATTTTTTAAAAACGATTCATGAATATAATTTAGTTCAGTCCTATCCAAATTTAGAAGTTGCATTGAGAATATTCCTTACATACCTGTTAGTGTAGCTTCTGGTGAAAGAAGCTTTAGTAAACTAAAAATTATCAAAACATATTTAAGATCGTCACTTGCTTAGGAAAAATTGTCAAATATGGCAATTTTATCAATCGAACAGGAATTGACAAAACAAATTAATTTTGATAAAATAATTGATGAATTTGCTTCATTAAAAGCAAGAAGAGTAAAAATTTTAACAAAGATTTTTATATTAGGCATTTATTTAATTATTTATTCATTGTAATTATATAAAGTTTTGTTTTATCTAAAGTATTATTCATATTATTTTGTCTCTATTATTAAATTACTGAAAAATTTGCAATATTCTAATTCATCTCATGTGTAATACTTATTTTATTTTTCTTTTGTTAAGGTTGGTGTGATTTTATTTTTAATATGTGCAATATTATGTTCCTATTACTATTATACTATTACTGCATTCTGTGATTTTTTGTTTAATAATTAATACATATATTTTGTTCTCAAAATCATGTATTTATTTTTATTTGATACTTATTAGTAATAAAAAATATATATATATATATGTACATAGGGGCGCAAATTTATCCTCCTGCCTCAGGTGAAAATATCTCTAGGCTCGGCTCTGTTCGTTAGCATTCCTTGCATGACTAGCTAACCTGCTTCATCTTTAGCCAGATACAGTATGGAATACATAATTTGTGCAGTCACACTTAACAGTTCTGATTGCTAAAATAACCTCTTGAACCTTGTATTTTACACAAAGGCGTATACATATGTAAAAGGGCAAACTGGTGATTCCAAAATTGTCCAGTGTGCATGAAACTGAGCGTGTTTATGAGTGTGCGGTGTGATAGATCAGTGCCCCATCCTAGGCTGTTTCTGCCTAATGTTGTTGGGATAAGTTATTGCCCCTTGCAATCCTATAATTAGATTAGGCAGGTTCAAAAAACAGTGGAGATTTTTACCAAATGTACAGTAGATACTGACGGGCTAATGGATCAACAAGGCTCTCACTCATGTCAAGGGAAAAGTTCTCACCATTAGCTTTACTGACAGTGTGCCAATTGTTACTAAGGATGGAGAGGATTGCTGTTTTATTAATAGATGAATGGCTAATTCTTGTCTATAAAGTACCCTGTCACAGAGGACTAAAGTATCAGGACCACCCCACAGACCTTTATTTTTCACTATCACTCTCACTACAGTTATTGTTTTTTTTAACGTCAGATGTGTTTATACGCCTTAGTGATTCTTTTTCCATAATATTCAAGCATATTTATGAAGGTGCTGCCAAATGTTAAACCTCTGAGTGCATTAAATATGCAATACAGTTTTGTGCAATAAATAGCAGTTGATGCTAATAGGGCATTGCCTTTCATTAACATGAGAACTAGTGGTGTCTTGCCAAGACAAATGTAATAATACCCGCAGAAAAATAACCAACCAAACCGGATCTCACAATTGATGCATGAATTATAACAGAAAGAAAGGAAATGAAGGGATACAAATGTTTACTAATGCAATTTGAAAATAAACATGCCCCTCTGTTTTTTTATTGCTAGCTTGCCAAGATTTACTTTAGAGATTTGGCAGCTTCCAGGGACACAGCTGGAGCACTCTGGGTTCACATCATCTCAATGAATGTCCTTGGCTTCCTCTGTGGAGATATTCTCGTAGAAAAATACACCACCGTTTAAATGTCACAATACATTCTTTCCAATTTGTTTTCTTTCAAATCCAACTATCTTTTAGTCTGCACATGATGATCCTGTAGTCTCATTTAGCTACTCAGTCACATACCAAAGGTAAGAGGTAGAAGCAATCAAAAGTGCCATTGTAGGTAAAGATAGAAGTACTTGCACAAGAATATACAAATCAGAAAGAAAGAGCATAATTTCATATATTTTGCATTAAAACTAATTATAGACATTTTTAAAGGTGATCTAATGATACTCTTTATAAAAAAGGCTCATGTTACAAACTAGAACTCCCTAAGGTAGTGTTGGGAAAAGGTGCGATCAGGGAGAGATCACAAAGATATTGTTTTGGACAGGCAAGAGTTCAAAAACACTGATTACATCAGAAAAAACAATCATCTGAAAACAATATAGAAAGCAATAAAAAATAAAATAAATACATAAAAAACAGGTCCTAATTTTAAGATCTCCTTAAAGCTCTGTTTCGCTTCTGCTACTAAAAGAAAAATAAAGACATTTTAGAAAGTGATCCAGTAATTAAATACTTGCATAATCACGCTGCATTCTTTAAAAATCATGGTATGCATTTAGTTGCCACATAAAACTGTGCTCTAAAGTCGAAGTACTTTTTATAAATTTTGAAAAATACCCAGCCTGTTTTTGCATTAAAAATGTATGTGATGGGGCTGAGGTCCAAACATGAAAATGAAACCTTAAATCTTACCAAATATGCCCATTTTTCAAGTTAAGAGCATTACTGAGTATTGCTCTGCGTCTTGAGATTGTACACATACTTCAAAACAGCATATCTATGTCATTTCTGCAAGGAAAAAAACAAAACATTTTGTGAGATACAGTATAGCCATTTTAAAAGGAGATCAGCTTCACTTTACTGATTGTCTACCTCTGTGGCAACCTTTCAGATTGCTACAAGAATCACAATTTGCAACTACGTCATCATATTATGAGCTTGAGTAATGTCTACTAGAAGGAACAGTGAAATTAACTAATCATATTTTCTCACTTCAAAGCTTTGTCTTTTGTTATTTTATTACCATATCCTCAGCAAGAGCAATACAATTCAATAAATGGCTTTTGACATTAAATCTGTTTCATGATGGCTTAGCTCTATTACATAATCTGCCTCTTTAACTTTCACTTAACACACCACAGAAAGTGTGTAGCGCTGAGCGTTGATTGGCACTGTGAACTTAATATCAACCTGCAGGTTGCTTGGCTCTTTCAAAAAAATCTAAGGCTTTTATAAAATATACACTGCATGGTGTAATCAACTCACTTCGTATGCACAGGTTGCAATGAAAGTCTTATGTGCATCCTTCACAAACATATATCAAACTGGCATTTGGCATGAATTTCACTCAATGGACTATGTAAATTCACAACATAGAATGTAATAGGTGAAAACTAGTCTCCATTTAGGAAAAAAATCATCATCTGTCATTAAACCATTGTACCTATATGTGTTTTGGTGTAAGCATTTCCTATGAAAATATATGATTTGAGTAAACATAGAATAAGAAAATAACATGACTTGAGTATGCATGTGCCATCATACTTGCTTACATTTTCAAATTTAAAATCAGATGGATTTAATGGCATACTTGCTAGGACAACTCGCATTCTTCTTTAATTTTTATATAATTTTCTTTGGCCTTTCTGGATGATCTTGGTGTCATTTCTTTTTTTTTACCTCAAGGAATTTATTTCTGTGGATTGTTATTTTCTATCTGTATTCAGTTTTTTTTCTCATTATGCAATGGCATTTTGCTTTGCCATTAGAGTGCACAGCCCTATTGCAATCCTACCCATGTTTTGCTGGGGTTACGTGAGCTTTGACGTCATCGACGCAGTGGTATTTAGGGGTGTCACATCTTGACCCGATAATGGATTAAACGGAACTTTTTTTTACACTTATTTATTAGTGTTTTCTGGTTTTTTGAACCACTTTGTTATTTAAGACTTTGATATTCAGATTGAAATTAGTGTTTGGCAAAAGATTAGTCTTCTTGGTACAGACTTGAAATGCTTCTTTATTGTATCTCCTTCTCCCTGTTGTTAATGTGAAATCTTGGCTCAGACACAGGAAGCAGAGGGTGATGGTTTGAGGAACCTCTTCAGAACTGGCCTATGTTAAGAGTGGTGTTCCACAGGAGTTAGTGCTAGGGCCGCTGCTATTTTTAATATATATAAATGATTTAGATAGGAATATAAGTAACAAGCTGGTTAAGTTTGCAGATGATACCAAGATAGGTGGATTAGCAGATAATTTGGAATCCGTTATAAAATTACAGAAGGACTTGGATAGCATACAGGCTTGGGTAGACTAGTGGTAGATGAAATTTAATGTCAGTAAATGTAAAGTATTACACATAGGAAAAAATAATGTTAGGTTTGAATACACAATGGACGGTTGGAAAATTGAGAGTACACCTTATGAGAAGGATTTAGGAGTCATAGTGGACTCTAAGCTATCAACTTCCCGACAGTGTTCAGAAGCCATTAAGAAGGCTAACAGAATGTTAGGATATATAGCACAATGTGTGGAGTACAAGTCCAAGGAGGTTATGCTCAACCTTTATAATGCATTGGTGAGGCCTCATCTTGAGTACTGTGTGCAGTTTTGGTCTCCAGGCTACAAAAAGGACATAGCAGCGCTAGAAAAGATCCAGAGAAGAGCGACTAGGCTGATTCCAGGGCTACAGGGGTTGAATTATGAGGAAAGATTAAAAGAGCTGAGCCTTTACAGTTTAAGCAAAAGGAGATTAAGAAATGACATGATTGACGTGTTTAAATTTATGAAGGGAATTAGTACAGTGGATCAAGGCTGTTATTTTAAAATGAGTTCATCAAGAACACGGGGACACAGTCAGAAACTTAAGAGTAAATTTTGCACAAACATTAGGAAGTTTTTCTTTACGTAAAGAACGATAGACACTTGGAATAAGCTACCATGTAGTGTGGTAAACAGTAAGACGTTAGGGACTTTCAAAACTCGACTTGATGTTTTGTTGGAAGAAATAAGTGGATAGGACTGGCGAGCTTTGTTGGGCTGAATGGCCTGTTCTCGTCTAGAGCAGGGGTCCTCAATCCCAGTCCTGGAGAGCCACAGTGGCTGCAGGTTTTTGTTCTGACCTGGTTGCTTAATTAGAAAGCAATTCTTGCCAATAAAGCACTAACAAGCTATGAAATTAAATGAACTCTGCTATGTCAGGTCATTCTCATATCCTAGATTTTCTTTCCCTTTCTATCATGCAAATGATTTGAAGGCTAAAATGGACGAGTAATTCTCAGTCCTTCACTTTTTTCTCTTCATTTTTCTTCCAAGTATTTAATTAAACCCAATAGTGCAGATAAATACACACAGGTGTAAATGTAAATAAGCTAAATGGAGAAATGCTGCTCTCTCTTGTCATTTGCATGTTATTGATAATAAGGAGCAATTAAAATAGCTGTTTAAGACAAAATTAAGCAATAAGGGCTCAAAATCACTAAAGTGAAGCAGAAGTGTTACTTTAGCAATAAGTGCTTTTTATTAAGCAACTGGGTTGGAGCAAAAACCTGCAGCCACTGCGGCTCTCCAGGACCATGATTGAGGACCCCTGGTCTAGAGTGTTCTAATGTTCTTCTTTGTCTCTCCAAGATAGAACATTACTGACTGCTCTGTCACAATATCAGACACTGGGAGCATCATGTGTTACAAGCCATGGCAGAATATAATAACTGAAAAAACAGAAATGCACAGACAAAGATAGGATAATATGCAGTCGCAAGCTACAGAATTTTGGTGAATGGGAGGTGTATCTATGGTAAATATGAATCCAACCCGCTGAAAGCAGTTTAGCGAACAGGAAATGTACCCCAACTTTAAGAAGATCATACCAAGAATATGTGATAAAATGTAATACTTCCAGTTTACTGTTGTTGT
>JANRMT010062791.1:92591004-92606915 GCA_026402145.1 Polypterus bichir lapradei | reverse complement strand
TAAGTACCAAAGTGAAGAAACATCACAATCACTACGGTCTTTGCAAACAGAATTTAATTTTTTGGTCACAAAAAGTATAGATCAAGCTCCCATTTCAGATGGCTGTCCAGCTGAATAGTATAAAGAGCTCTCTGATAAATTAGCTCCTTTACAGAACTAGATGCAGAGGATAGAAAGATATGGAAGAGGATGATCCGCTGTGGCAACCCCTAACGGGAGTAGCCAAAAAAAGAAGAAGAAGAATGACAGCTAAGTTTAGCTAGAGAAGATATCATTTTATTAAAAAGACAAACTCTGGTCACAATTGCTGTCTCCCCAGAAAAGAATAAAGATACTTTTTGAGTAGCATCCTGCAGGCATATCTCACTGCTGAATGATAATATTAAGATCCTATCAAACATTTTAGCTAAAAGAATATGGAAAGTGCTTCCTTCTATAATATCACAAGATCAAAGTGGATTTATTATGCATCAAGGTAATTATTGAGTTTTAAACTCAAATCAAACTCACAAGATTAGAATGGATTTTGTTAAGCATTGTAACCCACCCTTCATAAGAATGAAATGTATTATATTTAAAACTAGAAATCTACTTTTCCTTATAAGGAACAGGCCAAGCCCTTTGTTAGGCTTTGTCATAGAGTATTCAAAGCAGTGGGTCTGTGGCAGGTTGGGGTATCCTCTTTCATTCAAACATCATAGGTGGCGCACAAGACTTTGATCAGCTAGTGGTGGTGTAGAATGGCATCAGAGAAGAACCGGAAAAGAACTCAAAGAAAAGTAAAAATTAAAAAAGACTGCAGATTCATTGAAGAATTTGATAATTCTATGTACATCTAGTTTATTAAAGGTAGAACTAACTTGTAGCTATGAAAAGGTCAAGTTAGAAAAAGTGTATTTTAGGAGTTTTTTAAAATGTTCAATAGTATTAACCTGCCTATCCCTATTGGTAACATTTTCTAGATTTTTTTGTGCATAATAGCAAAAGGCAGCCTCATCACTTCTTTATGCTTGGCTTGTGGAATTATAAGCAGACAACTATTAGAAGATTAAAGGGTATGACTGGGAATTTAGGTTGACAGGCACTCAAAAATATAGCAAGGAGCTTAATGCACCATTAGTAGTACTTTAAAACTAATTTGAAATGGCACAAGTAATGTCTTTAAACTGGTGAGATCTGCTCAGATTTTCTTTTTGTAGTTAAGATTCTTGCTGCTGCATTCTGCACTAATTGCAACTGATCAATGGCTTTTTTAGGTGGTCATTTTACGAGTGCATTACAGTAATCTAGTCAACTAAAAACAAAACTGTGAATTAATTTCTCAGCATCTTGCAATGTTATAAGAGAACTAACTTTTGCAATGTTTCTTAAGGGCGGCACAGTGGTAGCACTGCTGCCTTGTAGTTAGGAGACCCGGGTTCGCTTCCCGGGTCCTCTCTGCGTGGAGTTTGCATGTTCTTCCCGTGTCTGCATGGGTTTCCTCCCACAGTCCAAAGACATGCAGGTTGGGTGGATTGGCGATTCTAAATTGGCCTGTGTTTGTGTGTGTCCTGCGGTGGGTTTGCACCCTGCCTGGGATTGGTTCCTGCCTACTGCCCTGTGTTGGCTGGGATTGGCTCCAGCAGACCCCTAGGTTCGGATTCATCGGGTTGGAAGATGGATGGATGTTTCTTAACTCTTTCAGGGCTGATGTCAACTTTTGTCAAAAGGAGGAGTTGATTATGGTAATCAACTGTAAACTGTGACAAAACCAACTGGTATGTTTTAGTTGGACTCTCGTTGCTAGAAGGAAAGTTGGCTTTCATTGCTTTTGACCGAGATTTCCTGCTCTCCCATGAGTAACAAAGCGCAAGCAATGCCAAAAATGGCAATGACATCTGGTGAGAGAGAAGTGGATACGTAAAGCAACATACTTTGTGGATGACGTTTTGCCTTTTCACTCTGATATGACTTGTTGATACAAGCAATCGAAAATGAATGTGAGGTTCCAGCTTCAGCTGACTAGTCCCCAGCTAATCGTGGTGCTGAACAGGTTCATGTAGCTGACATGCCTGTGGCAATGTTTGCTTGGGAGGACTGCCACTTAGAAATCAGATTGCAATGCACTGTGATGGTGACTGCTGCTGCTGTTGCCCCAGCCAAGCGAAGACAGCCTGGCAACATGCCTGCCGCATGTTCTTGGCAAACTGGCAGCCACCGCATGCAGCAACAGATGTTTTATGTTGATTTCTGTGTGAAGCCATTGCTTTTCAGAAAACTATGTTTTTTGGAAAAAATATTCAGCCCTCAAAGAGTTAAATGAAAAAACGCAGTCCTAGTAATCTGGTGAAAGTACAATTTAAAGGTTAGGTCAGAGTCCATGATTACACCTAAATTCTTTACTTTCATCTTGACTTTTAATTCTAAGGGATCAACTTTACTTCTAATAGCCTTTAGTAAAAAAGAAAGTAATGAGGATAACATTTCAATTCTTTCTTTATTTATTTCAAAGAAATTACTAATCATCCAATCAGAAATAAAAGAAAGATATTGGGTCAGAGATCCCAAAATGTCAGGGTCATTGGGTGATACAAAAAGGTAAAGCTGCGTGTCATGTACACAACTGTGGTAGTTCACTTTGTGTTTTGAGATAATGTGGCTTAATGAAAGCATGTAGATTGAAAATAACAATAGGCCCGGAATAGATCCTTGTGGTTTGTCATATATAATATCATGGGCCCCTGAACTATAATCACCACAGCTAATAAAGAATTTTCTGTTAAATAAAACTGAAACCAATTTAAGACACTGCTGGAGAGGCTCTCCCATTGACTCAGGCGATTTATTAGAATACTATGGCCTATGGTGTCAAATACTGCACTTAGGTCTAGAAGAACAACAACAGATATGTGGTGTCTGTCTGCACTAACCTGGAAATCATTTAATACTTCAAGCAGTGCACTCTTTGTACTATGATTTGTTCTAAAACCTGTCTAAAACCTATCAAGAATAGAATGTTATTTAAATAGTCATCGAAACTGGAATCTGGCCTTATCACAACCTGAGACAGTACTTGTTTATGTGGTGACTTTAACTTTCCCATTCAGCTATGGATACATGCAGTCTGTTAAGTTTGGCCATAAATAAGCCTCTCCAAACGCCAATACCCAGTATCCCATTATGGTGAGCCTCAATTTCTGGTCCACTTTTGCTCCTACTCAATATCTACCTGTTCACATTTAGTCGGATGCCTGGTTTTCTGTATGCTTTATAAAAATATAACTCCAAGATGCATATCAAATGTTTAATGTCAAACACTAACATTGAAGTTTGTTAAATGTCCATATCTGAATACAGAGAAAATACTTTTTTTTTTTCTTCTGGGACCTTCAGTTCAACTCCTCACTGAATTTCTGCAAAATTAGCTCATCATATTTACCCACCAATCTTTGAGTCATCCTTGATATCAATCATCTCTCTGTTTCCCATTGAACACTACAGGAAACTAATTGGAACTTCTCCATCAAAGCAGAGAAAACTGCCCTTTCGGATGTATTATTGCAATTCTTTTACTTACAGTTTGCTTTCTCAGATGTTTCTACCAGCTGAAATTTTATTTTATTACTAAAGGTGTAACTTAGACAAAAAAAAAATCGCCAGTTATTATCTTAGTAAATAGATAAGTTAGGTGTGTTCTCCTGAATGTGCCTCCCATTTCAAACCTCAACTTAATGCTTTACTGGATAAATTAGATGAACAGGTTTGGTGAGCTAGTTAGACAGCAGAACTGTTCTAAAAAGTCTATTTTTTTTTTGTATTTCACTCACAAAAGTAAGTGAAGGGCATTTTCATTGGTGAGCCATATATTAATTCCATTTCATTTCTAATGTGAAATAGATATAGTAAGGCTCATTGATTTTTCAGTTTCATACATGAGGACCAGGCTGACAGGACTCATAGATTTTGTTTGCAAATTTTATTGCCATTCTGTGTGTATTTTTCATCTGTCTTTCATTGCTTGTAACACATCTACTGTGGATGACAAGTAGATTTATACAGTATTTACTGTATTTTCATATGTGGCCATCTCATGAGTCAAAAATGAATTAACTCATGAGCTACATTCAGCTGAACCAACCTGCACCAGTAGTAATGCAAATGGTCACTACTTGAAAAGTAGTATTGTGCATTAGATCATCTGCGATGAGTGCTGTGAGCTTTAAGAAATAAAATATTTTGTTTTTGTGATCATTGGAGAACCATTGTGAAAGCACACATACTTTATGTAACATAGGGGGCATGAAAGTTCTACATTAAAACAAAGAGCCCAAGAGGAACCAGTCAGTTTATAAGGTATCATCTACCTGTATAACAAGCTTTACAGGGCATGAAACAAAGAGGCTTCAGAAATCTCTGGTGTGCCAACCCAGCCATACCAATTTAATAATAAAAGAAAAACAAAGTTTTAAAGTAACAAAAGGTTTGTGCTTCTTGTACCTCCAAACATTCCTTGATATCTCTATCTCAGGGTTTCTAGAGTGTCAAAAGACAACTTCCTTAATAGGCGCCCCGCTTGTATTCTTCTGGAAGGGGCAGTCCTTGCAGCCTCCAGAAGGGTCATGGCTAGGCATCATCTTCAGGCAATGGGTTTACACTGAGGAGGAAACCAGAGATACAGTTTGTGCTCTAGTTCAGCTTACCACAACCCTTTGTCGCATGTGTGTGCGACAAGGGTGATATTAGAAACACCCTTGTTGCTATAATACTGCTCAAAAGAGAGCACAACTGGATGAAACAGCAGAATAAACTATGCTATCCTAAGAAGATGCCAAATGGAAATAATCGCTTTTAAAGACATGCATGAATGGATACATGGGTGACAAGGTGGCGCAGTGGTAGCGCTGCTACCTCGCAGTAAGGAGACCTGGGTTTGCTTCCCAGGTCCTCCCTGCATGGAGTTTGGATGTCCTCCCCGTGTCTGCGTGGGTTTCCTCCGGGTGCTCCGGTTTCCTCCCACAGTGCATTGGCAATCCTAAATTGTGCTTGGTGTGTGTGTGTGTGCCCTGCGGTGGGCTGGCGCCCTGCCCAGGGATTTGTTCCTATGTTAGCTGGGATTGGCTCCAGCAGACCCCCATGACCCTGTGTTAAGATATAGAGAGTTGGATAATGAATGGATACTGGAAATCTGACAAATGGTCACACTTACCTGACTGCCAAATGTGTGAGAATAATATGTCCATATGTTATTACCATCTTATTAATTCATGAATGTTTCCTTCAGTCTTCATCTGTCTATGTCCCATATACATTTTTTTATCTTTTTGGTTCATAATCTAAACTATGCCTATCATGTTCTGCCTCCCAAAGCTTTAAAGGGCAGACCTGCAAGTTTAAACCACCACCTGGCCTTGCCTTTTGAAACATTTAACTTTTCATTATAGATAAAGTATATGCTATCACTTAGGAAAAATACTATTACATTTAAGAAAGAAGAACGATCATAAAAATTAGCTTAGGGCACCAGCAAGATTCGTAGTAAGGAAACAGTGCAGGAGAGTGAAAATCGAAAAAAGAATCCTATAAACTAGAGCCATATCATTAAACATTAACTGTAGTAAAAAAGCAGAACAAGAATTTTGAAACCAGAGACTGAGAAATAAAGTTAAATGCAAAGAAATGTGTTTCAGAGAATTCAATCATGTACAAATGGGAAATGTGTGACACTGGCCTTTATACCTATGACCCAATGCAGTCACACGTTGCACACTTCTGCTTGACACTGTATTGAAATGGCATAACAACCAATCAACAAAAACGCACAAAATGGCAACATCATGTGAAAACAAAATGGTGTAGGTGGAGAAACATTAGTAATTTCCATTATTGTGCAAAAAACATTAGGTACGAAAACAAATGTGACCACAGCAATTTACAATTTATTTTTTTTATAGCCTAAAATCACACAAGAAGTGTCGCAATGGGCTTTAACAGGCCCTGCCTCTTGACAGCCCCCCAGCCTTGACTCTCTAAGAAGACAAGAAAAAACTCCCAAAAAAAAACGCTGTTGGGAAAAAATGGAAGAAATCTCAGGAAAGGCAGTTCAAAGAGAGACCCCTTTCCAGGTAGGTTGGGTGTGCAGTGGGTGTCAAAAAAAGGGGGTCAATACAATACAATACACAGAACAGAACAAATCCTCAATACTGTATAAAAATAAAAATTTTAGAAGTACGGAATAGAATTTAACAGTAGATGATATCACATAATATGATTTGGATTTGTTTAGAGTCCTGGGGACCTCATCCATCAAGCTGCCTCCCCCATTTGGTCATTCCACAGCTGAAATAGCACTAATCCAATGAAAGGACCCCTCTTTCCCACGATTCCTGCGATCCCCCATCAGGGATGACTTTACCTTAGGCAAGCAATACAACTTGGCAGGTGGGCCGTGGCAGCAAGTGCCGCTTTTGAGTACCGAGAAGAGAAACAGAATAGGTGAGGGTTAGTATCCAAATATAACTATCATGTTACTTATGTTTTAGTGCTAATGACTAACATCAGAGATGCAGTATGTACAGTTAATCAGCAGCTCTAGTCAGGATATGCTAAACTGAAGTAGTGAGTCTTCAGCTGAGATTCAAAAGCTAAGACAGAAGGGGCATCTCTTATACTAGCAGGCAGACCATTCCACAGTTTAGGGGCCCTGTAACTAAAAGCTCGACCTCCCGCTGTTATTTTTTTTATAAATCCTTGGAATCATAAGCAGACCGGCATCTTGAGATCTTAATGTGCGCTCTGGTTTGTAAGTCATTAAAAGTTCAGGCAAGTAAGCCGGACCTTGGCCATTTAATGCTTTATATGTTAAAAGGAGGATTTTGAAATCTGCCCTAAACTTAACTGGGAGCCAGTATAAGGATTTAATAACTGGAGTTATGTGTTTGTATTTTCTTGTTCTTGTAATAATTCTTGCAGCAGCATTTTGGATTAACTGGAGGCTGTATAAAGAACAGTTTGAACATCCAGTGAACACCGCATTGCAATAGTCAATCCTACTAGAAATAAACGCATGAATTAATTTCTCAAAATCCTGTTTATTTACAAAGCGCCTTAATTTCCCAACATTTTTAAGATGGAAGAAACATGATTTGGACAACTATGCGCTTTAAATGACATGCTAGAGTCATAGAGAACTCAGAGATTGTGGGCTGATTCAGTAAAATTAATGGCGATTCCAACGGAGTTAAATGATGACAGAATATTGTTGTGATCAGCGTCATTCCCTCCAACAGTTAACATCTCTGTTTAATCTGTGTTTAAAGACAAGTAGTTCTCATCCATCCACTCCTTTAATTCACTAACACAACTAATTAAAGACAACATTGAAGAAAATCCATTTGATCTAAATGAAAGGTATAATTGGGTGTCATCTGCATACGAGTGAAAATTAACATTATGTTTCCTAATGATAGATCCCAGTGGAAGCATGTAAAGTGAAAACAGTAAAGGTCCCAGTACTGAGCCCTGTGGGACACCATATTGAACTTCTGTGTATAATGATGGAGTACTGTCAGCACATTTCTGTACATATTGGAATCGATTTGATAAATAAGAACTAAACCAAGAGAGCACAGTGCCTGTAAGCCCAACATCATTTTCTAGCCTGTGCAGTAAAATAGAATGGTCAATAGTGTCAAATGCTGCACTTAAGTCTAACAACATAATTACAGTGGAGTTTCTTTCATCAGAGAATATCAGAATGTCGTTTACAACCCGTGTTAGTGCCGTTTCTGTACTATGACCAGTGCGGAAACCCGACTTGAATTTCTCAAATAAATTGTAATGCGTAAGGTGTGACTGAAGCCGACTGGTGACTACTTTTTCTAGTATTTTAGTGAGAAAGGGTAATTTTGAAATAGGCCTATAATTATTTAGTATGTGTGGGTCTAGGTCTGACTTTTTAAGTAATGGTTTAATGGCTGACACTGTTAGTGCATCAGGTGCTGTGCCATGCAATAACAAACTATTAATAATGGTTAGAATAGGCACTGCAAGAACATCCATTGCACTTTTTACTAGTTTTGTTGGCACTAGATCTAGGGAACAAGTAGTGGGCTTCATTTTAGAAATTAAAGTTAAGACTTGTTGGTCAGTTACAGCATGGGTGTCGAACTCCAGTCCTGGAGGGCCGCAGTGGCTGCAGGTTTTCATTCTAACCATCTTCTTCATGAGTTACCAGTTTTTGCTGCTAATTAACTTCTTTTGCCTTAGTTTTAATTAACTTGACTTGGGCCCCTTAGTTTTCTCTTTTCCCTTAATTTGTAGCCAAACAATAATGAGACATGAAACAAGGTGCCAGCTCACCTTTGCCCATCACACAATATCTGAAATTAAAGAAAGGTGAATGTCTCTGTAAGGTTGATCTCTCAAGTCACCAAAACATTTTGACAGTGTTCTTAGAAAAAAAACAGAAAAATCAACACTTTTAGAAATGTCTGCTGAGGCAGAATGAGAGCAGCAACAAGCCATGGAATTAAATAACGGGTTTAATTAACAGCAAGAATCAGCTTCTCATTAAAAAACTGGTTGGAGTGAAATTGGTTGGAGTTTGAAATACCAGTTTAGGTGGTCATCTTTTGGAGCGTTTCACATCTCATTTCTGTTTGGCTGTTATTTAATGAAGAAAAGAATCAATTCATAGGACTGAATCCTTAAAAACAAAGCAATTAAAATGAAAGGAGAAAAACTTAATTAGCAGTGAAAACTGGTTAATAATTAAGAAAAGGGTTAGAATGAAAACCTGTAGCCAGTGCGGCCCTCCAGGCCTGGAGTTCGACACCCCTGAGTTACAGGATTAAAATTACTAAAGTGCTGAATGCAATGTGAGACAGCGTCTGCTAAGCTAGTATTAATATCTATCTATCTATCTATCTATTTGGTTTGTACTGTGATGCTGAGATCTGGGACCTAATATTTTTAATTTTCTCATTAAAGAAGTTCATAAAGTCTGTATTGCTAATGTCTGTTGGTATTTTGCCCTGTAGATCTGAATTCCCATTTGTTAATTTAGCCACTGTTCTAAACAGTACCCGAGGATTTTTATTACTGCTATCTGTTATTGTAGACTAGTATTCTGAGTGAGCTTTAAAGAAAGCTTTTTGTATTTTTTAACACTCTCTGTCCACAAGGTTCCTTGAACTTCAAAATCCTCTTATAAAAATATGAAAATACTAATCATCACAACATCATTTTTCTTTCCACTTTTCCGAGTGAGAGTCACAGTAGCAACATGTTGCGCTGGACTGACATGGCCTTCCTATACCCATCATCTACATCTAGCTCTTTCTGGGGAATACCCAGCCATTAGCAAGATTGTTGACAGATATGATGCCTCCAGAGTGTCCTGGGTCTGCTTACTTGGGCTTCTCCCAGTGGGCTGTGACTAAATCTATCCCTCTTGGGAGACAACCAGTAGACAACTGTACTACATGTACAAACCATCTTATGTGGGTCATCATAACCTGGAAATGCAGCAGTTCTACTCTAAGCTCCAGCAACAGAGTCAGCATCAGATGTAAGGCAGAAATCAACCCTTCTCATAGCACCAGTCCATTACATTGCAAAATTACAACTAATTCAATGCCTCCAGTTAGATTAACAATATGGCTTTGGGAGAAAACCAGAATACATAGACAATATTCAAGCCTACTAAGGGTTAGGTGTGGATCTACACCATCTGAGATTTAATCATCAGCTATGCATACTTACTAAATTACTTAAGTTTCATGTACATCTCTAATGGCCTATAACTTCTGGAATCAGGAATCTTTGCTGTGTAAACTAACTTATATGTATTTTTCTGTCCTTCAGTGAATTGCTAGATGGAATTTCAAAGTTGATTGATCACTTCATTTCATAAGCTAGTAATGAATTCCTTTGAAATTGCAATGCAGTATTTCACCTTGAGATACCAAATATGAAAGGCACCCTTTAATGTAAAAGCTGACCTTAAATTGAATTTAAAGATTTCTTTTTCACTGCTAAATAAGTAATGGGACAACAGGAAGAATTCTAACAAATGAATACCACCATGTCTCTCCAAGTCTGCCCAATCCTTCCTCTCTGGCCCAGATATTTTTTTGCTGCTCCACATTTAGGCTGTTAGTACAATTTTTCTAGACTCATGGGAAACACTCTGTGGAGCCTACATGTATTACTCTTGAAAGGAAAGAGGCCATCAGTTTTTGTCTTAGGCTACTTTCCAAAACATGGCTACATCCTAAAATATTTCATTTTAGACACCTCACTCTTTGCATTCACTCTGACCCACACAAACAATATTGAATTGGTTTTGTAGCATTTCTGGTGACTTTGGCAGAAAATAACAGAAGTGCTAAACGTTGAGAACCCCTTGGAGGGTCATTTACAAAAAGTAAACCCTGTATCTCCTTTCCCCTTCAGCCATGGGGACAGCATCTACAGTGCACTTCCATAAATCCAAAGTTTGTGATCCATATACAAACTTTCACCGATAAATCCTTTCATTTCTCCAGTTATGCATAAGCCATCCTCTGCAGTGTGCTGCAGATGTGCAGGCTTCTGTAGGACATCAAAGTGTCTAATTTTAACATAAGAAAATAAAAAGTCTGACTAACGACAAGAGATAATTCAGTTAATCAAGCTTCAATGGTTATCTAACAGCTAAATTGTCCCAATGTCTTATCCGGAATCTTTTTAAGAGCTGTCAAAATTTCTGCTTTAGTGTCATTCTTGCCCCATAGTTTGTTATACTGCGTATATTTTAACCTGAACTGGTGCATTTTGTGCAATGTAAGAAGACATGTGACACTTTAATCCACAAGCATTAATTGAAGCCTTATACCAACATGTCTTATGCACTAAACCCCAATTAATGCCAGAATACTTAGGCCATTTTGAGCCTTACTGCTTATGTGGGCTGCCAACTGTAAACTGCTATTAGACATTTTAATGAGATCACATTTTTTAACAGCATAATGCTTTTTCTTCATTTTTGCAGCAATTCCAAAAAAGTATAGAATTAATGTAAGCATTTTATTTAAGTTATGCTTCCATTTTAAAGATAATCTTGCTCTATTAGACCATATTTTATTATGAGGACTCAACAGCTTTAATGATGGCAAAGTGATTAACTTTGCTGTCTCATGGATTACTATTCCTAGTTGTTGTTTGTGTGGAGTTTGCACTTTCTTCCTATGTCTGTATGAAGTTTTTCTCCTACATCTCAAAGGTTTGTTGGCGATTCTAAACTGTTCTCGTATGGGTTGTGTATAAGTGGGCTCTGAGGAAAGATTGTGCCCCATCCACATCTCATTCCTGCCTTGTATCTAATGCAGCTAGTGTAGGATCCGACTTTCCATGACACTGAATTGGATAAAACAGGTTTGACAAAGTTATAGTCTGTGTGTTCAGAGCAGTAATTCTGAAAGCTGTTACATGCTACTCTACTTTGATGCCCACAATAAGACTGTCAACATATATTGTTTCATCAGTCTATTTTCTAATCAATCCATCAGAGGAAAAATCTCCCCATGGTAACAGAGTGATAGAGATTGGGCAAGGGATTTTAACTCTGATTTCTAAAACTGTGTGGTAGCAGTTCTCACCTTCAATTACAGCAAATAAAATCATCTAGAAGTGCATTTACTTCATTACCCTGTGAGGACCTATGATCTAATGACAACATTTAAATTATCTAATGGGGAAATATTATGACAGATTATTCTAGAGCATAGAGTATATGCCCAGCAAGGGACAGCTCCTTCAGTTGGATCTGGGTGCAATGATGCAAATTACACTGTGGCAACTCATTCCTGTTACCATGCTACCTCAAAGCCATAGCTGTTATGTTTTAGACAGGGTCTCATCCCTGGCTCAAGTAAATTTTCGCTTTTTTTGAAATTTTTGATGTCTTTTAAATTGTATTAGTATTTTGTTGTTATTGAATTTGTGGTTGCTTTAATTAGTTTCTGTTTAATTTATTGATTATCATATTGTGTATTAATTATTTTCCTATTCAGCCTTCAGTTACTGTTCGTTGCCCCGTCTCTATAATGAGCTCAAGAATTCCCAAACATGAAAGTCCTAATACTTGTTCAAAATGTGGAATAGTAGGGGAAACCATCAAAATCTGACTACTAACAAAGGCAAAAACACAGGATCTTACTAAAATCAAAGATTAATTAAAAAAAAATGCTCTGAACAAAATGTAAGCTCCTTGGAGCACAAAAAGTAAAAAAAAAAAAAAGTTGATGGAAAAGGCAAAGGCAATCCAAGTTAAACAAGTCCCAAAAAAGATTAAAAAGAAAGCAATTTACATTTTATAAGTAACTATCATACATTCACCAACAGTTATGGTAAAGAATATAGCTTTCTTGCTTGGACACAGACTTCTCTATTGTCATGGAAATGTTAAAGGATATGGTAAGGTCTGGCAAAACATTTCATGACACTTTTCATTTGACCGGCTATTGAAAACTTTTTGCCTCTGTAAATAGAATTCCTTATATAGCTCTTTGATCAAGATGTTGTATATCACAAGGAAGAAAAATATGAATATGAATAAATAATAATAATAATAATAATAATAATACATTTTATTTCAAGGCACCTTTCAAAACTTCCAGGAACACCGTACAGGTAATATAATCATTAAACCCACAAAAACATGCCTGTACACATACACATATACATAGATCTATATCTATGGAACTAAAAATACAGCAATAAGAATACAGCCTAAGCTCATGTACTGTAAGGTAATCTAAATGGATAAGTCTTAATGTATGAATGTAGCTATTGTCACACATGTGCACATCTGAGACAACTTCAGGATTGGTCTAAGCCAGGAGTTGGCGCTTGCCCTTAATACCTTTTCTCTTCCGCCCTTTGCAGAAAAATGATTGACAGACAGACTATGTATGACGACACCTCCGTTTTCTGCCTTGTCATTGTGGTAATTGGCTCCACCACCATAAGGACTTCAGTCTATGTTTTGACATACAGTATGTGTAATTCAAGTAATGAAAAGTCTGTAACCATACTTAGATTACAGCTTCAGCAGGACATTTATGGTAACCTGTTTCTATTTTGTTTTCCTGTGTGTTTAAACAAATCAGATATTTAGTAATTTACATTTTAACTGAGAACTTGGCACAGCACTCAGCGCCTGCACTAAGTGAAGAGCGCTACACAAAAATTAACTGAATTGATTCAAACAGTTACAGCACTATGCCCATTGGGCGCAGTTCCTTGAGGGTGATCCGGCTCAAAGACTCCTCATTATTGAGGATCCGAGCGGCTGGACCAGGCCAAGTGAGGTAGTGGTTAAGGGCCCATGTAGCACCTGGCTCCAGGAGGTGAGATTGGACCATGTGTCTGCCTGCAGGGTTCCCAGCCAGGTTCCTGAGGTGTTTTGTCATGTGGTGGGGGGCAACAACATGTTGTGCCAGTGAATGCTCCCCAACCTCACCTGACCGGACCTTTAACACATTACACTACTTTGTTATTGGTAGATGTAGTTAGATTGCAGAGATGTTTTACTTTGTACCACATTATTCCGACTCTGAAAGTTGGTAAGTGGCTGTGTTGCACCCCACTTTTAAAATGTATGCTTCTAAAAGTTGTCCTATTCTGAAACACTTGACAGCAAGTACCAGGTTAGTGTACACTGTGACCACTACAGGGAGCTCAAGGAACAAACGCTCAAGATGTCTCAATATGGTTTGGAGACCAGTCACACTGGCTCATTTATTTATGTTGATTGGTTAGCAGAGTGGCACTCTTTCACTTTAACAATTGCCTTTTACACAATTAAATATATTTCTTGTGTACTTTGTATCTCTAGCAGTTCAGCTCCTTTAAATATCCACTCCATGGGTGTTATGACTTGAGTAGCTATCCTCATTAATCCTCTGAGACCTTCTTGGGTGGATTGGCTCCATGCAATGTCCGGCCTCCTTTCTGGGATTTTTCTTAAGTAACAATTGTCCAGTTCCTTCCTTTACAGAGAACAGAACAGACACTGAGACACCCAGAGTTCCCAACCTCATTTTCTGTAATTGTTCTTCCAGCATATTTCACACAAGGAGGCAGAATGACCTGTGACAGCAGACATGAAAGAGCCTGTGATTAAACAATCTGCAGCTGCTATCACCCACCAGACAAAAATGGGTTCAAACTCAGTCAGATTCAATACAATGTTGTGAAAATTAAACTTAAATGGATACCAAAAAAAAAAAGAGCAGATTTAAGATAAAAAATAAGCCTGTTTTTCTCATTAGTGGGAGGTGGATTGTGCTAGCATAATATTTCTACAATACTTTATTTTTACTTACATGTCATTTTCTAGGCCTGTGCACTTAAAAATCATTCAATTTTGCCTGTTTTGCAAATATTGAAAAAATTATGTTTGTGAATATTCAATATTTGATTGTTTTTGCAATTCTAAAATAGTTTTCTGAAGCTTTGGGAAGTCTTATTTTAAAGCTTTACCTTTAAGAATGCATTGAGACCAATCTAATTGGAGCACAGATGAAATTCAAGTTAAAAATGAAAAGAAAAAAAAACAGCAGATGTTTTTACAGACGGGCGGATATTCTTGTTGTTGTTTTCATTTTCCGTTATTAGATTGTGATCAAAAGCATTTGTTGCAAAACGGAGATTTCACTTCATTGTGTTCAGTGCTGCTGTTAAGAGATAAGGATATGGCAGAAGAATAGAGTGGGAATTTGTAAAATCACCAAGCTACAATAGCAAGAACATCCTAAAATGGCTGAAGTCAGCAGATTACTGCAAATGAGAAAAATATAAAACAGTGGGAAGAGCATAGGTCTAATATTAATGATCTTACTTTTATTTAAATATCTTTTCACATAGCATTGATGATGATTATAAAATATAGCATAAGTGATTATTGTATTTGGCTCAATCCGCTGAATTATACCCATTAAAAAAAAAGATTAAAAGGTTAAACATTCAAAACAAAAAAGGCAACACAATAATAAAACAGTAAATCATAAAGTACTAAGTTCTCAATCAAGACCTTATGCAGTAATGAGTTTTTGCCATTATTGAGTCTAAATTACATACCCAAAAATAAACGGCTATTACGGTGCTTATGTAATAAAGGAGTACAACACTTCAGATTTTTAAAAGAAAAGTATTTATATGATTAAAAATCCTTTGTTTACACCAATATCAACTAAATAAAACACACAGTAAAATGTGCTTTACAGATTGCTTTTCAAAAAAACTGTATTTCACAGTACATAACCAAGGTACAGCATTTTATAATGCCCAGACCTGGAATCGAGTTTCGTTTGTGCCCCAGTCTGTCAGCTATCATAGTGTCAGGTTCAGATGTCATGTCCCATAGCATTGCAAAGTCATACTGTTTGGCACAAGGTGTCCTCCTTTATTGAAACCTTGTGTCCCGTTTTGGAATATTATAGTTATTTTATTTTGTATAGACACACAAACACATACACACTATACTGTATAGCAGGGGTGCCCACACTTCTTTGGCTTGCGAGCTACTTTTAAAACGACCAGGTCAAAATGATCTACCTACATTAAATTATATATATAAACAGTACAAGCCAAAAGTTTGGACACACCTCCTCATTCAATGTGTTTTCTTTATTTTCATGACCATTTACAGCACTCCATCACTCTGCTTCTTGGTCAAATAGCCCTTACACAGCCTGGAGGTGTGTTTGGGGTCATTGTCCTGTTGAAAAATAAATGATTGTCCAACTAACCTGACTTCTGCACAACACAACTGCTGGTCCCAACCCCATTGATAAAGCAAGAAATTCCACTAAATAACCCTGATAAGGCACACCTGTGAAGTGAAAACCATTTCAGGTGACTACCTGTTGAAGCTCATCGAGAGAATG
>JANRMT010062791.1:92502860-92577838 GCA_026402145.1 Polypterus bichir lapradei | reverse complement strand
AAGAAGAAGAAGAAGAAGAAGAAGAAGAAGAAGAAGAAGAAGAAGAGGTTGAGTGAGCTTTGTGCAGGATAGGAAAGACTTACGGTATTCATTCCACTAGACATGTCAATTCTTCCTTGAGTTGAAATCTGGATGACTTTGTTATGTTCAATTACATGTTCTTGAAATTGGGCCGCAATTCATTATGAAAAATGCCATGCGGCTCAATTCTATTTGCAGTACAAAAACACGTGGAGGTTGGATACAATAGGAAAAACTACCCCAAATCTCAATTTCTTAAAGCAGAGTAGCCACATTACATTTCATGATATCATCTTGTCAGATCGCTGTCTATTATAATATATAGTAGCTATAGTTGCACACTGCTAGGCAAGCTGACAAGCTTAGACAAGGTGAGTTACAGATATTTCATAAATGAAACAAGTGAAAAGGCAGATGAAAGCAACATTTGTTTTCAGCTTAACCTTGGTTCACATCTTCATTCCAGAAAAATTAGCCACTACCAGATGTTGATTTGAGAAAGCTAAGTTGGATGGCCAACAAGTCCAACTATAAAAACAGGAGCATAGTCACTAGGAGTTCGGTACTTTGGCATTTTATGGTTTATTAATGGGTTGTGTGGTTCCTTTTAGCACCAGTGCTTGACAATATGAAAAAAATCTAAAATCTTTAATGCATGGTAGTCTACCAAGCAGGACACTAACAGATCCTTTATGGAAGAACCACTCTGGCACTTTTATTTTTAAGAGTGTAGGCAACTTTGTTATTCATGCATTTTTCACAATTTAATAAATGTTTTGTATATAATGTTGTAGTTTTTCAAAAGTTGATTCGTTTGTATATATCACTGCAGCTTTGCCTGTGATTATTTATTTCATAATTGAAACAGGAGCAGCTTTGGGCAGCTGTGCAATAGGAAATTCACCTAAATTACAAGGCAATGCTATTGATACAGTTGAATAATCAAGTAAATAGAAGTTATTATTTGACTTAATAGGTATATTACAACTTTGCTGTTACATTTGTATTTTAAAATACTGAATAAGCAAAAATACCACAGGAATGTGATTAAGGTAAAATATGAACTTTACACTTAATCATGTTTTCAGACACTGATGAATCTGAAAAGTCAATCCCCACCTGGCAAGATGATGTCAGATGGGTTTATGCAGATAATGCTCTGAGTAAGTTTCTGGTACAGCTGATATGGCTACATACAGGGCTGGTGCTACAATTAAGGCAAATTAGGCATTCACCTAGGGTACACATCTTAAGGCCCGGCTGCACCCAGCTGCACGGGTTTAGCTACCAAACAGTCGGCGGGCACACAAAAAAGCTTGGCCTAAGGAGCAAAATCGCCTAGCACTGGCACTGGCTACATACTTAGCAGTCAGCAGAAATTATGCACTTATAAACTTATCTATTTTAGGCACCTCTACTAAAGGTGGTTGTTCAGATTCAGTTGGCTTGAAAAATATGGCTTCTGGTTGATGTAGAGTACAACATTTGAAGGTGCTTTTGTGTCTGCTGTGCTGTCTGTGCAAGTGAAAGTGACAGGATGCCCATGGGAGTATTAATCAGTTCTCCATTTGTTAAGTTAGGCAAGCAAGAACACAAAACTAGTCATTAAGCTGCATACAAAAGAGCCAAAGTTTGTACTCAGTCTACTGAAAAGGCAAACAGTCAGGTGTAAGTCATGTTGGACAGAAAATGAACACCATGTACATCTACTAAAATCAGTGGCAGAGATGGTGCTCTGTTGTGATCGACATGCAGTTCAGTGAACTTAGAGGCAAGAGGGAAATTTCCCATTTTAAAAGAGATAACTGGCCAGCCATGATGAAATTTTGAAATAACACATGAAAATAAAGCTGAAAAATGCCACTTTGCTGTCAATCTGCTGTACAGTATAATAAAACTCTGAGGTCTGTGTGTCCGGTCCAATCTGATTGGTCAGTTTCACATTTTTTGTAATTGGTCAATGTAATCAAAGGTGGAAGTGTGACGTGAGACAAACGAGATGGAGTAAAAGTTTAGGATGTATGCAAGAGAGTTGTCTTCAAAGATGGTGAAGTAATAAAGTGGACAGGAGGTGTACATGGTGCTTTATGGGAACATACTTATCAAAGGTAGTCCCAGTCAAGAGATCAAAGAATCTAAAGGTAAATGTAGTGCAAGATATATCAAATATATTTAAATTCATTCTATTACTTGTCTTTGACTGGTAATGAGGCTAGTTGCTTATAATACATTTCAGGTTTTCTGCTGTTGCTTCTGCTGCTTTACATGTTAAAAAGAATGACAGTATTGCATTTTCTTTCACAGCTTTTTTTCAGGTTTTATTGATTTACTTGGTTCAATTATAAATAAAAGCAGTGACTGCATTATTCTTTTGAAATTAACAATAATCTGTTACTATTTTAGGAATTAGAATTAGAGAAAATACTACAGAATAAATTTAATCTTGCTAAAAAAAAAAAAAGCTCCGTGTGTGTGTGTGTGTGTGTGTTTACAATTCCAAATCTTTGGTCCAGTCTCAACAAACTTTTTGTATAAATAACCCACTTTCTCAGGAACAGATTATGGACTACTTTGGAATCCAAAAGTTTGACCCTGGGGGATACCTGGAAGGCAGAGTTCCTTTACTACAATGAGTTTTAAGGTCAATGCCTTTTACTGGATTTTGAGCCCTGAAATAAATGAATGAAATTGTCTCTGCGAGAATACACTTTAAGAAATGCTATTTATAGATGTTAGATGGTTCTGCCTTAAAATTACTTACCCAGGCAATGCCAGGTGTAGCTGCTAGTACAAAATAAATTATCACATAGTTAATCTTGTATGTATATTTACTTTGCCTTTTTCAAAAGAAAATGAGCAAAATGTTTTGTCTGCAAAATACTTCTTAGGGAGAAATATTCCTTCTTTTCCATCCCCCGAATACCCAATTAAAGTAGGTTCTACAATTGAAAAGAGATACATTGTATACAGTGTTTTTGGCCTTTTTGTCTGGTTTTGACTGATCTGTGTGTTTGACTTTTCATCTTTACTTAAGCATTTCTTCACCTACCTGGGTGAAGATTACCTTCAATTACCTAAAATTACCTTTAAGCAAAATTTCTAGCAAATCTTTTGCCTTTTTCTTATACAAACGATTCATACTTACCAAAAGCAAAGTATAGGTGCCCAAAAGGGTGTGAGGAGCAGTATGGTATTTTGATGCTGGCTTGGTGTAGTGACATATAGCCGTATTTCTCATGAAATTTCTTTTTTGGTAGGTAGGTAGGTACACATTATTTGGCTGTAGCTTGCATGATAACCATTTTAGGCATTTTATAGCAGAGAAGGTAAGTACCTACAGAATCAATCATACTGGTTTTAACTTACAATTAGAACAATTTGCAGAGAAGGTAAGTACCTACAGAATCAATCATACTGGTTTTAACTTACAATTAGAACAATTTGCAGAGAAGGTAAGTACCTACAGAATCCATCATACTGGTTTTAACTTACAATTAGAACAATCTACATGAGAACAGTCCATGCAGCCCAATAAAGCTCACCAGTCCCATCCACTTAATTCTTCCAAAATATCATCAAGTTGAGTTTTGAAAGTTGCTAAAGTCCGACTGTCTACCACACTACTTGGTAACTTCTTCCATTTGCCTATGGTTCTCTGTGTAAAAAAACCCTTCCTAATGTTTGTGAGAATTTTTCCATTAACAAGTTTCTAACTATGTGCCCATGTTCTTGATGAACTCATTTTAAAATAACAGTCTCGATCCACTGTACTAATTCACTTCATGATTTTAAACACTTCAGTCATGTCACCTCTTAATCTTCTTTTGCTTAAACAGCTCTTTTAATCTTTCCTCATCATTCATCCCCTGTAGTCCTGGAATCAGCCTAGTCGCTCTCTTCTCTGGATTTTTTCCTGCGCTTTTTTTTTTTTTTGTAGCCTATGCACACAGTACTCCAGGTGAGGCCTGACCAGTGTGTTATAAAGCTTGAGCATAACCTCCTTGGACTTGTACTCTACACACTGTGCTATATAACCTAAAATTCTGTTTGCCTTCTTAATGGCTTTTGAACACTGTCTGGAAGTTGATAGTGTTGAGTCCACTACAACTAATTCAGTAGAGTGGGTTGAATTGTGTTTCACTTTGACATTACAGAGTTATTAATAATGAAATGCTTTAAGATTTCACATTGTTACGCAACAGAATGTCACAAAATCAAATCAGAGTTAACATATTGTAGAGTCAATGCATGTGCTGTTAAGAGACATGGTCATTATACTGTACAGGCGTTAATGCGGGGCTTCACCAAACCAAATCCTTTCAATATCCTTCAGTATCTTTTGAGATTTTCAACATGTTTCTTTGCTTATGGAGTTTTGTGTTTTGAGAAACAGGAGCACAAAAGTTATGTTTATTTGTTTCATTTTTTTTTACTCATTTATTTTTCATTTTCCTTTAATTATAGTCTATTTGAACATAGAATTTCTTTAGAAACCTTTTTGTTTTATTTTAATGGTTATAGCTGCGGTTCTGGGTATTCTAGTTGAAATTAATATGGACTATAGTAATTTTCCCACAGCCCTTTTCAGAGTGACTTTTCCTGCTGTCAGATCATTCAATCTTCACATATGGTCTAAAACTAGGGATAATGTAAAAAATCTCAGGATGACTCAAAGTGTGCTTTGCTTTGTATTCAGGACAGGCAAAGGAGGTACAAAAAAAGTCTTTGGAAGTGGAGGGAAGGAAACATGTCCCTTAAGGTCTCTTTGTAGAGGAGCTCTGTCAGAAATTGCCAAAGCCCCTGAAGAGGGCCACAGCACCATTCACTACGGAGTAGCAAATTTTCTAATTTTATCCTCTTTGAGAAATATTTCTATAGGGCAAATAATTCTAAGTAATCATTTTCAATGTGTTTAAAGTTATAAATATTCAGCAACTCATTGCATTATCCACAGACTGAACACATTTCAGAACATAATCAGGTGCTGATATTTATTTTGGGGTTTCTATTTGTAGATCAATTACTAGGACATAATAGAGGATGATAAATGAATCGAAACTGAATTCATCAGGCTGTAGAAAAATTGCCCCTTTGGGATCTTCATTGTTTCTGGGACTTTCTAATTGGGTCTTACAATTAAAAGGAGGCACTTACAAAATTAAGAAACAAATTTAGCAGTATATATGTAGTATATCCATCCATCCATCCATCCATCCTCTTCCGCTTATCCGAGGTCGGGTCGCGGGGGTAGCAGCTTAAGGAGAGAAGCCCAGACTTCCCTCTCCCCGGCCACTTCTTCCAGCTCTTCCGGGAGAATCCCAAGGCGTTCCCAGGCCAGCCGGGAGACATAGTCCCTCCAGCGTGTCCTGGGTCTTCCCCGGGGCCTCCTCCCGGTTGGACGTGCCCGGAACACCTCACCAGGGAGGCGTCCAGGAGGCATCCTGATCAGATGCCCGAGCCACCTCATCTGACTCCTTTCGATGCGGAGGAGCAGCGGCTCTACTCTGAGCCCCTCCCGGATGACTGAGCTCCTCACCCTATCTTTAAGGGAAAGCCCAGACACCCTGCGGAGGAAACTCATTTCAGCCGCTTGTATTCGCGATCTCATTCTTTCGGTCACTACCCATTGCTCATGACCATAGGTGAGGGTAGGAACGTAGATCGACTGGTAAATTGAGAGCCTTGCCTTACGGCTCAGCTCTTTTTTCACCACGACAGACCGATGCAGAGCCCGCATCACTGCGGATGCCGCACCGATCCGCCTGTCGATCTCACGATCCATTCTTCCCTCACTCGTGAACAAGACCCCGAGATACTTAAACTCCTCCACTTGGGGCAGGATCTCGCCCCCAACCCTGAGAGGGCACTCCACCCTTTTCCGGCTGAGGACCATGGTCTCGGATTTGGAGGTGCTGATTCTCATCCCAGCCGCTTCACACTCAGCTGCGAACCGCTCCAGAGAGAGCTGAAGATCACGGCCTGATGAAGCAAACAGGACAACATCATCTGCAAAAAGCAGTGACCCAATCCTGAGTCCACCAAACCGGACCCCTTCAACACCCTGGCTGCGTCTAGAAATTCTGTCCATAAAAGTTATGAACAGAATCGGTGACAAATGTAGTATATGTAGTATACTATACAGTATATGCTACATGCAGTGCAGTCTGCAGCTAATCCACCACTCTTTCCATGCTTTAAGTCCCCTATTTCCTACTGAGGAACCATAGGCTTTTTGAGCACTGGTGCCTGTGGGACAGAAAGGACATGCAGCAGGTTAACTCAGAGTAAGCAATAAATCTGGCACCATATCTGTGGATAGTTAGAGGAACATTGAATTACTGGATAAATTCCACACATGGGGGACAAGCAAGATAAACAATGGAATCAAGCCAGGAAACTCTACAGAGACACCATCAAGAAATGTGGCGAGCACTACTGCCTCGCAGTTAGGAGACCCGGGTTCGCTTCCCGGGTCCTCCCTGTGTGGAGTTTGCATGTTCTCCCTGTGTCTGCGTGGGTTTCCTCCAGGTGCTCCGGTTTCCTCCCATAGTCCAAAGACATGTGCTTTGTGTGTACCCTGCGGTGGGCTGGCGCCCTGGGATTGGCTCCAGCAGACCCCTGTGACCCTGTAGTTAGGATATAGAGGGTTGGATAATGAATGGATGGAAGTTAATAGCTGTAACGGGAAAGAGCTGCGTACCAGGATGATTATATTTATTATTTATTTAATCAAGTAATCCTTTATCAAAAATGTTTCACCCAAAACTTCTGTATACTATATGCTTACATGAACAGTTTAAGTCACATTTAATGCTGCATTTCCAATAGAACTTGGAACCAAGCAGAACCAGGATAGGCCTATTTCTGTGTTTTCAAAAGATTTATAGAACAAACTATAAAAGTTTAAATGTGGAATGGGAGTTTACTTTGAAGCACCTCAGTGACAAATGCCTTGACAAGAAGATGGCTACATTACCTGTAAGGAGCAGTTTCATGATGCATCAAGGAGCTCTTAATGTCAACCATTGTAGGCCTACCTAGTTTTATTAATTCTGATCACACATTGCTGCCATCATCATTAAATGTTTAATGCCATTTTTTTTTTGCGAAGTAATCTAATAGGATTACAAAGTGCAGAATAAATTAGAACATAGACATTTTTCTGATTGTTTTTTGCTTTGCTGAATTATTTCTGCATTAATCATTTGTGTCTTTTATGGATTTTTTTATGGTGGACTAGCATCACTTCTGCAGTTAGTTTCTATTTTACTCCTTTGCTACTGGTTTGGTTTGAAAATGGATGGATTCTGTGCCACAATTTGCTAAGCATCCTGCACTAAATTTGTTTCTAACTGATTAAGAATAAAATTGTAAAGAACAATACAAAAAATTCTATAACATTTGGAATATATAATTATTTTACATTGTAATACTGCATGTGACACAATATTACAATTGTCAATGCCACATCTTCAAACCTCCATACTTCATGGATCCTCAGCCTAGTTAGTAACTGTGTGCAATAAATGCATATTTCCCAATTTGTGTTAAGTCTTGTCTTCCTTCCCTAAGACATGCCAATGAAAGAGTGGTGTCTCTGAATGGCCCCAAAGGACTCTTTTTTAGTGTGCCCTGGTCCGGACTTGTGCTTTGCTCAGGACTGGTTTCTGCTCTGTGCCAAGTGCTGCTGGGATAGACTCTGGATCTCCAGGATTCAAAATTGGACTAGCTGGTTCAGAGAATAGATGGTGGAATGGATGGATTACTATATTGGAAAACAAGTATATGCAGTAGATAACCTAGCTAAATATTATTTTTCATATAAACTGCATTTGTTATTTGTACTTATTATCATCAGCATGTTATATTGCTTGCATTTCCATTTTTCGTACATCCTTACCTTTTGTCTCCATTTTTGTACTGTATTGGTTTATTTAAATAGATTTCTAGCAAAAGGTTAGGACACTCTGATTAGTTCAATGTACCATAACAATGTTATCTTAAAATTATAAAATAGCATTACCTCACACTGGCACCTGACAAAACCCATAACCTCTGGACACTGGACATGCTGGAGCACTAGCACCACCACTGACCTGCTTAAATTCTGGGAAATCTGAATTATGGCCAGAGGCAGAGCCAGCAGGGGAGATGGGGTTGTTTGCTCCAGGCCCCACCCTAAAGGAAGTCCCATAAACATGACAGAAAAAAAATCTATTTAGCAACAATCTGGTACATTCCAATGTAACACGATCCATCCATCCATTTTCTAACCCGCTGAATCCAAACACAGGGTCACGGGGGTCTGCTGGAGCCAATCCCAGCCAACACAGGAACCAATCCCGGGCAGGGTGCCAACCCAACGCAGGACACACACAAACCACGGTCAATTTAGAATCACCAATCCACCTAACCTGCATGTCTTTGGACTGTGGGAGGAACCCCACGCAGACATGGGGAGAACATGCAAACTCCACGCAGGGAGGACCCAGGAAGCAAACCTGGGTCTCCTAACTGCGAGGCAGCAGCGCTACCACTGTGCCACCGAATGTAACACCCCATATAAATAATATATATCACGAAAACAACACATCATATCACCACAAGACTATTCCCCTAGATGTGCTAGAAGGGGATATGGACAAAGCTAAAGCACTGAACCCATTTTTAATAGATTTTCCTTTCTCACTGCCAACTTCTTCCAATGACCAGTCTCCCCACACCATCCCTACTACATCAACAACTCTTACCATGTCAACTGGAATGACCAGTAAAATGTCCACCTCAGTGTGGGCTGTCCATAACTGAAGACCAAGTAAGGAGATAACTGAAGAAGCTACACACAGGAAAAGCTACGGGACCATATGGAGTGAGCCCTCGAGTTCCTACATCAGGCATTGTTCCTGTTCTTCATCTAATGACTGCAGACCAGTGGTACTTATTTCTCACATTATGAAGACATTTGAGAGACTGGTCCTGGATGAAACAAGTCCTCTTTCATTAAACCACCTGGACCCATTGCAGTTTGTCTGTCGGACAAAGATTGGAGTGAAGGTCGCTTTCCGGGTCCTCCCTGCGTGCAGTTTGCATGTTTTCCCCGTGTCTGCATGGGTTTCCTCCGGGCACTCCGGTTTCCTCCCACAGTCCAAAGACATGCAAGTTAGGTGGATTGGCGATTCTAAATTGGCCCTGGTGTGTGCTTGGTATGTGGGTGTGTTTGTGTGTGTCCTGTGGTGGGTTGGTGCCCTGCCCGGGATTGGTTCCTGCCTTGTGCCCTGTGTTGGCTGGGATTGGCTCCAGCAGACCCCCGTGACCCTGTGTTCGGATTCAGCGGGTTGGAAAATGGATGGATGGATGGATGCAATTATCTACCTGCTCCTCAAGGCTTATTCTCACCTGAACAAAGCTGACAGTAACTGTGGGGAATATATTTTTTGACTTCTCGAGCGCCTTCAGTACATTCCAGCTATCTCTGTTAAGGGGTAAACTGAGAGATATGCAGATGGATGAGCCTATGGCATTCTGGATAATAGACTATCTGTCAGGTAGACTGCTGTTTGTGAGACTCAAGGACTGTGTTTCTGTTACGGATGTGAGCAACACTGGAGCACCACAGTGAACAGTCCTGTCTCCTTCCCTCTTCACTCTGTACACCTCTGACTATTCATATAACATTAGGTTAGGTCACTTGCAGAAATTATCTGATGATTCTGCACTTATAGGGTTTATTGATAAAGAGGATGAGACAGAGTATAGGAGTCACATTGAGAACTTTGTTTCTTGGTGCAAAGGAAATTTTCTACATCTTAACATCAGCAAAACCAAAGAGCTGGTTATTTATTTTTGCTGCACCAAACAGCCTCTATGTTCAATCACTAATCAGGGAGTGGATGTAGAGGACCACTCCTACAAGTACTTGGGGGTTCACATTAATGACAGGTTGGACTAGCCTTGAAAAACAGAGGAACTACATAAGAAAGGGCAAAGCAAGCTCTTTGATCTTAGGAGACTTTGTTCCTTTAATGTGGGTATTGAAATCCTTCACATCTTCTATGACTCTGTGATGGCCAGTGCAGTTTTCTATGCTGTAGTGAGCTGCACTGGTAACATCAATTAAAGAAAGGCCAACCGAATCAACAAGCTAATTAAAAGGACAAGCTCAGTTATAGGATGCACTCCTACAGATGGAGTAGCAAAGGAGACAGTTAAAATAAAATTGAGTGCCATAATGAACAATCCTGCACATCCAGAGTCTCTCTAGAACACTAACACCCAGGTCTTTCAGCCAATGAATTATTCAGCAGAACTGTGTCAAGAAATGGTACTGGGGCTCCTTCCTACCAACAGCAATGCGTCTGCCTAATGCCTTACTGTGACTGGGACAGCCAAGTCAGAATTTCTTTCTTTTATCATATCTACCTATTTATAAATGTATTCATTTATTTAAAGATCTTCTTAAAAAGCCAAATTTCCCCCTGGTGACAAATAAAGATCTATCTATCCTGCTAGAAAATAAAGCACATGTCAGGTCCGTTAGGGTGGACAAAATGGAGAAAAAGACTTCTCTATACTTCAACTTTGATTCCATTCACACATGCATTTTTTCAAGCCAGTGGATGACTACACCTGTTGAAAGCTGTAATGACAAACTGCACAAAGAAGAGCAAAGTGATGAGGCAGAAGGATGGATTGACTAGTGAAGAAAGTGACCACGCAGATGATGTAGAAAACAGGGCAAATGAATTACATGAAAACTGTAAGAGTAGAAGGAGAGATGGACAAGCAACAATTGATGGAAATGATGGTGTCCCTGGCCCATTACAATTTAACAGTGTTGACAGTGCTAACATAGAACCCTCATCCATACTTAACACTCAAGAAAGCAACTCCCTTAATCCAAAACACTCACTCCTGATGTCATGACAGGTCTTTTGATTATATGCAAAATCCTTAAAGAGAGAGAAAGAGAAAGAGAGAGAGAGAGAGATCATTCTAACTGCTGCAGTGGCAATCACTCTGACAATTTGTAATAGGTTTTTCCTGGTATAGTCTAATATGGATTGTACACTGAATTATTTTTAATGCATACTATGTATAAAATTACTGTTTGTGTTATGATTGGTTTTTAATGCAGTTATTTTGCTGCCATTATGGCTGAGGCAGTACTGTTAGCTGAACTACCTTTACAATGCATTTCCTATCAATTAATGTGAGTAGCTAATCACTTCCTCCTGAACACATAGAAATAGTTAAAAAAAAATAATGACCATTTATTGTTTCATGTAATTCTTGCATTTGTTCTGTTTGATCTGGTGACTGTGTGCCCACTTCCCAGCATAAACCTCAGCTTCGTCCACTCCACTAGTTCTACAAACTGATCTTCTACAACTCTGAATACATATAACAACCACCATGACTGTTTCTGCCACCTCCTGGGAAATGACTCTATTGTTTTCTCCTTCATGGTGCTGCCACTCATTCAGTCACTCCCAAAAGTGAAACACTACCCATAATCCACAGGAGACAACCATTACTCTCCACTTTAGTTTTATACACCCAGATGTTCAAATGCTGCTAGGCAAATCTTATTTAATCTTTTTCATAGTAATTAGGTGAACACTGCAATCCTGGTAGCTGGCATATTTGGCAGCTCAATTTTGTGATCCAAGTGACTCACAACTGATCATAGCCAGCAAATCAGGATGTACTGTAAACTGAGAACATTGTGCAGCAATTAATGCTGAATGAATAAAATAACTTAAGAGATATTGAGCTTTGGCAGATTAAAAAAACACTTGTACACCATTGTATCATGGCTGAAATTCATATATATGGGTTGGTATTACAGTCTAAACAATCTATCCATACACTCACTAATTTTAATGAACATGCTTAATGCATCACATAGCAATGGAGAACCTGACCCTAAAAATGAAGAACTGGCCACAAAGTCAGAATCAATCCTGGACCAAATGCCACTCATGCAAAGATCAACTCCCCACATCTGCAGTTACTCTAATGTGAATATCTTTGGGATGTCAGAGAAAAATGGTGTACAGTATTTGGAAGAAATACACATGAACACACACATTGACATTGACCACTTGCCTTCTCAGCTGCTTCAAATCCCATGCATTGTTCGGGAAAGAAGACATTGTTTTCTGACATTTTATCAATTTAGCCTTATGGTTCTGTTTATTTTATATTTTTGAGAATTCTGTCCTTTGCTTGAACATCAGTATTAACTTAAATTATTTATCAAGATGTGGAATGTGATCACCAGAGTTAGAATCTGACAATACAGCTAAAATTTTACACAGTATCTCACTGAGAAGATGATAAAAGATTATTGTGTTTTTAAATATTATTGTTCAGATGACAAGTGATAAAGTGTCAGTCTCATGGCAAGATCAAGAATTATATTGTTTTGATCTTCAGTGCTAGTGTTTTCATTTAAGAACGATGTCAGAAAAGGTAAGAAAATATTAATATCTATCTAATAATATTCTTACAGGACAATATGCTACAAAGCTTGATTTTGTTGTAGTACACAGAATTTAAGGAATACATTATGAGAACCTTCCAGAAATAATTCTGAACATTGCCTGCCTGAACAATTCATCTCAACATGCAAAACACAGTACATGACTTATAACAAAGCTGTAATCTTGTGGACTACAGCTCAGCCCCTGGCTCACTTACGCACACTGTTCAGAATGCTTTACTGGATATGTGTGGACGTACCACAGGGGTAAGAGGCTCTGGGCTGATGAAGGATTGACAGCAGTTGTTTGGAATTTTATATTTTACCTCAATAACATTTTTGAAAATTAAATGTTTAACTAATGCAGATTTTCCAGCTTTAATACATTTTTTCACCCCGCTTGCTAGTTAAGTGTATGGCAAAACTGAGCCTCTTCAAATCCAACAAGTCGGAGGCCGTCCTGAAAGGGAAGCTAGTTCTTCATAGGGTACACTAGCTCAGAGCTGATAACTAGCTTAACAGCATGATTTCTGAAAATAGTAAAAAAAACTAAAAACCCAAGCACAATCCTATACAAATACAGAGTGAACATTCAAATTCCATGCAGATGTCATTTATTGTATACTAGTTTTAATTGAAACTGTCCTGTAACGAATGAATATCGGAAGCTATCAGTTGTGTTTCTGCATTAATATGCTGCACAAAATAAATAACAAGTTTCACTCAGTAATTTATCTTATTTTTTTTTTTATAAAAATACCCAGCTTTGTCTTCATACTCTTTTAAAACTTTTTTTCAATATAATTACTTACCTAGAAAAATGCCGTTTCTTGTAGTATGTGAAACTGTATTTGTGCCAGGTACTGTAAGCATGTTCCTAGCTAAGGGACTGGACCAAATGGCCCTGCAGTGTTGTCTGTACCTTTCGATGTGTGCGCGCATGTGCAACGGATTTTGAAGGGCATCACGAGGACCACCTGTTTCACTTGAGCATTAACACTTCTTGTTTGACTTTCTAACAGTCCAGGCAATGCAGCATACTCCAGCAGAAAGGTACAAAAAATTAAGTATCATTTGTCACAATAATTTGGAAAAAAGGAGATTAGCATCAGGAATGTTTAAATTACAAGAGTTATTTCACAAGCTATAGTACTCAAACATCGTGCGTCGTCTAGTGATGGCTGTCGACTGAGAGCTTAACCACGCACGTAGCGTGCAATCAAGTGAGAAGAAGTAAACAAAGTTTTGGGTACATGTGTAGTTTTGATCATCAAATTAAAGTTCAGTAAGTTTATTGAAGATGTTTTAACATCTAGGCAGAGCTGTAGAGCGGAACTTTCAGTGCCAGAGTCTCCATTGTGTCTTGCATTGCACGTTGATTAGTAACACTGAGTATATGCTTAACTGTTTACAATTACATGTTTGAATACTGGATATGAGTCAGTAACACTTCTCAATTAAGAAAATACAATTAGTCCATCGTATGCCGTAAAGTGAATAACAGCCATAACATTTTTCCAGATCTCGCTGTTTCTAAATACTAATAGCAGATATCTGCATTACAACTAAAACTAGAATAACACATTATTTTTTGGTTTCTGGAATGCAGACCGCACACTCTTTTCCGATTGGCAGTGTGGTTGAACTCTGCTAAAGAATCAGCATACTGTCAACCAGTTGTGCTTCTTGTCTTACACCCAGGGTTGCTCTGATAATCACTGGTTTCCTGGGACACTAATTCTTGCAAATTAAATGTACACTTCAGGATATGTGGGATTAAATGTACAATATATGCCTATAACATCTGTGCCGTTCTTGTTACATGATTGGACGCTACGTGCCCGATTATATGACGCGGACAATATTATTGTAAATAACGAAATATTTATTGCGAAATAACAAAGTTCTTTTGCAAAATGCTGCATTTTATTGTGAGTGGGGTGTATAAGATAACGTATTATTACTGCATTTTGTCAGATGATGATGGTTGCGGGGGTATCACAATGGTCTGATACCAATCAAAACAAACCGGTCATCTGCATCCTGTTGCTTTTGCGAAGTGATAGGCGAAGATGTTGACTGAGCTGGCACCCAGTCCTGGGCTGTACTTTTTGCCTTGTGCCTAGAATTGCCAGGGTAAATCCAGAACCCCCTTTCCGTGATCCTGAATTTGTCTGAGTGGTTTTAAGACAGCTGTGAAATTCTAAAATATAACACAAGACAGAGCCAGCTGGTAGTAAAGGCAAGGAAAACCAGAGCTCCAGCTGACACAGTTCCTCGAGAAATAAAACCTCTTTTTGGGTTATACAAAGTCTGACAGATTTAGACCAAGTTTGCACAGAACTTCATGGTCAACAGCTGATGCTGGTGTTCATAACTCGGTAGAGTCCACAGCAGTATTACACTGTGCCTATATTCTTCATTAGTTAAAAAAAGCGGTAGATATTATTAGTTATAAGTTAATGTTTACGTTATTTAAGTCTTCACACATAAGAACGCTACGCAAAAATAAACTAAACTGAACTGAATTTAATATAGGAAAATTCTGGTATGACCCCTCCTCAGTTTTCATACTAAAGTCTCAGAGGTGAACACGTGAAACCGACTTTTTTGGTGTGATCTGTATTTTTTATTGGTGCAACAAAAATCATGAGGCGTGTTTTCAAGCTTTTTACTAAACTTTATACAGAGTCGGAGATTACGCAGAGGTACCTTAAAACGTTCTGCAGTATTAAACCTCATCATTTTTACAAGTTACACAGCAGAGACGTTTGTCCACATTTACTTTCACTCTATATTTTTGCGATCAAACTAACCATTTTCGGAGCCTTCATCATTGCCGAAGTTTCTTGTAAATAACCGCTAACTTTGTTTCTCTACATTCATATATAAAAACAAAGACATGTATGAATGTAAATAATAATATTAATAATAATAATTTTTATTATTATAATAATTAATAATTATTATTATATCTACGTGTTGAATTGTTCAATCTGCCCAACCAGGGCTGGCTTTTGTTTGACAGTAGATCAGATCAGCATTTCATTAATTTTTTTTTTATCTGTGCTCGTATAGTTTTTCAGCGTTCTCTTTAATTTGCTGCCTTTTGCTTTTTGTCGATCCATTGATCCGAAAAGCGCTGGATTTGGGGCAGCGGCGGCTGTGGAAAGTGCTGCACTACACTTCCCAGGAATCCGTGTGAGACACTGTGCCGTGGGAAACGGCTCCCTCTGATGGAAATTGTAACGCTTTCAAAGGGGGACAAGAAAGGAGAGGAAAGCAGAAAGCCTGGTAACAATCGCTGCAGTGTGAGGCAGGCAGTGAGGGGCTACACACGCCTTGGAAGACGCGACGAGCAGGTGCAGTGGGTGTTTCTTTCTGATCCCAACGCAGACATACAGGCGCGCCGATCGATCGACTGGATTTACAGGCACGAGTGGCATGGAGTATTGAGCGGGGCAGTTGCGCGCACTTTGCCTGCAGTTTCGGATTGCGCCCTGTGTCTGGACAGCGCACCATGCACCCATCTTTCTGATTGCCACGCTTCATGCCAGCAATGATCCCCGAGCAGCACAATCATGTGGCTACCATCGAAAACATTCCTGCCGAAAGCATTAGCACGACTCCCACCCTGCTGCAGAGGATGAGGAAAGTCTTTAACAGGTAGGAAAAATAAGATACGGTTGGTTCGAGGGGGTTGGGGCGTCTTTTCAATTTGCTCTGTTGACTCTTTTGTTAAGAAGCCGCGGGCACACAAACTCCATGGAACAGGTGGCGTATCCGTGCCTTCTCACTGAGAGCTGACAAGAGTAGCCCGGCGCCTTCATCGCTGCGAGAGTTTAGCCAGGGCTCTCTGGATTGCTTTAGGTGACATTCTGAACTAGAGGGGGTGGGGGTGTTCTAGGCTTTTAAAAAAGAGGAGGGGGTGCATTTGAGTAGACGGCATCGATACGCCCCACGTACTGTATTTTATGCGTGATCGGCTGGTGACAAATTTAAATAATACACCCGCACGTATTATTATACAATTAACAGGTACACGCTCCCGTTAGTTTATTGATTACACGCAGTCCCACGAGTTCTAGTGTGCTGGCATTTAAATATACTGCCCCGCCGGGCCGCGCGGCGCGGGGGGGGGGCGGCGCACTAAAACGGTATGAAAAGTTTATCATGAATAAACGAATTAATGCGTTGCAAAGTGCCCTCTGCGTCTTTCCTCTAGTAAAGCTTTGAATGAACCCGCCGGGGAGGATTACCTAGTTCTGGTTGGCTTTATTTGACGATCGGAATTGCTTGTGTCGCGGAGCGGGGCTGGCACTGGCACTCGGCGCCGCTGCAGTGTACCAGCCAGACTTGTGTGGGTAGGGTGGCAATTGTAATCTGTTTGTGTTCATCTACCTACAAAATCGCCCGATCGCTTACTGCTCTCCGGGCACTTTGTTTCTTGTCAGCGGCCACGGTCACCAAGCCTGTTTTGAGCTCGGCCGCGCCATTAATTGTACAGTGTGGATGGACAGGTCCGCTGCGATATAATTGATTTGGCATCCTTTACCGCTTGAAAATATTGATCTTTTTTCGCTGGTGGTTAGTCGTATTGACTGTCTATAAATTGCACTTTTAATTAGTGTCATGTAGTCGTTTAATGCTGGCACGTTAGGCGCGCATCAATAATCATAAAACAAATAGCACTTGCTTTTTTTCTTTAACGTTTCTCAAATAACGCTGAATCTTTGATATTATTTTCAGGGACTATTATGACGGTCTTGCCAATGATTATCTGAATATAAATACATTTTTAAAATCTTTAACCACAGATTTTATATACGCTAACTCAAGGGTGTGATGCTTCAATTAATTCATCTTTATTTAATATAGTGACTTGCGAACAACAAAGGCTGCCTTACAGTATTGGCGTAACTTTGGTTTTCAAGGTATTGGGGAGGAGGAGGTAGAGAGACTTCGGAGTCATAATGGAACGTGGTTCACATTTTGATGATCTTTTTGTTGTTATATTGTCCGTTGAGGGATGGTGGTTTAAGGCTAATTCGGACGTGTTTTAAAACGTATTCGTATAAAGCGCACATATCAGAAGGCAGTGTAGGAGAAATTTACATATTTAAAATAGAAATAAATCGCCATGCAACAAATATATGTATTTATAGTATACATTATGTTTGTGTGTATGTCTCTAGATAGACAGATATGTGTGTGTGTATATAATATACATATAGATAGATAGATTATGTACTGTATATATGCACTACATATAACACATACATATACAGTATTTATGCATACTTCTGTGGTTGCATATGTACGTATAAGTTCACATTAATAAATATCAAGTTCCATATTCTTTTATATTGTTTACAATGGAGGAAATTAAAGCAAAATCAATCATAAGGCAGCATGGTAGTGCAGTGGCTATTGCTGCTGCTTAATAGATCCAGTCAGCTGAGTTGAAATCACATGCCCGTTCATCAGGCTTATTCTCCCCAGGGGCTTTTCCTTCCACATTACCAAAGACATGTAGGTTAGGTTGCCCCTGCAAAGGTGTTCACATCAGTGTGCCCTGTGATAAGCTGGCACCCGGTCCTGGGCTGTACTTTGCCTTGTGCCTAAAATCGCCAGGGTAAGCCCAGAACCCCCTTTCTGTGATCCAGAATTTGTCAGAATGGTTTTAAGATAGCTTTAAAATTCTAAAATATAATAACACAAGACAGGGCCAGCTGGTAGTAAAGGCACGGAAAACCAGAGCTCCATCTGGCACAGTTCCTCAAGAAATAAAACCTCATTTGGGGGGTATACAAAGTCTGTCTGATTTAGACTAAGGTTGCACTGAACTTCATGGTCAACAGCTGATGCTGGTGTTCATAATTCAGAAGAGTCCACAGTAGTATGACACTGTGCCTATATTCTTCATGATATTGTTTCACAGCCACTCAGATGCCCCATTCTATGGGCCTGTTGGAAAAATCATAACAGTCTTGGTAATACAAGTCACATTAAGAACACTACACTCTTAAAAAATAAAGATGCCAGTCTGGTTCTTCAGAGCAATGCCATATAGGGGAACCATTTTCAGTTCCCAAAAGACCCATCCATATAAAGGTTCTAGAGAGATTTATAATATGTTCCATACAGTAGATAACCATAAACAGATGGCAACACATTTGTGAAATACCAGTGGCTCATGATTTTGTAAGGAGTCTTGCTGCATGCAATAACACAGGGATAGTCACAGGTTTTCTAAACGTGTTAGTATCCGGCTAGGTTGCCTACCAAACATTAAAGATTTAATTTTTTTCTACATTTTAGGAAGCTTTTAAAAGCACAAAGAAACAACTTCATATGCAAGGAACCCTTCCTGGAATTAAATGCTGATTCTCAAGCAATGGTTACACAATGAACCATACAAACCAGTAAAGAACCATAAACTGCCAGTAAAGAACCATCACTTTTAAGGATGTAGTGGTTATGTCTGTATTGTTAGGTGTAATTTCCTTGTAAAAGTCCTGGAGGAAAATGACAACATATAAAAAAGTAATGTAGGCATATCAGAAAGTTACATTGTAATATGACATACCATGATTTCAAGACGTGATAAATGCAGTAACACGTACTGCATAACATTAAGATGCACAAGAATTATAGTTTTGAAATATTGGACAATAGATCGGTAGATAGCAAACAGTTTTATGCATTTTCCTTTGGATGGCATATTTCTGGGATGCGAGGCCACCATCCGTGAGGAACTTTGTTCATGATTTGCTTTATTTGTTATGGTTGTATTGTGCCTGTGTGAGCATTGTGCACTGCTGCTTGTGTGACATGGTTGGCCATTTTCTGGGATGTTTTTACTAAATTTTAAAGGTAAAACAATGGGTGCCCTAAATTGAAGTCCAGCAAATCCAGTCTTTCCTATCAAAACAATTTTCTGTGCATTTAGCAGTTCCTTTACAATAACTTTTAATGTACTGTTCCTTTTGTTTGCTGTTTTATATTTTGATTTAATTGGTTTGGATGTTGGTTTTCATTTGATTGGTGCCTGGACATTCACATGTTGTCCTCTGTGTTTCACTGTTTTTTTTTTTGTTCTTTATTTCACCTTATATAATTTCTTATATTAGGAATTTGTTAGTTTTCGCATACCCCTTGGCGTAAGAGCACAGGGTCAGCCATTGTACAGTGCCCCTGGAGCAATTGCAGGTTAAGGGTCTTGCTCAAGGGCCCAGCAGAGTAGGATCTCTTTTGGCAGTGACGGGGATTCGAACCGGCAACCTTCCAGATACCAGCGCAGCTCCTTAGCCTCAGAGCCACCACTTCACCCCAATGGTTTAATCCAGATTTTGAATGACCTTGCATCTACACTTTTAAGAGAACACACAGTTGCTGAATAATAAGTTGTATTTATCATGCATTAAACTGACAACCCAAAATCCGCTTGAAATGGGCCAGTGCGCACTAGTACATATACATTTTTCACAGCTGCATACCAGATGCATAAAGCTCCATGACCTTCCTCTTCTGCTCTTTTGTGTGAAAATGTTCATGTTAAAAACTCCAAGGGGACAAACAAAAATATCTAATATTACTACACCCCCCCATTCTAGTAAGAAATCAGCCATACACCGAGTACCAGCACTTACATGTCTCCACTTCAGGCACTGACCTAAAGTGCATTTTTCTCCAAAATGTACACATTTAAGAACACTGAGCATCACATAGCAGTGTACAAATGGAGAAAAAAGAGCTTTTTGGTAACTCAGACAATTGATTGTTGTATGATTAGTCACTGAGTTCAGTTTTGTTTTGATAAGGCTGTTTTCACTCACATCTAACTTGTCTCCATCAGTCGACCTGTACCGCACCTTTAAACACTCTGTTTATTTTGGCAGGACTCCCAGTTTATATTTTCCATGGCTTGTCTACCTTATACTCATTTGTAACTTTTACAATCGGTTATACATCACATATCCAAAGAAAGAAATCAAGTTAATTGTTTTCTTGAGATGCTCTTTGCTTTCCTTATGGTTTAAGTATTTTGATGTATTTCTCAGGTGGTCAGCAAAAGAAACATCATCCTTGGCTAACAAACCTTGCATAACCAGTAGGAACGATTTACGAACTTTTGCTATTTCAGTGCGAATGACAAATTTTAAGAAACTGATCTGAATACACTATATAGAGTATAAAACTTTACAAATGAGAACTGTGTTTACAAATTTAGCTTGGACTGTACCTAAATCTTGTTGTGATGTACAGTATATGGTATATATCTGCTTATTTGTTTAAAGCATAAATCACAGTGATTACTAATTATTTATTCTACTGCCATACATGTCAGCATCATTTTGTTTTGTAGTTGTGCAATTCTTTGACACTCCTTGGGATGCTACATTTTGTGAATGGTCCAGAATAGTTAAAGAATTATAGGTCATGTTTAGCTTAAATGTACCATATATGAAATAAAAATGAATTCCAAAACTGTCTTAATATTCCTTTGTCATTTATCTTAGATTTAAGATAGGATAAAATCTAATAAGCTGATTTCTGTCCATTCAGCAGTTACTTTCTGTTGGACACAATCATCATTAACTGTTGCTGCATACCATCTACTTCAATGTATTTTGTAAAGCATGTAGTAATAAATTGCGGTGGGCTGGTGCCCTGCCCGGGGTTTGTTTCCTGCCTTGCACTCTGTGTTGGCTGGGATTGGCTCCAGCAGACCCCCGTGACCCTGTAGTTAGGATATAGTGGGTTGGATAATGGATGGACGGATGTAGTAATAAAATGTGTTTCATTTTTCATTCCCACAGGTGGAGCTTCACAAACATTATCACTGCTTTTATGAATCCCATACCAAATGGCACATAACAGAGACATAGCAACCAGATGGACACACAAATACACATACAAACACACAGAGACTTGTCCTTATTAAAAAGTGACCAAAAACATGAGGGCAGCTATTTTTGTACATTTTTTACAAATGGAACACAAGTGGGTTAGTGACTTGCTTGGGGTTACACAGTCAGTTGGTTAACAGGAATTGAACTGACAAAGGAGTGTGTTAAATTCCGCTGTCTTTATATGGTGTGCCATAAAGATCAATTCTGGGTCCACTGCTCTTTTCGATCTATAAGTTTCCATTAAGCCAGATTATCTCAAAGCACAGGGTGAGCTACCACAGCTATGCAGATGAAACAGAGCTGTATTTGATAGCACCTGATGACCCTGACGCTATTGGCTGTCTAATCCTCGGTCTTGCTTGTATTTCCAAATGGATGAGCAGTAACATTCTCAAACTAAATAAGGAGAAAACAGAAATCTTAGTTATTGGTAAAAATGAACATAGTGAAGGTATTAGAAATAAACTCGATCCCTTACGCTTAAATGTCAAGTTGAAAGTAAAGAATTTAGGGGTAACTATTCACTCTGAGGGGCGGCACGGTGGCGCAGTGGTAGCGCTGCTGCCTCGCAGTTAGGAGACCTGGGTTTGCTTCCCAGGTCCTCCCTGCGTGGAGTTTGCATGTTCTCCCCGTGTCTGCGTGGGTTTCCTCCGGGCGCTCCGGTTTCCTCCCACAGTCCAAAAACATGCAGGTTAGGTGGATTGGCGATTCTAAATTGGCCCTAGTGTATGCTTGGTGTGTGGGTGTGTTTGTGTGTGTCCTGCGGTGGGTTGGCACCCTGCCCAGGATTGGTTCCTGCCTTGTGCCCTGTGTTGGCTGGGATTGGCTCCAGCAGACCCCCGTGACCCTGTGTTCGGATTAAGCATGATGGATGGATGGATATTCACTCTGACTAAAATTTAAAATTGCATATTTATCAGATTACTAGGACTGCAGTTTTTCACTTAAGATATATAGCTAAGGTTAGACCTCTTAACTTTACAAGACACTGAAAAATTAGTTCACACATTTGTTTTCAGTTGACTAGATTACTGTTACAGGATTACCTAAGAAAGACATCAATTGGTTATAGTTAGTGCAGAATTCAGCAGCAAGAATCTTAACTAGAAAAAGAAAATCTGAGCACATTCCTCCAGTTTTAGCTTCATACATTGGTTACCTGTGTCATTTAGAATTGACTTTAAGATACTACTAATGGTTTACAAAGCCCCGTCCTATATTTTGGAATGTCTGTCCACCTACACTCCAAGTTGTAACCTCAGATCTTCAAATGATGGTCTGTTTATGATTCCAAGAGCCATCTTGAAAAGAAGTGGTGAGGCGCCTTTTGCTGTTATGTACCTAAAATATAGAATACTTTACCAATATAAATTTGCCAAGCTAATACTCTAACACGATTTATAAAAAAAATGCAAAAAACAAGTCAAGTCAAGTTGGGGAGCATGCACTGGTACAGTGCGTTGCCGCACCCACTACATAACGAAACAACTCGGGATCCCGGTTGGCAACCCCCCAGGCAGACTTGCAGTCCAGTCCCACCCTCCTGAAATAACCCTGTATCTGCCACAGCCAGGTGTTATGTGGGCGACCCCTTGGCCTGGTCCAGCCACTTGGGTCCCCAACAACGAGGATCTTATGAGCTGGATCACCCTCGGGGAAACGCGCCACATTGCTGTAGTGCCGTAACTGACGCTCCCTCACAATGCATGTAATGTGCCTCATTTGGGACTCCATGAGCAACTGCTCATTTGACACAAAGTCAAACCAACGGTACCCAAGGATTTTCCAGAGAGACACAGTATCAAAGGAGCCCAGTCTTCGTCTCAGGTCACTGGATAGCGTCCATGTCTCGCAACCATATAGCAAGACAGGAAGCATCAGGAATCTAAAGACTTGGACCTTCGTCCTTTTGCATAGATATCAGGAGCGCCACACACCCCTTTCCAGCGACCTCATGACCCCCCCAATGCTCTCCCAATCCATCTACTGACTTCATAGGAAGAGTCACCAGAGACATGAATGTCATTGCCAAGGTAAGTAAACCTCTCAACAAGGTCAACACTCTCTCTGCAAACAGACACACTGCTGATGGCTGTGCCCAAGAGGTCATTAAAGGCCTGGATCTTGGTTTTTATCCAGGACTCTCTCAAGCCCAGACAATCGGACTCCTCACTCAGTCTCTCTAGTGCCCCGATCAGAGCCTCCATTGACTCCGCGAAGATCACAGCATCGTCAGCAAAGTCAAGATCTGTGTATCTTCCTTCACCAACAGATGCCCCACACCCAGTCCTTACAAGCATTGAACAGAGTAGGAGCAAGAACACACTCCTGACGAATCCCAGAATCAACTGGGAAAAACGCAGAGGTTCTGCCTCCACTCTGCACAGCATTCACAGTACAAGTGTATAGGCCGGCCATGATATCCAGCAACCGCAAGGGGATCCCTCGAACACTCAGGGCAGCTCGATCAACTGAGTTGAACGATTTACGAAAATCGACAAAGGCTGCAAAGAAACTCTGCCGATATTTGCGTTTGCGCTCCATGAGAATCCTCAGTGCTAGGATGCGGTCGATGGTAGACTTCTTAGGCGTAAAACCAGACTGTTCCAGTCGCTGGTAGGTGAGCAAGTGATCACATATCCTATTGAGGACAACCCTAGCAAGGACCTTACCTGGCACCGAGAGCAGTGTTATCCCCCTGTAGTTGCTGCAATCCAGGCGATCACCCTTCCCTTTCCAGATAGGGACGACAAGTCCCATTTTCCAATCAGTTGGGATGCCAGTCTCCCAAATGGAAGCAGAGATTGCTTGCAATGCCAGGAGAACAGCCTTACCACCAGCCTGGAGAAGTTCACCCCGGATACCACAGATCCCTGCTGCCTTTCCTCCCCTCAGCTGGTTCATCACCTATGCAATCTCAGTGAGATCGGGTGGTTCACATCTAATTGGAGGATCGGCCCCAAGGACCGTGGACCCGATAACACGATTTATAAAAAAAAAATGCAAAAAAAAAAAGCCATTATTTTAAAATGTTTTTATTCGTAGCTACATTTTAGTCGTATCCCTATTAGTCTATTGGGCATTGAATTATCATTTTCTTCTGGGTTCTGCAATTCCATACTAACATTTACTATTCACTGCTGTCTTTTTCTGTTCTTCTGTAGTATACCTGATCAAGGTGCCATGCTGCATCCTGTTTTTATGGATTGAATGGCAGTTGTTGCAGATGTCCCATGACATCATCATCAAATTCTTCCATGTGATGTCTGTAAACCATGAGGATTGATTTATTGCCATCAATGTTAAGTAAAATGCCCAGTGGGGGCTGGGTGGTCTTTTGGCCTTGGAACCCCTGCAGATTGTTTTTTTTTTCCCCACCAGCCTATGTGTAGTTTTTTTTGTTTTTCTGTGCTCCTGGCCATCCGGCCCTACATTTTTATTTTTATTTTTTACATACTGTGTAATATTATTGCGTAATCTTGTTTATGTTTTATATGTTAACTTCCTTTTTGTTTCATCTTGTAAAGCACTTTCAGCTACATTATTTGTATGAAAATGTGCTATATTAATATATGTTGTTGTTAGACAAGTAGACCTGCCAGTTTATTGATTGAACTGGAAATGCGAAACATTTTATAGGTACAAATAAATAACGGGGATCTCATAGAGTCTAGGCTAGTGAGCAGGAATTTATACTTAAAATCCAGTGGGTTACATGTTCAAACTTCACCTCTGAGTTGAATTATGGATGGCTTTTTGAGTCCATTATTGTTGATTTCTTCATTATATTCACTGACTAGCAGAATATCCGCGCTTCGCAGCGGAGAAGTACTGTGTTAAAGAAGTTATGAAAAAGAAAAGGAAAAATTTAAAAAATAACGTAACTTGATTGTTAATGTAATTGTTTTGTCATTGATATGAGTGTTGTTGTCATATCTATCTATATATATATATATATATATATAGCAAAATACCCGCGCTTGGCAGCGGAGAAGTAAAAAGAAAAGGAAACATTTTAATAATAACGTAACATGATTGACAATGTAATTGTTTTGTCATTGTCATGAGTGTTGCTGGCATATATATATATATAGCAGAATACCCGCACTTCGCAGCGGAGAAGTACTGTGTTAAAGAAGTTATGAAAAAGAAAAGGAAAAATTTTAAAAATAACGTAACTTGATTGTTAATGTAATTGTTTTGTCATTGATATGAGTGTTGTTGTCATATCTATCTATATATATATATATATCTAGATATATATATATATACATATACACATATATATACACACACACATATATACATACATATATACACATACATCCACATATATATATATATATATATCTACATATACACACATACATATACATACACACACATATATACACACAAATACATATATAAACATATATATACATACTGTACATATCTACATATATACATACACACACACACAACTATCGTATATGTTGAAGTTCTATTTAAATTTTAAATAGAAGGAATTTTTATTTAGTCGACAGAATATTATTCCGGAATAAATCAACTGAAACCTTAAATAACTTATAATATTTTGCTCTCCATAAAAAATATATCCTGTCTAAATTATACAAGTTAGAAATAAAGTAAATGTTAAAAGAACAAACATTCAAATTTCTTTACTCTTATGTAATTTTATATAAAAAATAAACTTAAATTTTAAATATCCCAAAAGATTTTGCTCTCCATAAAAATATATCCTGTCAAAATTATACAAATTCAAATATGAACATGGTGCATAACAAAACCTGGAAACATAAATAAAATTTGTTCTTTTCAGCAATAACAAATCAAATCATTCAGTTTATGAACAAAGTGCGTATTTGGGAACACCGTAGTGTCGACTTGGTTCAACATTACTTGGCAACAGGGAAAGTGGGGCAAGTTGCACTGGTGCATTTGTGTCTCCCATAAAAGTAGCTTCACTTAAAATCACTTTGTGATTTTGCACGGGTAAAAACGTCCGCTGAAGTGTCAGATTCTTCTTTAACTCTTCTGCTTTCTGTATCTTGTGCATTGCATTCAGGTCTTTCAGGTTATCTTGATGTTTTGTCTCATTGTTGCGTCTTAGATTAAATTCTGTAATTACACCCACATTTGCTCCAGAAATGAGACACGCGGGTTTACCGGCAATGTCAGTAAACATATACAAAGCCTCCCATCGGTTTTTAAAGGCTCTATGTTCAGAATCAACTTTTCTCTTCGGCATCGTGTGGGCTAGCTTCGCAATAACTTGCACCATCATAAGCTAGACTTGATTAACGCGGTAAGTGTTCGGCAAGGCAGCTGAAGCGCTGCATTATGGGATCTGTAGTTTATTGTGTTACCAGCGCTTCATATACCCGGGCCATTAATAACAATAATACAGTATATAAAATGATCTCGCGGGCCGGATATAATTACACGCCGGGCCGGATGTGGCCCGTGGCCCTTGAGTTTGACACATATGGACTAAATAGAACTTGAAAAGATATATTTTTTCGTACATCGAGCCCACGTGCTATTGTGGTTTTGCCTGCATGCCTCAATAAGTCACCCTCCCCTCGCTCTTACTTTTTTACCGTTCATCTAATGAATACACTGAGTATGGCTTTACCAAAACAATCATTGATTGCGAATAAAGTATCCATTATTCGAGTATGTAGATCGGGGTATATATATACATATATATATACCCGCGTATCGCAGCGGAGATGTAGTGTGTTAAAGAAGCTATGAAAAAGAAAAGGGAACATTTTAAAAATAACGTAACATGACTGTCAATATACAGTAATTGTTTTGTGAGTTTTACAGAATGTTGCTGTCATCAAGGATTTGATTATCATTATTTCTTTCAATCAGGTTCGTATTTGTAGGATGTATTGTGTTCAAGTTACATTCCGTGTTTGTCAATCGTTGTAAAGATGACAGGTTTCATTCATCGATTCGTTTCTTACTGCATCAATAAACAGCTCGTCTTCTTCTTTATCTGAGACCTGACACACTGCATGCACGGGTTTTTTTTTTAACACTGTCTTCCTTTAGCGGGACATTCACTTTTTCCACCGTGTGCTTTGTTTCTGCAGTAGCTGCAGTTATGAATAATATGCTTGTATGTATCAGACGCTTCCTATTTTTTTGCTGCCTTTTCAATTGTGTAATTCGGTTTTTGTTCAGCGCTCTTTGGAACTGTTGCTTTTTGTCTGTGCACTGCGTCAGTTCACGTGAGCCGCTTGGTGTACATGCATTGAAGTTTCCCAGCTGTGCTGGTGCCATGTCGTGCTATGTCCATGGCTGTATCTAATGTTACCTAAGTCCCGGCACTTAAAACTTTCTCTCACAGTTTCGCTGAGTTTGTGCCAAACACCACCCTGACCATCTCATCTTCCTCTGCATAAGCACAGTCCTTCACCCGTGAATATTTACCCGTGGCAGTGTTTCTATTGGATTGCCGCTGATGGACGGCCTTATATGGGCAGGCACTAAATTACAAACGCTAGCGGCAGCCTGTCTATGAACTTAATTTAAAGTTTAGGTTTACATCGTGCTTTGTTTCCGAAGTAGCAGAACTCATGAATATGGTTGTATATGTCACTCGCTCGCTTCTTATTGTTTCGCTGCCTTCTCAATTATATAATGCATGTTTTCTTCAGCGCTTTTTGGGCCTCTTCCTGGTTTTCTACCTACTGCGTGATTACGTGGGAGGCGTGATGATGTCACACAAAACTCCGCCCCCATGGGTTTCACGCTCATCTCCATTACAGTAAATGGAGAAAAACAGCTTCCAGTTATGACCATTACGCGTAGAATTTCGAAATGAAACCTGCCCAACTTTTGTAAGGAAGCTGTAAGGAATAAGCCTGCCAAATTTCAGCCTTCTACCTACACGGGAAGTTGGAAGTTGGAGAATTAGTGATGAGTCAGTCAGTGAGTGAGTGAGTGAGTCAGTGAGGGCTTTGCCTTTTATTAGTATAGATTGCAAGTGACTCCAAAAATTGCCAGGGATGCAATAGTCTCAGTATATGTGTTTCATGAGCTCAAAATGATTTATCATTTGGTTCATGATTCATATTTTTAGTGGAAATACCACTCATAGTTCAAGTGTTGTGAAGCTGACGAACATGCAGAATATTTGCTGTATATAGTGTCAGTGTTATTGATTTTAGGATCTGTGTGGTTTTTGGATTAATCTACTGGACAAATAAAATACATCTGCAGAGAATTAGTTCATGTCCAAAAGATCCTGCAAGTTAAGAAATTTGCAAAATAAGCAAATTGCCCTCCTCTGCTTCTTTCAACACAGGCTGATGCACATTCATGAGAGCACAGTGTTTTAGCATTTTTGAGGTTTTCTAGGACAAGACATTTAATGGTGTTAGCCTGTTTTTTTTATTTAGGATGTTTTTTATGACATGAATTTTGAAAATACATCTTCCTGAGATGTTATTTTGTTTTTGGTATCAATGCCTCCATTTTTTGCTGGTTGTAATTCAGAGTTGCCAGGCTGTTGCTAGGCAAGATATTTCTGAGTGTCCAATGCATGATGTAGTTATCAACATCATACACTCCTTTACTGTCTGAGCTTTTGACTAATTAAAAACTTAAAACTCTAGTGTCATTATTGTTAAAGATCTATCTGACTGTATGAATTATTGGCTTAGGGTATGTGAAATAATGTTGTTTTTGACTTTCTAGCCAGCAGGTGGAACAAACCTCGGCAATATCTCAGAAGGTGCGGTGTGCAGTATGATTACCCCAATGCATGTGTGTGGAACCAAGTGCAGGAGTTTTCAGAAATGCCACTGTTGCCACCAAATACCTAGATTTTAGCACATAGTTACACAGAAGTAGTAGTCGTGACTTGTATTTTGGAAATGTATTTTAAATTTCAAGTGTCAAAAACAATGGCAAGCATGCATTAGGTTGAGCAGATATTTTGGTATACACATTCACAATGTTTTATTTTTTGCAGGTTATAGTCTTCTCAATTTGCAGTTATTGTCTTCAGTAATTTCAGATGAGTTGAGTTACTATGGATTGATTTAACATGTTCATCATATACTATTTATCTGGGGGTTGCAAATTTTGTTCATAAATTTCATCATAAATAGTCAGCGTCTTCAGATTAATTAATAGCTGTTAAAAAAGAGAAAAGCACACAAAATTAGATAATGCACAAAATTAGAACACTCAGTTTCCACCAAAAAAGTGTTTTTATACCTTGTGCATGTAAGAATATACTTTAATTTCAAGTGAAATATAGTAAATGTCCTGAGGTGGGCTGGCACCCTGCCCGGGGTTTGTTTCCTGTCTTGCGCCCTGTGTTTCCTGGGATTGGCTCCAGCAGACCCCCGTGACCCTGTAGTTAGGATATAGCGGGTTGGATAATGGATGGATATAGTAAATGTCTATTTATGTTGTCAAAAATGTTTTTTTTATTGAGGAATGGGAGCATATTGACATGCATGGGAATTGGTCGCATTCACAGCCTGGTAGCTGTCAGTTCATCGTTTGATAACAAACACTAAAGAGACCAGTTTCTGGGTATACTCAGGCAGTCTGTCAATATGGTTAGTATATATTAAATTTGTCATTAACTATGACTTGCGGTGTACGAGCAGAACATGCTACCGATGTCTGGTTCCAAAGGGATAGGTAAATTAGTAGCCACAATGTTTTGTGCATTATGAACACACAGAAAATCTTTGCTTCACTTTTCAACAAGGCTGTCAGCAGTACTCAATGTCTCGCTGGAACATTATGTGTCTGTAGTACCACCGATTTCATCTGTCAGTCTTCATCTTTGTAGTGGCTGATTACTGTGATAATATTCTCATTTGTTAGTGTAGTCTAAAAGTCTGTTATGATTGCAAGCTTATTGACTTTAGCTAACTGAGTATTCAGTGCTAGTGTCTTCTTGGTAAAATGGCTTCAGATAATTGATTAGCTGCCGAAAGTGTTTGCAGTCAAACGTGTTGACTGGTAAAATGGCTTATTTTACTCTGTAAGCACTTTCTGTGTGATTTCCTTTCCAATGGTCAGCATAGATTTTTTTTTGCTAACACTACCGTTATGGTAGGTGGTTGCAGTTCAGTCTTTCAAGTGGCAAGCTTGATTTGCATGTGTTTATGAATTTAAGAAGTTCTGGATATTATGAAGCAATTCAGGACAGTATTACCTGACTCATAGTAAAATTTATGACCCTTTTTCCTGAAAAAACTGCCAGTCTGAGCTATGTGTAGCATACTACCTTTTTATTTTTCTTAGCTGAAGGCATCTTTTCTGCTTCTTTTCCGTAAAATGATCTGATGTGTGTTTATTTAAATGAACATGCTTCAAAGCCGGTCTACAGTATATTAGATTTTACAGTCCAGCAAGACAATTACATTTCCCACTACAAATTTACATTAATCATAAAATTAATCACAGGAAGCAAAGGGTTATCGTAAGGGGTAAGATATGAGCTCCAGAGTATAAGTGGAGGAGAATTATTTTAAGGTATATAGCACACTAGTGAGGCCTAATCTGAAGTACTGTGTGCAGATTTGGTCTCCATATTACAATAAAAAGATATTGTAGTGCTAATGAACGTCCACTGAAAAGCAATTAGGCTAATTCTAGGACTGAGTGGTATGAGCTGTGAGGCGAGATTGAAGGAGCTGAACCTTTTCAGTTAAAGCAAACTGATTAAGAGATGGCATGAATGAAGTGTTTCAAATTATAATGAGAATTAGTACAGTGAATTTCAGCTATTACTTTAATATACATTTTTCAAGAAGAACATGATTGGAAATTTAAGAGTAGATTTTGCACAAATACTAGTAACTTTTGCTTCACCAGAGAAACATGAAATAAATTACCAAGTAATGTAGTGGAGAGTAGGACTTTAGGGCCCTTCAAATTGCAGGCTTGCTGTAACTTTGGAGAAATGAGGTAAATTAAATAGACGAGCTTGTTGGGTTGAATGGCCTATTCTAATAATTCTTCTAATGTTCTAACATACATGCTTTTGTTACATTAACAAGAATTGGGTTAGAGTCCCTTACTCAGTATCTATCTTTGTAGAGTTTTCAACTTATCCTCATCCTTCGATATTCAATTTCAAACCCAAAGGTCAACTGGTGATTGTGCGTTGGTGTTTACAGGGTGAGCGTTAATGTGTTCATGAGTTTTCCCTGCAAAATACCTTCACCCCATTCAAGGCTAATTCATGTCTTGCATCTTATGACTGTGAGGTAGGCTCTGGACCTCCATGGAGGAAAAGTTTGGAGAAGTTGGTGGATAGGTAGAAGGATGGGGTTGAAGCTGCCGTAGTCTCTGACAGATCAACACTCTGTTCAGAGAAGATTTCTGCCTTGTGGTGGGTACTTCCTGAAGATCCTGTTGCTTTCCAAATGTCAGCATTGAAATAAGAAGGTTAGGAACATGAATGAATGTTGAGCTTACTAGAACCATAAGATACTCTAAATGACCGTTTTAAACAGTATGAAGTGCTTACATCGTTGTTTTTCAAATTAAATACCATATGTGGCAGGAAGAATAGAACTGTAGAACATAATAAATTCTGTCTTCTTTTTTATTACATTTTCATTCTTTTTTCTAAATTTCATCAAGAACATCAAGTGGTAATTGCCTTACTCAACAAGAGCTGGTGCTGACTCTGAATGTGTACAGTTTTTTTTCCCCAGGAGCTTTTGTTTTTCTCCCTCATCCCAAAGACATGCATGTTATATAAACAGACAAGTTTAAATTGACCAGGTATGAGTGAATGTGCTCTTCAGTATTCAGGCAAAGACAGCCTAAATCATGAAATGGATAAGCTGCTTAGAAAATGGAGAGATAAATGATTTGTATCAAAATTATGAATTCGCTTGAAAACCTGGTAGTCCAAGATACACTTGGTTTGTTTTTGTTTTTTTTTCCGGGGTGACATTTTTTTCTTCTGCCTTTCTATCCTTTTAAATCAAGCAAAATCCTTTTTCAACAATCAAGTCTTTGCTTTTTGGAAAATATAAAATAAAGGTCTTGTCCTGGATTTTTATTTGTGTGGGTTTTTATTAAAAATTTGCCAATAACTCCTGGTCATTCTGAATACTTTTATCTTTATTTGTATTTCTTTATTAAAAAAAAAACCTCATACTTATAGTGTAACATGCTGTGATGCTTTCTCTAACCCACAGAAGTCTTCTAAATCTTAATGAGTCATAGTACAACTGTTTTTGACTCTGCAACATAACAGTATAAAAAAAACTGCAGAAAAACTATATTTAAGTAATATCTTTTTTTTCCCTGAGGTTACAGTATACCCATCAACTGCTCTGCTTTGCAAATGGGTCTTCCATTGTAATACATATGTATATTAAGAACGTTTAAGTTGGGAGGGAAAAAGAAACATTTAATAGTTTCATTTTATATATTTGTACAGTACATAACCCATGCATACACATAGAGATTTGTATTTAAAATATGTACTTGCATATAGTCTATATGTGTATGCATGTAGTGAGGGAAATACAGGTATCAATCCTCTTAGAACATTAGAAAAAATGTCCCTAGAATAGGTCATTCATCCCAAAAAAGCCTGCTAATTTTATTTACATAATATCTTCAAATTTTGATCAAGTTGAGATTTGAAGGTTCCTGAAGTCCTATACTCCTCCACACTACTTGGTAATTTATTTAATTTATCTATAGTATGAAGAAAAACTTTCTGAAGTTTTTGTGAAATTTGCATAGTTTTCAACTGCGCCCATGTGTTCTTGTTGAAGAATTCTCTTTAGAGTAACAGCTGGGAGCCATTTTACTAATTCACTTCTTTATTTTGAAAACTTCAGTCACGCCACCTCTTAATTTCTGTTTACTTAAACTGAAATGGTTTAATGTTTTCACTTTTTCCTCTAGTTCATACCTCTTAGTCCTAGAATCAGCCTAGTTTCTCTTGTCTGGACATTTTCTAGCACCTTTATATGTTTTTTTTGTGTCCTAGAGACCAAAACTGGACACAGTACTTTAGATGATGCCTCACTAGTGTGTCATATAGCTTAAGCATAACATCCCTTGGCTTGTGCTTCACACATCTGGTTATAGAACTTAAAATTCTATTAGTTTTAATGATCACTTCTGTAAATTTTCCATGGATGCCACATGGGCTGGACGGTAGAGGAGGGTAGATGGTTCCTTGCCTGGATGGGAAACTCCTAATAAGTAGCATCCTGGCCGGGGAGGAAGAAGAGCTCAGAGCTGAAAGGAAGGAGCAAAAGGGATGGACAGACAGCCCACTGGGAAAGAAAGACGTTGCTGGAGGCTTTTTATTCCCCCAGCACACTAAATGGCAGCAACCCTGGATGTTGGTGCCCAGTAGGAAACCAGCAAGGCATGCAGTCTGGCAGAGCAGACCTGCTGGAGTCACTGGAAGGCCACTAGAGGGCACTTTAGGGAGATAAGCTCCCCGTTATAATGGACTTCCGTCTGACCCAGAAATGCTTCCATCGTGCAATCGCCCTGGTACCAGATGTACTCCCAGGTCTGTAATAAAAGGGACCACACACACCTTATCCAGGCGAATCGGAGCTGGGAGGTAGTGGAGCAACACTTGAGTGGAGGAGGGTAGTGCGGTAGGAAGAAAGTATTGTGGAGAGAAAACCTGTGCTTTTGTGCACGTCGTGACATATTTCATTAATAAATCAACCTTTATTTGAACCTGGGACTGTGCTCGTGTTGGGGTTTGGGCTGTTGACACCCTGGTGTCCATCACAATGTTTATAATCGACAGATGGTGCTCACAAATGATCTTGGAAAGTTAGAAACTTAAAAGGCCATGAATGGAGTTTTAGTTTCTGTAAAATGCTGCAATTAATGAAATGCTAGTACTTTTGGTGTTCAGGAAGCACCATAAAAAGGAACATATGGTTCTATGGAGCTCCGACTGGTTGTCCAACCTCGAAGCTTGGTAGAATTAAAACACACTGCCTGTTGTAACCCAGGTGTTATTTGGACAACCATGAAATGGACAAAAAGGCTTTTGACCAGCAATTGAAAATTCAAATGAAAGAGTAGTCAAAAATTCAGGCTTTGGTCACATTAAAAGTTCAAGACAGTTAACAAAACCAAAACATGAGAATTCGCATGTTAAAAAGGAGATCAAAAAGTCTCTAACATAACAAATATTTCCTTCCCTTAGTAATAGGTGATGCGTATGTTTCAGCAAAAAGTTATTTTTATCCAAAAGCTTGAACACAGTGTATGCCACCATCTGAAGTCCCATCAGCATGATGATGTCCTATAGCTAGGCAACAACATAGCAACTATAAACAAAAGTCAAATTACAAAATTTAAGTACATTTTTTTTAGTTGATTGAATACTTGTCCCTTGTGATGTCACACATGCTGCAGTGCTTGACTATGTTTTGTATCATGGCTGCCATGATGTCATGGTTTACACTATACATGCACTACTTCTTAGTGACAGTGCAAAATAATAGCAACCAGACACACAAATGGTAAATGGATGTTACCACAATGATAAATTATATGAAAAAGCGAACATAAATAATGTTTCAAAGGTTAAACTTAGGAATGGGACTGTTGCTTACTGCATTCGTGACAATGGAGACTGACAATTTTCAAGACTTGTGCATATGGGTGTGCTAACATGCAGCTTACGTAGAGGTGACGTCTGAGTTTCAAAGGCCTGCCAACTGGCATTTGAATGTTTATAGCCAGTGATGAACAAAACAGCTAAATTATGTTTAAACATATAGTTTCACAAAATTGATGGTATAATTATTTTTTTTATGCTTGTTTTCAATATTCTAGAGGTATCATACTGCAGACAGTTTAATTTAATAGAGAAAAATAAATATAAAAACAGAGATATGGGGGACTGTACCAGACACATATTGAGTAAATGTCTTTTGGTCTACCATGCTCTGAAGCTGATATTAAGGTTAGTTACATTTTCAATCTCTTTTTACAATATGGCATACATATCCTTTAAAATCTACACTAATGTAATAAACCTTCACATATCTTGCCTATGGTATTTAATTGTTTAGTGATGTATTGCTTTTGTGCTACTACCAATTTGCTTAGAGGGTCATTTGTTCTAATTCTCTTTTGTATTATGCTGATAGATTCGACTTAGGGCCAGTAAGTGGCAAATCAAGATGTGACTGTCATCTAACTGAGGGAAAACATCTCCTAGGACCCTGTTTAACTGTGAAAAATGAATGGGGTGTGTTAGAAAAATGTTTGTATAAGGCGCAGAATGGCTGGGTTGGCAGTGGCAACTGCAGAATAAGTGATGAACTGGGCATAAAGCTTTTCGGATGAAGGTAGATACCAATAGTATACTAATTACATTTGATGGGGGAGAAGGCAGAATTTCAAAATGTTTTCATATGGGGTTTGGTGAATCACTGAATGAATTAGATAGGGGCAGTAGGACCTGTCTTTTGTTGTTTAATGTATTTGTCTTATTGTTTTTGTTATACATCTCAGTGTCAAAATACAAACATCTGTGCATTTTGTGGTCTAGTACGATATAATTCCAGGCTTGTACATGTATGGCACATGGAGATCACAATACTGTTGCTTTATGGTACATTGATTTCTTTGCTAGCAAGTTTTCAGGTTTGCAGCTTTGGTACACTGTGTAATATTGTTTCATTGAATGAATTCATTTGTAATTTTCTCCCTCATTCTTCTGTTATCTGCTTAATCTAAGTCAACAGTTTGCGCTGTAGCAGTGTGTGCTTGGTGAGAAACAACCCTGTACAGGGTGCCAGTCCATCACAAGGCCAGATCATGCAAACATCCATGTTGGGAGCCTTAGTTCAACAGTTAATTAATGAGTTGATATTTCGGGGCTTCATTTATGTTAATCAGTTTTGAACCACTTTGTTTCCTAATCTGTGTTTATGCATGCTCATTACGTAATTAGTAATTTGTAAAATTTGTTAAGATATAGCGGGTTGGATGATGCCTGACTGACTAACTAACTGACTGTATAACTAACTGTGAACTTGTCATAGTGCTCTTAGCCTGAAATCGGTGAAGAGTGCTATAAAAAAATAAGCTGAATTTAATTGAATTGGAACTGAGGTTATACAGCCAATTGATAGACGGTGAGGCCTGCAAGTCCATACGAGTTACCATCTTGGGCCAAATGCATCTGTATACTGTAGTAACAGTTATATATACTATGCAGTATGCAATATATATAATGTATATAAAATGTACAGGGTGGTCCAGATCTAATTATGCAGATCCAGATCGGGGACGATTCCAGTTCGGCGCGAAGACGATTCTTTATGTTGTCAGTTCGCACACTTCTCGATTGTTCAGGAATTTTCGGGTGATTTTCTATGTAATAAACTTAATAAGTTATAGCGTAATGAAAATTGCATAATTAGATCTGGACCACCGTTTAAAGATAATAGTAAATGGTGTTGATGCAAGAAAAAGAAATTTGGTTCAAAACAGTATTTTCTAGTGCTCACGACAATCATTAATTGAATGAAATATTTTTTACATAAAATTGAGACATGTAAATAGGGAAGACTAAATAATTTAATTGTGGAATGGGGGATAATATTGAGCTTTAAAGTTAAAGATGAGCAACGTGGATGCTGATATGTTGGCGTTCTTATTATGTCTGCATTGATTTTCTTTGGGTAGTCCAGTTTTCCCTGTTTCCCAAAGTCATCCATGTTGGGTAATTGATAACCCCAAATCTGAATAAGAATATGTGTGAGCATTGTGTGTACCGACCACTCCACAACTGCTTCCGGCCTTGTGCTCATTGTTGCTAAGATAGACCCCAGCTTTCTGTGTATTTGAACCCTATAAGCAGGTAAGAAAATAGATGGATGTGTGTAACTAATGCTGGCTTTACATTATGGTTTACCAGTCACCTCTGATGTGCAGTCAGTTCATTATTTTATCCAGACCCGAGAATCCTTGTCTTTCTCGAGTCTTAAGTATTTTCTTGTGATTTACCTTGTCTTCAAAGCATTGTATATGCTTTGCAAAGATGATGCTATTCATGAAAAATGCAATATATAAATAAAGACTTATCAATTAACACCAACTAGAACAAACTAAGGTTAATCAATTAACATTGACTGGAACAAAGTACAATACTTTAAATATACTTTTATGCAAAGTGTCTGTTTTTATGGAGAGTATTAAAAAATATCACTGCCTCCAGAAGTATTGAATCTCTGCCTTTTTACTGATTTTTTTTCTCTTCTTTCATTCATTGAACATCAGTACATTAGCCACAAAAAGTGAATGTACTTGGTTTTTCAATGAGTAATGTGCAGTAAACAATTAGACCTTAGTTTATATAATAATACACTTTTCATTCTTTGAGTCATGATGGTGGTATAATAATTGAGGGTCTTAAATTGTGCAGATTTAAAACATGTAATTAAATGTTTGTACTGAAAATCATACAAATTAGTAAAAATCCTTTTTAATGCATATATCATTTTTTTTTTTTTTGTACGTCTGAACCATATCATAAAGTCACAACTGAGGTTCACTACTTTTAAATGTAGCAGTACAAAAGTGGCATTTCAATATTCCTTACTATGCTTATTTGCAAAATCATTAAGTGGGTCATGTTTCTTTATGGTCTACATACAGATAAAATGCATACTGTATATCTTGAAAGATAACTGTGGTAGGGTTGTGATTGAAAATACTAGGGAGCTGCCATACCTGCCAAATAAATAAGCTTATCTACCAGCATGACAGTTGGAAAGTGCTTTACATTTTGCCTAACTCTGCACATCCTAAATTTAGTTTTATGCTTCTGCTTCAGTGTGTCTTGTTTTTTTCAGTTTAATTTAGAAACATCTATTCCTTATCTAAAAACACTTTGTATTTGTCAAGGTGTGTTGGTTTGCAATGTTGGGAATGGAGATTTTATCAATTATTTATTCAAAACTAAGAGTAACTAATGAAATCAATAAAAGGTATGTAGCAGCAGTTGGAGTGAGATTATTGCTATTGTACTCTTCTACAAAACATATGTTGGAAAAAAGAAATTTCATAAATCCTGATGTTGGTTAATTAGTACAGTTTTTTGTTATATATTTTGCCAATAATGCCCCATACTTTTCCTTAGTGCTCAGTGCTTCAAACATTGTGTCCAGTTCCTTATGGCATTGAACCAGAAAAAATAAAAATAGTGTATCATTTATACTGAAGGAACTTGTTTAATTATTACAGTAATATATTCCATAATGCAGTGTAGTCCCATTCTAAAGTGGCAGTCTCTTGTGCAGCGACTATAGATGGAAGATGGTGATAGGCCTCTCCATCATCCTGGTTCTTGTGACAACAAGAAGGGTATTCCTTTGGGTCTCTGCCTCAGTAGTCAACTATTGACAGTGACCCTCCATAATGTGTGGTTTTTTTCTACACTCTCCCAATCATCAAAGTCAATGTTCGTCAACAGGCATAATTGAAGTAGAGATGTTGTGCCCGCTATACAACATGTCGTTAAGGGTGCATCCAGACTCCATTTGGTATATATGGCTCAGCTATCTGAGATGTCTGTGGCTAACTAAGGTGAACAAACTTGATGTCAGCATGGCACCATTATGTTGCTCACCCTGCCCTGCCAAGCCATATGTAGGATTCACTTAAGTGCAGGCAGAGACTGTTAAGCCTTTTTTCCTGTCTAATAAGCTGTCCAGGATTTGATGCTATGTAGAAGTGTGTGGAACATGCTGGCCTGATATACTAGCATCTTGGTGTGCTCTGTCAGGTGGACTTGTCTCACACCATCTTGTTCAATCTATCTATCTGTGCTATTCACTTCAGCATTTTAGGAAATTGGTAAGTAAAATCAGGTTTTGCCGGTATCTTATGACATAATTGGAGTGACCACTCCAGGTACTGGCAACTTAGGGAGGATAATCTGGAGATCATGGAATGCCTTTACATCTGAATCCAGCTCTTTCCTTTTCTTGTAGAGTCCAAAGGAAAGGTAGAATGACCAATACCGTTTAGGACAAGAATTAGCTGCAGGAGTTGTGACTTAGTCCACTATCTAAACTAGGGCTCCTCACTGTATTTGGCACTCATAAGTAATAGCATGTATCCATTTATATTATATTCATCACCATCTTTAGGATTCAGCCAGGCTTCTCTTACTGTTATAACTCCAGTTAATTTGCTTATATAAAAAGTTGTATTTAACTTTTCTGTGAATGCTATTCTCTAATGCTTCACACTGACCTTTAGACCTTGGCATGTCCTATACGCTTTGATCTACATTACCTTGTGTAAACAGTCCTCAGCTAATCTGTGCATATGCCTTTCCAAAACATCAGTGCTCTTCCAGTTCCAAAGTAACCCATACTGGCAGAAAATGTTTATCATCTGTTCCAGGAGGTGCAAGTAAACATCCAAGGACTTGTACTCTTCTACCATACAACAAGTCTACACATTTTTGTGGCACCGACAATCTTTAAAGGAAGACAACTCGGTCAGTTCACCACATCTTCTTGGGGAACTAGCTGTTTGAAGTAAATTTGTAGATCTATAACCCTTTCCTTAACTTGTTCCACCATTATTAATAATGAGTGGATTTACCCCATCTAAGTCCAGAACCTTATCCATATGCCCAGGGAAGCCTCTGCTTATGTATCTGGAAGGAAATCCTCTTTACAAAGCTCCCTATTATTAGATAAACTTGTGAGTCAATTTTCCTTATATCTGTGTCCACCAGTGGCAATGCTTTCTTCTCTGTGGGATTTGGTTTAGCTGTCATCTGTTCATGGCTCTTAATCCTGCCTTGTACCTCGGATTTATCCTGAAGATACACTAGTTGGAAACATCTGTCTTTGGGGTTGAAGTTCTTGAACCATTTGCATCTCATATCTTGCTCTTACATCCAACTGAAACTCCTTTGTCTATGCATTTGCTGACTGGAGTCTCCTCTGTGCCATGTGAGGAATGTACTGTGTCCCTTTTAAAGAATTGTGTGATTATGTGTAACCTGAATTTCTAACAGAATAGGGGACTCTGTACTGAGTTTGCTACAGAGGTGGTGACTATGCATAAAAATCATAATCTTTAAAACCTGGAGGGGTGGACAAGTTGAGTTAACTTACAGAGCAAAAATAAGAAAAAATAAATGAAAAGTAAATGTGACCTTTATTGTAAGAACTGGTCACAGTTATCTCCAAAATGTACTGCCTAGCTACATTTGTTAAATTTTGCACTTCCTTCTGACAGTTAATAAATATCAGTATATAAAAAAAGCATTTTTGGTTCCATCAGTTTCATTGGGCCCTATTTGTTTTTGATGTCAGCACACAGTTGACTTTTAAAGGTCACTGGTTTGCTGACTACCATGGCTTTTGGTAAACACTCATCTGTGGTGCTACCTTCATTATTGATCTAACATACATATTGGCTGATCATTGTAAATTAAAAAGTCTTTGTTCAAGCAGATCATGCTGCCTTTAATTCTTATGAAAGGCAGGTTCCGAGTAATAGACTTAATGATTAATTACAGTCTCACGACAGCTTCTGGAGAGCTAAATTCGTAAATGAACTTGTCACACATTTTCTGCTTCTGTTCGCCCTTGGCAGTCAGCTTTACTTTACCGACTGATAGCTGCTGGGGGCTGTACAGTAGATATGACCTTTTGCAGTAGTGGTACTGAAACGGTGATGAGGATCAGCCTGTATTGCCTCCTCTATTGTATAATAATGGACCTTTCAGAAAAGTCAACTAGCTAGGTGATGATCTGTAATTTTTTTTTCTTTTAACCACTTGTTATAAATTAAACAATTTATTAAACTTTTCATTTTGTCTCCCATATGTGCAAGTTATTTCAGCTCCTACATTAAATTTCCAAGAGAAAACTCACTGCTTTGTATTGCATGCTAAAACTTACATTTTTCTTTTTTTTAATCATTGACAATTCATATTCCTTCAATATATATTTCTCTTCAATGTCCAGTCTTGTTTTTATTACTTTTACTGTGACATGCACTACAAAGCTGTTCACTTTATACAAGATAGTGCTAGCTATGAAAAAAAGTCTGTAAAACAAGGGTTAGTTGACTTTGTTTTTATTTTTTTGTTTTTTTTTGTTTAATAGTTATTCAAGATGTTCCTTCCATCATCGACTTTCTTTAACACAACACAACATCAGCATTCAACTTTTCAATGTGTTTTCTTAAACAACTTGTTTCTAACCAGTACTGCAGGGTGCTAAATGCACCAGACAGTGAGCAACTCTGGATTGGGAACCAGTGAATTGTGGGCCATACATAATCATAATAGGCCAGATTATACTTGTGAATTAACGTAGCATGCATGTCTACGGGTTGTGCGAAGAGACTATACAGTAAAATCCCATCCACACACAAAGACAACATACAGACTGCACATAAGCCACTGCAGCACTATACAGCCTTGGTTATCAGCATTAGATCATTATTTCATTACATTGCAGATGCCGGTTTTATCTCAGTTTTTGCCGAAGATGTATTCGTTTCTGACAATTTACCCTTGGAGCAATTCAGAAGGGCTCAGTGAGTTCATTATTAGCTTGTGGCTCAAACTGCTGGTGCATTCAGTGTGTGATTCAGCTGACAAGAATGAGCATCCTCACCTTAAACATAAATTTTCACACTGTTCTGTGTTAGTGACCTATTTGCTCTGTGCTTAAACTACTGCAATTAACCCAAATTAAAGACGGCTACTATGGTCCTGTGTGGATGCTGGAAAAATGTAGTACAATGCAAATGTCTGATCAACTGCCACTGCTGATTTGTTTCACAAGCCAGCCTATAAAAGAGCACTGCCAAAATTGATTATATATTATACAGTTTATTCGTCATAATAGAATTCAGAGGTCAAAGCCCATAGATTAGCATATGTACATTTATGTAAGCCCACCCTTCTATGTAGCTCACCTGTGCAATGCTACTAAATACCGCTTTCCTTGTAAATGTAAAGCATAACATTCATTCTCTAAACCTAGGATTGCAGAGAGCATGTGAATTTCCCCTTGGGATTAATAAAGTATCTATCTATCTATCTATCTATCTATCTATCTATCTATCTATCTATCTATCTATCTATCTAGCTGTAGGTTGTCTGAAGGCTATTGGATGCAAGGAAGGAATCAGTTCTGTTTGTTACGTCTGTCCAACACAGAGTGAGCGCACACACACATACACACACCTTCACTCACTCACACTGGGCCAATTTACATTCTCAAATTTAATATGCTTGGAAGATCGGAAGAAACTGGTGTGACCAGAGAAAGTCTTACAGATACAGAAAGAATATGCCAGCTCTACATAGATAGGGTTTGTGTATCAAACTGGAATTATGAGACAGCACTGATACATAATGCATGACACTGTTGTCCTAACAATAACCATGATGTGAAAGAAACCCTAAAAATCGCAAGTGTAGCACACCCCTTTAGCATAAGACGTCTTTTTCCAAATGGGTGCGGTCTTTGCGCTCTCTCAACTAAGGAGTATCTATTCTACTTTCACCATAAGAATAATATTTCTTGCCTCTACCTGATGATACATTTCTGTCATGCATACTTCCACATAGCAGACTTTTTTTTTTGCTTACCTCTCTTTAAACACTTGCCATCTCATACTTGTATATGGTAATGCGTAGCCTTTTCACCTCAGTGAAGTTCCTATGCACTTTTCAGAAATGCACTTTTGGCCCTCTGCTATCATTCATTGCTAAAGCAGAAGTGTCAGCAAAAAGACAAACAGTAAAAATGTAATAAAGGCATTACTGCCACACTGGCCAGGTACCTACTATACCTGCCTGGCTGCAAGATACACTATTGCACACAAGTGTAACTTCACAAAATCAGATATCCATCTGTACCAGGTCAGTATGACGAGAATTATTCAACAATCAAACAAAGTGAACAGAAAGCTTTAAAAATGTCATAATTTAATTGCCATTTCCTGTGCTTTAGTGATAAGATCTGATCACTCCTGTTGTTTGACCATCTCCTTCTCCATATTTTGATATAACACCTTTGGTTCAAGCTTAAAACCCTTTGCTTTAGCAATCTGTCTTCAAGATAACACTTGGATCAATTCAGACTCAATATAATGGATGGTAGAAAGTAAATTTGATTTCTAGTGTGGCAGTAGGGGGCGCTAGTGCTCCCTTGAACCCACAGGTACAACTCCAGACACCAGGTAAAAGTCCAAGACTTCTTTATTTCTTCACAGAACCTGCACAAAGCACCCTCCACACTACTCATATATTTCAGTACTAAATAAACAATCCACTAACTACAATAATCACTCCTCCTCGCCCAGACACTTTGCTCCTCTACCTCCCAGCACAGCTCAGTGTCTGGACTGAGGCACCGTCCTTTTATAGCCCCTGACCCGGAGGTGTTTCTGTCCCATCAATCCATAGTTCCTAATTCCTTCCGGGTCAGGGCAATCAGTCCTTTTATTCAACCCAGGAGCACGTCGTCCTTCCTGTCACATGACCGTGACGTACTCCCGGGTTATAAGGCACAAAAGAGCCCATAAGCCCCCCCACAGCGACTCCTGGTGGTCCCCAAGGTATCCAGCAGGGCTGTGTATAAATACTACAAAGTCCATGAGGCCCTGCTGGACCTCGGGACATTATCCTGCTGTCGGGAGGGCTCCTCCTGGCGGCCTGGGGGTGAGGACCGGCATGAGAAGCCGGCAGTCCTCCACACTAGCCGCACTGCCAGTGCATCTAGGGTCACTCTTTCACTGTGTATTTAGCATCTCATTTGAACAGTGCTTTGGACGTCAGATTCTTCTTTCTGTTCAGTCCTTAATGTTGCAAGCAGTAGAGATTCTATAGTTCATACTGCATCAGAGACCATTAAGTCATTAAATACATGGTCAGGTGATCTCCTTGGTTCTGAGTTAGTTTATTTAGTGTTTGCATCTTGATTACCAATTAACACAATTTAAAGTAACTTGCAAGGGTGCACCATCCAAACATTGTAAATTTATTCTCATACCAGTCCTCTGTCCCCCAGGATACTGTAGCCTTGGCAGCAGCCTCTCACTTCTGGACAGCCTGGACATCTCTCTTTTGCCAAGCAGGCAATTCTTCAAACCACTTAACTGTTCAAGTGAAGCATTGCACTTTTTTGGACTGACCAAAATAGATGGGAAAACTTGGGACTTACAAAAGACCTGGCTAATCATTCTCCATTTTGTCTGCAAAGGCAATTTAAAATGTTAGAAAGGGCAAGATGGCAATTGCTGCCTTTTAGTGGAGACTTTTTGCTGTCAGAACAAAAGCTATAGTGATTGCTGTCTGTTTATTGTTGGACTTTTGACCCCATAGTTTAAGAAAAGTAGGGTTTAGTTGTGTTGGACTTTTTTGATGTCTTATTGCCCAAAATGGCTTTATTGCTGTAGTTTCCTCTTGAGTGACTATAAATTGTAGGAGGCTGGTACTGGAAAGCAGCTGACAGGCCACACACACAATTTTTCCTCGTGGGACACAACAATTCATGTAAGTTATTAACACATTCATTAGTTTAAAACCATGCTCAGCATTTATGTGATGTCTTTCTAAATATTGACTGCTTCAGCCTGCATCAACAAAATGAAAGACAACCTAAATCTAATCTAGTCTAAAAGTTGAAAAAATAAAAAGAAAAGTATATGCAACATTTCAGCTCTATAATCAAAATTAGGTGTATTAATTACTCTGACAATGCAACCCTAGGATAACTGATACGCCAAAGCTCCATTATCGCCCAAATCCCAGTTCCCGTACTATATGTTGGGGTTTCCTTTTTTTATGTAATTTCAATTTTGAACATTTTTTTCACATCTTTACTTAACAATTCTTATGGTCAATATTAGTTTATAGTCGTATTTTTGCTCGTAGCATCATTTTCTTTTTTATTTTGACAAGCAATTTTGAGGGATATTTTTTTAAGTCTCGGGTGGTCGGTTGACTTGGTGTTTCTGCACGTGGAGGCATTACATCAATGCTGTTTAAGATGATTGTGCAGTAAAAAGAACATCTTAATTTTAGGAAAAAAACCATAAAACTGAATAGATAGTAATTTAGATAGAGAAAGCCTTACAAGGCTGTGTTTTCTGATGACGATTTTTGACTAATGTGTTTTGGGTTTTGCAATTTATTTTCTTTTCTCTTTATCTTTATTTTTGACCTAAGCCTGTCCCATGATTGGGAATCTGCATGTACCTTTGTTGAGTGTTCATCTCCCCATTATTATCTCCACAGTTTGGGCTCAGAGCATTCACTCTTTCTAACAAGAGCATTATGAAGGTATACCCTATTCATTTTCTTCTTTTGAGTTTGTGGAATTAATTGGACAAATAAGTCTTGAGCCAGCACAGACTGTTAATATTTTAAAGTAGATTCAAAGGGAGATAGACAGCTAGAGGACATAAATATACAGATGACAGGTAGAAAGCAAAGAAGAAAGGAACACAAGTTTAGGTAGAAGTTAACTGTCAGAAAAAACATAGCCTTAGGACAAGGCAGACATTTTTGATAGTTCAACAAGTCGAAAAATAAAGAAAGACATTTGAAGAAATAGAAACACAAGGTTAACTCGTTATTAAGTGATTTAACAGGAATGTTAAATAAATAAAAGAAAAATGAGCCTCAGTTGACTGAGAGGTTCTTGTGAAGAGATGGCTGAAGGGTAAAGTCAGATGCAAGACACAACAGAAGCAGCTATTTAATACCTTATTAACCTTCTGGGCACTCAATTCTTTGTGGTACTGTAATGCTAATTATTGTTACTGCATTTGAAATTACTATTAACAACAGTAGATAGAAAATATTGATTGTGTTGTCCGGTAATCTCTAAAATGCACACTGGTAATTGAGATTTTGAATGGGTATGTGTAGCAAGTCTGTTTTCAAAATCTGCTCAAGCCAAAATGTTAAATGCAGTGGCTCTTTCTTCTGCTCACAAGCACTTTATATATTGAGTAAACTTGGTCATTAATATTTTAAATTCAGCTTACCAGCATTTATATTATTTAGTACTATTTTTTATATTCACATTTGGCCAGAAATACATTTAATAATTCCCTGATAATTATTAGAATTATATGTTTTTTTCACATTTATGTAAATCTTTACTGTCCACAGCAGCTGAGGTGAGCACATTAGTGAGAGCTGTGTCAGAGAGGATGTGTGAGTTGAGGAGAAGCCAATTGCCTGAGTGCATAGTCGCTCATAGTGTTGAAGCACCGCTGTAAATCAGTACTCTTATAGACCTGTTTAATCCTAAAGCTTTTTCCAGCACAGGATAGAATTCAACTGCTAACAGGATGCCAAGCCATTGAACAAACTATGCTTAACTAAATAATACAATTCTAGTAATGCAAAGTCAGGCTAAATATAAGATAGTAGCCAATAATCCAGCAAATGGAAGGATTGTAATGAATATTTGCTTTAGTATTTAGATGCTGTGTTAAAGCAGTTTAGTAGTTAGATGCTGTGTTAAAACTTGTAGTAGGCCTGTTTTAAAAGTATTGTATACCATTTGGCAGAGCGCATTTATTATATCATAATGTTAATTTTACAAGCCATAGCAAACAATTGACTGCATATTAGTATCTTCATTAGCTTGAACAAGTGATGTGCAATACATGTAACATTCATGTATGAATAATACATATTCTTCAAAACATTTAATTATATGCCAAATTATAGTTGCTTGTGACTTACGGATTTCAGCTGATAGGCTGCATCATGACCACTTTTTAAACATTCGACCTGTTAACAGTATACTTATAGTAGTGCTGCAGTTTTAGCAAGTTATTTGTAAAACTTGTGAAATGCATCTAAAAATCAGTTATAACCATGAATTATAAAATCATTGACTGAAAATTGTTGCAATTTGCTACCTCACTTAACTCAAATGTTTCAATGAGGTCTGGACATAAAATTGTCCTGGCCCTAAAACTGAGAAGCAGGCTTCGTGGCCAGCAGTCACCAAATTGGACCAGGCTAACATTATGAAAAAGGTGAGGGGACTATGTAAATGTTGTGTCAGGAAACCAACAAGATTCTTCATGGGGAGATCAATAAATGCCATAACAACAATGCTGAACATCAAGACAAAGACAAAGTCACGATCAGAAAGACCAAACTAAAGTCAGGAACCCAGTAGATCAATTTAGAAAACAAGGCATATTTGTGAAATGTTTATCTATGGTTTTTTTTTTATCTGTAGATTGGATAAAGACATGGTGAAGCTATTTAAAACCACCATTGCAATTACTAGAAGGTAAAAAATCCAGGCACCATTTCCCCCAACTAAGGGAAAGGTTACCCTTGCTACTGGAACAAACTGTGATGCACTCAAGGCACATGAGACAGCAAAAGATACTAACTTCAAAATATAACAGTAAAATCCTGTCCTTAATGTCAAAACAATATTTCTTTCATAATTAAGTAGTTTATTAACAACAAAGGTTCAAAAACAAAATAAGAACCAAAGAAATCTAAACAAGGATTGCCTAAAAATGGCAAACCAAAGACCAAAGGAAAAAAGTATGTGATCCAATAACCCAAGACCAGAGGCAAAAGTTCAAAAAGCCAGGTAATCAAAATCTGAAATCCGAACAAAATCAAGCTGAATCTTTTCCTTAATAAATAAATGACCAAGTATAATATTTTTGTCTCATTTGTTTACCTGGGTTCTCTTTATCTACTTTTAGGACTTAAGTGAAAATCTGATGAAGTTTTAGGTCATATTTATGCAGAAATATAGAAAATTCTAAAGGGTTCACAAACTTTCAAGCACAACTGTAGCTAATGCCACATTACTGAGCTAAGGATCCCGAGCTGTTTCATCAATGCGCTATACCAGTGCATGATCCCCAACCTGACCTGACCTGAATCTGATCTGTTGACAGTCGTGACTTCATTTAGTTCTGCTTGTTTAATGTTCTGCAAGTTATACCAATGGAAGGAACTGACTTTCTTAAGTTGTATGTATTCTATAGCTGCTGAAACCTTACCCATTAATAAGAGGGTACAGAAAATAATACATATATGACTTATGAGAAATTTGCTGCTTATGTTGTTATTTCACAAATCAAAATTAGCACATTGCTGGTGCTGTATAATCCCTTGTATGTTTTGTAATGTTAATTTTCTGCCACTCTGCTCAACATACATATATAATAATTTGTTATTTTAGAACAGGTAATCCTTTGCATTAATGCATATTATAAATTAGCATTTGTGCTGGTCCTCAAATATAAGAATCTGACTTTAGTGACATGTGACATTTTTTTCTCCACCAAGTAGGAATCAATTGACTTAATTAGTCAAGTCTGACATGAACTCATGCTGTAGATTAGAAAAAAAAATATTTGACTATGTATGTAGCATACTATTGGACAAAAAAAAGCTTCAGTCTCTCTCTGCATTTCCAATATTCATTTTCACATTTGATTCAGGCTTGTTGAAACTTGTTGGAATTAAAATTGTCACGCATCATTAAGTAATCCATTTAAGCTTAGCTTTGGAAAATGTAATTTTCACACACTTTAATGCATGAACTCATTTAAAAATAGGCTGAACCTGGAATAATGGAGCTTTGATATGTAAAAATATAAAAAAATGCATGCAAAATGTATAAGAAGTGTATAAGTGTTGTAAGTGCCACATGGGTTAGATGGGTATCCCGACCAGAAAGGAAAATGGTTCCTTGCTTGCAAGGGGGGCTTCAAGAGGTCAGTCAGGCATCCTGGACAAAGAAGGGAAAGGGGCCATACCCAGATGGGACCTTCCAAAGGGATGGATAGACAGCCTGGACAGAGGAGGAGATTCCTTACCTGGACAGGAGGCCCCGGGCAAATGGATAGGCATCCCGACCAGATGTGGTTCCAGTACCTTCCCTGGATGGGGGAAAAGAATGGCATGAGATGGCAGCAGCCCTCTATATCGGTGCCCATTTGGGAACCAGCAGGGAATGTCAGGGATTGTAGTCCGTGGGCGCTGCAGGTAGATTTGCTCCCTCCTATATTGGATTTCTATATGACCTGGAAGTACTTCCAAAGGGCAGCAGCCCTGGCACCAGATGTGCTCTGGGTTCTCAATAAAAGGGACCATACTTCCTTATCCAGGTTTAATTGGACCTGGGAAGAAGGAAGGCAACACTTGATTGGAGGAGGGCAGTGCAGTGCAGAGATGAGAGGTGAATTGGAGGAGAGATTACTTATGCTTGTGCTATGTTGCTTTTGTAGGTATTGTGTAATAAATACACCTTTTATTTGTACCCAGGACTTCCTGTTGTGATTTTGTTAAGGGCTCACTGGCACTCCATTTTCATCACAGTGTATATGATTTTATTATGTAGAATTTGTCCAGCAGGATTTCAGGATGGTTTGTAACAAAGTTTAATTATGTGACGAGTCAAGTATGAAGTGCACAATAGTGTTTTCTCCTAAGTCTGAAATACTTCATCTCATCTTCTTTCATGAATACAGAAATCTTGTAAAAACAAATCTACCACCAGCTTCCATCAAACATATTCCTAAATAATGATTTACAGGAATTTTCCTGACTTGCTCTTTTGGTTTTCATTCGACCTCTGAATTAATCAGTGTCTTCTTGGGTGCCTTTGATTATATGTGACCTTTGTCATCAGAACTCTTCCACTCTGTTCAAAGCCTCTGCCCTCACTGCAACTTCTACGTATGCTTCCAGCGTCTTGTGCATCTTTCAGGCTTGTTGGGATAAGTTCATGCCCTACTGCCTTCCCAGGCATTCCATTAAAGGGTGGCATGTACTGCCTAATTAGGTTAATTCCATACTGCGTAGGTTAGGTGCCATCTACATATGATAATTGCAAATGATTAAAAATACCATCCATTACAGGCTCAATGATAATACATTTTGTAGTAAATGAGCAGGTATACCTAATAAAGTAATAACTGATTGCTCTGTATCTCCCTGGCACAGTTGTCAGTGCTACAGAACCATGTGTGTGAATCCCAGTTTGGACACTGTCTAAGTAAAGCCAGCATATTTGATCCTTGTTAGTGTGGGGGTAAGTCAGCATATTTGTTCCATGTCAGTGTGAGTTTTCTTGTCACATTGTAAACATGATAGCCTGGCTCCCTGCAGAGATCTTCTTTTATGTGATGCTGCTTGGGTAAGCTGTATGTATGTATGTATGTATTTATTTATTTATTTAGATACTGTGGGGGCTTTCCACATCCAGGCAAGTATAACATATATATGTATTGTGAGAATTTGGAAATGCCTGAGAGCACTGTGGTTAGCTAATCTGTAATGATTTAGACTTTGAGGATTGAAAAGCTTACTGATTCGGCTGCCTTTTCACGCTTTTAAATTTTTAAGAGTTCCCAACAGGCTCAGTGTTTTGAACTTCAGTATGTGTTTCAAACTTATTGAGCTCATCTAAAAGTAAGATATCACTGTTAGAAATTTCAATGGCAATACCATTTTATCAGATGACAGCTTGCTTGAAAACTGGGTTTCCAGTTTGTCCTTGTTTTGCATTTTCATAAGCTTCTCAAGGTCACTTCTGGATTTTTGTATAACTGACTGTCAGCAGAAGGAAATGCAGCAGCCAGGTTTTACGTTTAATAGGAACATCATTATTAGTGAGGGTTTTTACATTTGAATATCATTACATTATCCTAGTCTGCACACATTTTTGTGTATTTCGTATGAAATAAAAGATCAGACCAGCTCTTGTAATTTGTGCCTTTTTACCTGCTTCAAAGCAATTGTATATGACTAAAATTAAATCATTTTAATGTTAGATGTAGTAATGTTTATAACGCACGCACCTTTAATTTTGTCTGATAAATCAAATATACTCAAAGTAACTTCTGGTTACACTGTTTTATGATTGTAGCAGTTGAAGAACCCAGATAAGCCAATGACAGACTCTGAATACAAGTATTCATACTTGTAGGCAATTCTATTAAATTGTTTAGAGTAGTCCCCATTTTTTGCCTTTTGCAGTATGTATACAGCTGCCATAGTAATGAAGGAAAATTCCCTTGACTGCGAGAAAGGTCAACTTTTAACTTTGACATATTACAGGTTATGTGCGCATAATTTGGACTGGACTTCAGAGTATAGTACTCGCCAGAGATCTGTGATCAAAGATCACACACACACATTCTTTCACATCTTTTCAATTGAATTTGCTGTGTGATCCAAGAAATAAATTGTGAAGCAATCCAACTTAATCACTTTAAGGTTTGCATTCTACCTCATTTCTGTGACGCACAGTACACAGCAGCCACTCATATTCCTTTAAAAACTAATTTGGCAGCATTATTGAACAGCCTCATTATCCAGTATTTACACATTCACATACAACATGGGGCTGCAAGAGCTCTGTTTGTATGCCATCTGAGCCTCAGAAGTACAGCGCTGCTTCTCCTAGTGATGGAACCTGCATTAGAAGGCAAACCTTTACGTTTTTGTCCTCTACAGTACAGGATTGTTGGATGGCAAATGGAGCAGAGTAGAAATTAAGTGTGTGCAGGACACTAGTCTAACTACAGGGTATTTGTTGTCACCTGCCAATTTAAATTTAATATAGTGATTTGTAAATATGTAGTACAGTACAATTTAGTACACTTTAGTATGGAAGTGTGATGACAAAAGGCCATTCAAACCAACAAACCTTATTAATCCCAATCATCTAATTTCTTCTAAATAAGAATGAGTTGAGTTTTAGAGATCTCTAAAGTCATTCTGTCTACCATATTACTTGGTCACTTATTCCATGTGTTTATGGTTCTGAGAGTGAAGAAAAAACTGTGACAATGGTGTAACATCTGCCCTTAATGGTGTAACATCTGCCCTTAAGTTTCCGTTTGTGTCTCTGTGTACTTAATGAACTAATTTTGAAGTTAAAATATGATATCCACTGTAATAATTCCCTTCATTATTTTGAACACTTTCATCATATAATTACTTAATTTCTGTTGCCTTAAGCTGCAAATGTTCAACTCTTTCAGCCTCCCTTCATAACTCATATCTCTTAGTCCTGGAATCTACCTAATTGCTGTTTTGTGCAATTTCTCTAGTGCTGCCATGTCCTTTTCATAATATGGATATCAAAACCACACATAGTATTCCAGGAGAAATTACTAGTATTTTATATAATTCAAGAGTAACCTCCATTGACATGTATCCTGTGTGCTATAATGTATCACCTAGCATCCTATTAGCCTTCTTATTCACATCTGTCTGAATGGGGACAGTGATGAGTCCACTTTGAGTCTACTATAGGTCCTTTTCAAAAGGTGTATGAGTTGTGAAAATTTGAAGTTTCAGACCTCATATTTTTTATTTAGATTTCACAGTTTTGCTTCCTTTGCTTAATACCTTACATTTAATGTCAGTATATTTCATCTGTCATGAGTCTTCTTGAGCCTGTATTCTACCCAGGACTATCTTTCATAATTTGTCTGATTCTAGATTATCTGTCATTGCACTACACTTAGTATCGTTTGCAATCTTAACCAGCTTGTTATCTATATTATCATTAATAAAATAAGAAATAACCATAGAGTAAAGTTATGTTCACGGAAAGTTGGTATCACATTATATAACGTCTAATCAAAGGTGATGGCAGACTTGACGACTGTAGATGCTGATCTCTTTGCCTTCCGGATATCAGATTACATGACTAGTGTTTGCAGGGCATAACAAATTACATAACTGGCATAACTTTCCAGAACAGGTTCAAATTTCAAACGTTTTATGAGCTCTCTACATTCCGGCAGCCAGTTAAATTGTAGACTAACAGTGCAACGATTTCCAAGTATGGTGAGTTTATCCTCAATCTTGGCCCTTTTTTCTCCTTATTCCACTCTGTTGTGATATAACAAACACAAGACATCTGACAGATGAACCTGTCTTTTGTTTGCACAGTCCAAAGCATGTGTATTACTCATGGCTTGTGGCTGCAAGTCTTTTTACTTCTGGTTAAGCATTCATTGGTTGTCAGCTCTCACACATCCACAAGCCTGTCCCAATGGCTTAAAACAAATCAGACCAGTGTGATTTTCTTGGGTTGAGTCGAGGACCAACCTGAGTTGTTGGACATGTCAAACAGCTTGATTGGCAGTCACAGGAGTATAGGAGCATGCCATGACTGCACCCAAATCATTTCAATTATGTAAATGAAATCTGGAATGAAAATCACTGAACAAATCGTGTAGAGTGATGGGACCGTAAAAAACTAATTATTGTTTATCCATATTTTCTATTGCTCTTGTCATTCATAGATGTGCACTGCTAGTAACAGCATTTTTTATTCATATTTTGTGTCCTCGTGTGTAGGCAGAGAAAAATACAAATTGTGGGGGTGGACATTTGTGTTTTGAACCCACTATTGGCAAGGATTTCTTGCCATCATAGTGGATGTGATGGGAATTTCTCAAAGTATTTCCTTGTAAAAAAAAAAAAAAAAAACTACTTCAATAAAGTGACCCAGAGGAAAACGCACATAGACATGGGTAGAGTGGGCAAATTCCACAGCGACAGTGCCTGGTTCAGTATTTGATACTAGGTGCTGGATCTCTCGGATGGCAGCACAACCCATTTTTCACTGGTAATCTATTTTTTTTCTGGCTGTCTGTCAATGTCTTTGCTTTCATGGTTGTTTCATAATAACAGTGGGGTTCTTGGCAAAAAAAAGGCATAAAATGCTTGATTTAGTTAAGCAAAATCTGACTTTGGTTTAGAGCTGGGACAAATGAACTGTTATACGTAGATTTTTGGTGCTCAGTTGTTTTACTGAATTTCTGAAGCTGATCTGTCTATATGAGTATTACACACAAATAAATATATACAAGATTTCCATACTACAATCAGACTCTATACAAAAAACGTTTAAGTCATACAGTAAGAGATGAAAGATTAGGGTAATAGGTAGGACTGAGTAAAAATCTAGATTTTTCCGATTAACCATTAATCATAGTTATTTTACATGTAAATGATTTGATATTGATTCTTAAATTCTCAAGATCGATCTAGTGAATCTCTATCCTGCTCAATTAATATATGTAGAGTTTTGCTTATCTTCGTTTTTGGTGTCTAATCCAGTATATGTTGCTAATGCGCCTGTTAAGGCTTTCTATGGAGAACGCACTTTACTATCTCATCGGCACAAATCAGATGTGTGGACTTAGTACCAATTCAAATGGTGCATCCGTAAATAACAACTGGAAACAGCAAAGACATATGTAAGCCTACACTCAGAAGTCAAGTAATGTTGTAACACAATAAATTTGAGAAATCATTTATCCCAATGTCAGCCATAAACGTAATTTTAGTCAACTTCCAAACGAGTAGAGCCTAAGCAATCTACACAGGAGATGGTAGATAGCTCTAAGATTCCATTTAGTTTGCCTTGTGCCCAAAAAGTAAGAATCTTTAGAAGTTTTTATCTGTAAAGTTATTAGACCATATACCATTGTTGAAAACAAGGGCTTTCGACAAATAATGCATGTTTGAACTGCAGTATGTTATACCAAACAGAAAGCAAAAGTTATTGTACCTAGGCTTTATGAAGATCTTAAGCAAAGTATCTCCACATCTTTCAGGTTAGTGGAAAGAGTATTCCTGACTTATGACAGCTGAACATGTGGGGCAGCAAAATTCTACATGACATTCAAATGTCACTATATTAAAATTGACTCGGCACTTGTAGTGGATGTGTTGCAGAAAACCACAATACATGTCAGTCACACTGGGAGCAACCTCGCTGCTTATATGCGGAGCTTCTGGGATGTTTGGATATTGTTCCAAAAACCTTTCTAGCATTTCCAATGTGCTGTTCCATTGCATGACTGCATCAATCACAAGTTTGTGTGTTGGCAAGTCCAATAAACATTGCTTCTCTTTAAGCACGTGGCTAGCTGTAAAGTGAGAGTGTGTGCAAAGCAGCCGACATGAAGTAGCTCCACAAGCTGTACTACACGGATCATATTAGCAGCGTTATTAGTCATGATGGCTGGTTCTTTTTCTCTTATGTTCCGTTCATTCAATGCCACTGTCAACAAGCATCAGCTTTAGACCCTTGTTTTAAAAAAATTCCTTTTTGTCTGAGGAGGAAATGTAAGGACATATTTTCAGGACTTGTTAACGCGACTGCTACAAGTGAGCAACTGAAGATATGTGTAACTTGTAGATTTATAGAAAGATATGAGTCTTCCTGCTGCATCTTTAATTCTGACTAATTTGAGATTATTTTAAATATACAATAGGGGAATAAATTTGACTAATAGTTTGGTTGACAGGTGTCTACATACACATTCATAATGCACAAATAGGTTATTGAATAACATTTATTATTTAAGAATATTTATTTTATAATATTTCTTGCAAGATGATATAGATGTTTTATAAAATAGATGCAATTGCATTGTATTAAAATAAGGAGCACCCCATAATATGTCTGGAATCTGATGTGGCAATACATATCTTAGTAAAATTATGGTGAATTTTGAATGCAGTTCTGTGAATATTTTTTTTTCCTAAGCAATGATATTTTGTTTCACATCTTCCAAATACTGATGTTGTCTGTTCTTTACAAACTGAGTATTTCTTCAATGTTATTCCATGCTTATGCATATGTTATGAAGTCACTATGTAGAAACCCTTTAAATAAAGTGTTACTGAAATTTGTCACATTGTATTCATGTTCTCTATGCATGGTTGAGTAATCTCTTAAAAAAGTCAGCACTTCAAATATATCAGTCAAGATAAAATCAATGTCAAATCGAATAGGAGCATAGTGAATCAAAATCAAATCGGGAGACCAGTGTCAATACCCCGCTCTAGTGATAGGCAAAATAGGTATCTGTTGAAAAGAAGAGATTAAAAGGCATTTCAGAAGAGCTAGAAGTTACAATTTCTGTTTGGCAATTAAGCAAACTGTGGCCTAGTGGCTTTGGCTCTGGACTAGAAACAAGCTGGCTTCCAATTCACAGTCATTCTTTTTCTTTTTTATAAGGTACATCGACCAAAAACAAAAGCGCCCTCTTAAAGGATTTCTTTAGTTTTTAAATCATGTGGGTCTCACATGTTCATTCTTTTCTGCTTATACTATAGTAGTCAGATCCACCTTACTCCACATTGTGAGAAGGGACAGCACAGCAGTAACACAGGCGATACAAACCCACCCTGGACTACAGATTTTCATACTGTACATCTGCTGGAAAGTGGTTGATGTCAGTGTGCTGCTTTGAATGAATAGATGCATGTGAGTTGATGTTTTGAATCCTATTTTCTTGGAATTGATTACTTTTATAAACATAGAGAGTGTAATTCTCAATGGTTTTGTGCGCTAAAAGCTATCGTGAGTTTTGGATCTTCCATTATGATGTCTATGCTGAAGCTAGAGAATACGTTTGTGAGAGATAGCAGTCAAGATACCTCTTAATCGTTAATAGAAGAGTGCAAAAATACACAACACTGCTGAAGTAAGACTTTAGTAACCAGGCTTATAATGTACAACTACAAAAAAATGAATACAGCCAGAAGTCATTCTCATTAATTTAACTATTCTGTTTTATGTCATCTCTATTAAGATATTTCACTTGAGAATTTACAAGAGAAAAATGATCAGCAGATAAACTTGCACAGTATCTTTATATTGTACATCTCACCTTTTGACTCTGTTCTGGCTGAAGGTTATATTGGAGAGCAAGATCCGTTATAGTTTGAAAACAAAGTTTATGTACTGTGTATATGACTAAACAATTGTAAGCAACATAATTTGGTACATAATTTCAGCTACAATATGTGCTGTATTACATTACCCTTTGAAAATGAATACTTAAAATAACTAAGTAAAAGATCCCCGACTGTGCTTTTCATAGTATTACAATGGGGTTCCTTTTAACATCACTAACTCAATAGATGTTAACTGTACAAATGCCACCTTCAAATAGTTGATTCTAAAAGATGAACAGTCATTTCCTCATAGTCTTATCTTTTTTATTAAGCTGATGTATTATTAATAAAATAAGATTCTATTCCTGTAAGTTAAGACATTGCTTCTTCTGCGTTTGCAGTTCTTTTTGCATATAGTATGAATGGGAGATTAATATACCTGCTGTATAAGAGAGCATTGTACAAAATTAATGCTATTCTAAATTGAATCACTAACCAAAATAATTCAAAAATAATAGTTCATTGCTTGCAGTGGGCTGGCGCCCTGCCTGGGGTTTGTTTCCTGCCTTGCCCCCTGTGTTGGCTGGGTTTGGCTCCAGCAGAACCCCATGACCCTGTAGTTAGGATATAACGGGTTGGATAATGGATGGATGAATGGATAGTTCATTGCCATTATATTATACTATTAACTCTATATTTCCCCTGCATAAGATATTATATGCATGCATATATTAAGAATCAGTGAGTGAATGATGCTTCTTTGTCACTACTGAAGTTTGTTCGGTTATGGAGGCTATTGAATGGTATAGGCAACACCAGTCAGACTCAGTGGGAATGCTCTGAGTTTCTACTACTTGTGTTCATGGATGAATTTTAGTTTGTATGATGTAGAATTCTGCAAGTCTTTAGAAAACTGTTTTTTGGACCTCGCTCTTAGCAAAAAAAAAAAAAGTTTGTTAAATTACTATGAAAGGGTACACCTGGGCTACTCCAGTGCAAAATATACCAAACAAAAAGCCATATGTTTTGTTGAAACTGGGGTTCCTCCTTGGATTATGTTTAAATCTTCATTAATTGCAATTTTTTATCTAATTGTGTGTCCCCTATTTGTTTTATTGTATTTATGTATTTGGTTTGTATGTGGGTAAACTTGTTTTCTCATGTTCTTTGTGTTTTGTGGGGCCATCATTAAGGAAATGCCCTCAACCTATAACCTATAAACCTATAAAAGCAAATTTTTGGCAGCTCATTTGGTTGCACTTTGGTAGATACAGATTTGTTTTGTGAGTATTGCCCTTCTTTCGATTTTCTTGGTTTTATTGAATTTTTGCCTGTCTGAATTTTAATGAATTGCTGTGTTTGAACTTAGTCATCATGTATTACCTTTTATGATATACTACCATCCTCTGCAGCTTCACTCATGTAGTAGTGAAACAGCACAGTGAGGAGGGTTGCCCAGCTCCCTACTCCTGATGTCATGCTTCCCCCTCCCCACAGCCCGCAGCCTCTGTCTCAGATTAGCATGAATATATCACTCCTGCAAGCGAACTATGATTCTTAGCGCAATGAGAGAAGTCACAAAGTCAACCGGAATGTTCAAGCAAATTATAGAAAAAAACCCAATCTAAAACTATTAAGTAGTTCTCTCATGAAAAGTGGACAGACAGGTGTACATTGGATTTTATATATATATATATATATATATATATATATATATATATATATAGAGAGAGAGAGAGAGAGAGATTTAAATATTTTATTTTTTTTCTTTATTTCTTGTTAATTCAGTCCTCCTTAATAAAGGTTACTTCATTACCATATATTACATATGCTAGGAGCACTTGAAGAATGATTTATATGGAGTTTAGAATTCTTCACGTGCACGTGCTGATGTAATCAAAATGAAAGTGGAGAAGCAACACATTCAAACTGGAATCACTAATTGTGTTCAGTTCCACTGTTCACATGTTCTACAGACACTTTCTTTATCCCCATCTCAATGACTGGTCAAAATGTATCTCTATGTGAAATGTAAATCTGGCATAGCTTCAAGAGCAAAACAAGAGGAAGCTAATGTCCTTTAAAAAAGGACAAGGAGGGCACATAACAGAACATGTTTCCCCATGGTTAATTAATGTACAACTTTTATCAGTATTTGAGAATTGAATATTGTTGTTTAGAATTGAATATTGTTGTTTAGCACATTTTATTTGACTATTAAATGTTTTAATTTTTTTTTTCTAAAAAAAAAACTTCATGTTAATGGTCTATCAGCAGGTACATCTATCAGCATGCACTTTATGGCAATGTGCATTTATGATGATTCCAGAAAAATGAAATTCACATAGTAAACAGTCAAATCATCACTATTTAAATATGAAATATTCTAATCTCATTTATTGGAGGACTGTCCTACTACAAATATAAGGGCTCACAACAAAGACTAACCCAAGTTTGGAGGAATTACCAATGTGAAAAGGTCTACCTTCATTAGGGATTTGTTGCTAGTCAGTAGAAACTTTGTTTGCAATACTGATTCTAAAATCATAAAACCTGCCAATAGCGTGAGACAAACATAAATAGTGATGTCCCATGTTGCAATTTCTGGCTGCCTCATGGTAGCCAAGGAACATCACCATTAACAACAAAATGGCGCTGTCCATCAATGAACACAACAGAATGGCAAAGCTCATGCTCAGAAACTATAAACAAATTACCAGTATGAAAGTTACAGGCTTATATGGTGGTTGTTGTAATATGCACAGTGTACACTGAATTTTTTCTTTGCATGTGCTAATCAACATGATTAGTGAGTATTCTTTAACTTAAATAACTGCCTTACCACAAGCATTCTGTCTTCCTTACCTGAAAAATCTCAGAACACCTTTATCATAATTTAGCATTATAACAAATTATATATCAAATGTTACAGAGTCTTCTCTATGACTCAACCCAACTATAAGCCCTTTTTCTGTGGACGTTGTTGTAATTGGGTTTTGTCAATAATCCTTTTATACCATGCAATGGATAGATAGATAAAATTACAAATGACAATAATGTTCAAAATGAAAGTAAAATGCAGCTTGCATGCAGAAATTAGGGTGTGATTTCAGTTAAATCAAAGGGAATAATTGCAATATACTGTAACCTAGTGCAGAAATGAATTGCAGTAGTTAGAATTTAAAAACAAAAAAATGTAATATTATCATGGCAAATCCAAAAGAGAAAACTTTTAATACATACTGTATTCACATTTTTAAAACCAGCTTTTAAATAACATGTATTCATTCATTGATGCATTTTCCAATCCCAAATATTCCCATTCATGATCAGATGCCTTTTGTGTTGAAGGTGTGTTTGTATTTGAATCGGTGTATTGGACCAGCATCTCTTCGATGACTGGTTCCATTCTTGACACTTATACTGCCAGATTAGGCTTCAGCCCTACACAGCTCTTCACATTAACCATTAAAGAGTTGTAGAAGATGTGAAGGGTGTAACTACCCACATTAAAGCAACGTAGTCTCTCCTAAGACATAAGAGCCTGCTCTACCCTTTATTATCTAATTCCTCTGTGTTACAAGACCAGTCCAACCTGTCATTGATGTGGATCCCCAAGTACCTGTGGCAATACACCAACTTAACATCTATTCCCTGAATACAATCTGAGCATTGAGGCTCTTTGGTTAAGTAAAAGTCAATAATCAGTTTCTAGGTTTTGCTGTTGTTCAATTCCCTACAATTCTTTCTGCTCCAATAAATAAAGTCCTTCACCTGATTCCTATACTCTGTCTCATCCCCTTTATCAATACACCCCATAAGTGAAGACACATCTGAGAATTTCTGCATGTGACATGACCTGATGTTTTATTTATTGTCTGAGATGTACAGAGTGAAAAGAAAAGAAAATCTATAATTGTTCCTTGTGGTGCTTGTGTGTTGCTCACATCCATATGAGAGGCACTGCTCTTGAGCCTCACAAACTGTGGTCTGCCTGACAGTCCATTATTTAGGGCACCATAGGCTCATCCATCTACATATCTCTGAGCTTACCCCTTAACGGGGATGGCTGTATGGTACTGAAGGCACTGGAGAAATAAAAAAAAAAAAATCATCCTCACAGTGTTTACAGATTTGTCCAGATGAGAATGAGATCAGACAGATAATTTATTCTTCCATTCCAGTCTTTGTCTGATAGGAAGACTACAGTGGGTCCAGGTGGTCTATCACAAGAGAACTTATATAGTCTAAGAACAGCCTCTCAAAGGTCTTCATGATGTGAGAAGTAAGTTCCACTGGTCTGTGGTCATTAGGTGAAGAGGTGGCTGCCCTTCTTATAACAGGAACAATGCAGAATGTTTTCAGCGGCCCTTTTTGCAGCCTTAAGCACAAGCCTTAAGAACTCGACGACTGACTTCATCTGGTCCTGTGGCTTTTCCTGTGTGTAGCTTTCTCGGTTGTCTCCTCACTTTGTCTTCAGTTATGTACAGTATAACTCATACTGATAGTCAGCAATAGAGTCGTCACTGGCCATTCCAGTTGAAGTGGTAGTAGTTGCTCATGTAGTAGGAATGTTGTTTGGGGGCTGGTCATTGGAAGAAGGTGACAATGGGAGGGAAAATTATACCAAAACTTGGTTTAGGGTTTTCGATTTCTTCATATCCCCTTTCTAGCAGCTGAGCCCTGGATTGTTTGAGTCCAATAATTTGACTCAGTCCATTTACAACATTTTTCATGTTATTCTGAGTGAGTTTTTTTCCCATTTTAACTTTGTTAGCTTCCTTTTCTCCATTCAGTTTTTTCTTTAAGAATCATTGTGCATCCTTCAGAGTCTCTTTTTCTCACCAGATTTGTATGCTGTCTGCTTCTCATTCAGGGGACTTTTTAGCCTCTTAGTAATCCAGGGCTTGTTGTTTGGAAAGCAATGCATCGGCTTTGAGAGTACCATTGTGTCGACACAGAAGTTAATATAGTCTGTGATGCAGTCCCTCAATATCATTCCCATGTGACATGCACAGCATTTCCTAGTCTGTTGGAAGCAGTCATTCAGCACCATTTCATCTCCAGGATCCACCTCCTCACTATTCTCGTGGGAACAGGTTACTATCCTAATAACAGGCTTGTAGCTGGAGTAAGATAGACAAGATTGTGGTCAGTGCAGCCCAAAGTTCACAAGTTTACATTTAAAGGCATCTTTAACGTTCTAATAGAGCAAGTCTAGTTTGTTTTTTCATGTAGTGTAACATGATACAAACTGATGGAAGTTTGCCATTGTTCCTTTCAAAGTCACATGGTTGAAGTCCTCACATATTCTAGCTGCAAGGTCAGAACAAATTCATCATTAAAGGTTTAGTAACAGAGTAAATAATTTCTGTTGCTAAATCTCCATTTGAAGAGGGAGGATTATAAACATTAATAAGGGTTATGGAATCTTCCTGGGCAAATATAATGGATGAATTCTGACAGCCGGAATTTCAATATATGAATTACAAACTGTAGTTAAGTAGCAGATACAAAATGATAATTTTTGGGTAAAATATTCCTTTAAAATTAATGAATCAATATTGTGTAACATTTGGTGAATTACTGTAAATTCATTATTTTTAAGGATTTTTTGTAAATTAATATTTTGAAGGAAAAGTAGGGAATGCAAATTGAATAATGCTGGATAATAACTTTTGGTTTTCATTGCTGCATGAAGTAAATTGTTCACTGGGGTTTGTCTGCTGTGGCTCTTTTCCTATTTTCTGTGCTGTGATTAAATCTTCAATGGGCACTTGTGTGCTAAGCAACACTTAGACAATGCCAGGAATTTGGTCAGTTCATTGATAAAACACTGAGCTGAAAGAGCGACTTGGCCATTATGTTAGTGCATCCAGGCCTTTCAGACTCGCCACTGTTAAGTGAGAGAGTGTGTGTGTGTGTATGTGTGTGTGTGTGTGTTCTTCCCATTGTGCTTGTTGGTGCTGTGGTGTTTGGAAGGCAGGACAAATAATCTTTTGGAGTTTTTCACTTCATTTTTTCACATTACCCCTGGCTGTACTGTGTTCACTGTGTAAAATGCCCACAGTAGTGGAGTTAAATACTTTTTATTTAATTTGGGTCCTGTTGAAGCAAAGAATGCTGTGATGTGGTAATCAAAGTGTAGGGCATTACGAAATATATATGGCTAGTACAAATGATCTCTTTTAACTACTACTTTTGGTTCTGTTTGTTTGAAAATCTCAATCCTCCATTCTTTTTATTTTAGAGATACCTTTTTGTTAGGCAGCAGAACAGTGACTAAAAGGGAAGAAACAAACTGGCATCTTTATCCTTTGAAATATTCAATAAAAATAAGGGCTGATTAATACTAATATATGCTTTATTTTTGGGGGATGGAATTGTTATAGAAAATGGTTACATTTTGATATTATTGGTCTTTCTGTTCTTTCCTCCTTCATTTTTACAAATGCTGTTAGGAGATAGTGAAATGCAATGATCAGATTAGGCTCTGCACTTTGAGACTACTTACCTGAATGTCTGGAAAATACAGATTTTTTGAAAATGCCCCTCATCAATGTGATGCTTTAGCTTAGATCAGTTTAAGATGGTCCCGATACAGAATGGGTGATAGAGGGTTGTCCTTTCCAGGGCTGGATTCTGCCTTGCACCAGATGGGATAGATTGCAAACCCCACAATCTTGAACTGGGAGAAGCAGGCATGGATAAGGAATGTATTTTATAATAGTATCATATGTTACAAGGACTGGTTGAACATTGTGTGAAGTTTGCACATTCTCTCCTTGTCTGCATTGGTTTTCTGCAAGCACTACAGTTTATTTGCTTCACCTCATCATTAGCAACTCTGCTTTGGCCTTGTATGAGTGAATGTGGATGTGTGCATGTGTGTTGCTTTGGACTGGCATCCTAAACAGGGTTGGTCACCACTTAGATGTGTGTATGGTATATAGAATTAGGAAAGTGATTTTTTTAGTACCTTTCTACTATTAATATTGAGCACTGTCCCAAGGCATTTATCAAGTACAGTTTTTATATATGTAGGCGACTTGCCTAGATTCATGCATATTAGCTAGGTGAAAAACATTGAACTGATTGGGTTTTAACAACCAATATCTTTGCCGTTAGACTTCACCCTTCTTTCCTTTGGTGATTCTGAGCTTTCTTAGGTTTTTTTAAAAAATTGCAAGCTGCTGAGCTGGCTGGTCAAAGCAGATTTTTTCAGAACATCCTTGTCATACATTTACTACATGACCACTGTGCAGTGTGTGCTTGATAGGATTTCATTGTAAAAATCCTTTAACAATTTTGAGAGCTCAAAAACAGCAGCCTCTTTTGGCTTCAGCCAGCACTAGAATAGCAGCAGGGATTCCATTTATGAAGAGAGCCAGTAAGACTGACCATCACAGCATGAGAAAAATCAGCTTGTAATCACCTCCTAGCACTGCCCTGCTTTCCCTTACTAGCTAAGAAAATTACTCCGTGACAGTGTGGTTCAATTCATCATAAATGCAGTTTATTGACAGGGCATCTAAAATGTTGTCAAAGCATTATCAAGACATATAGATATATTTAACACATGAAAATAAACTCTTTACAGATACATGACCGCTGTAAAAATAATCATTGCTTTACTAATGTCACAGGCTAGCAGCATTTCTGGAGTGTGGATAAACAATGTTTAAAATAGGGTGTGTTGAGTTGGTTACACTGCTGGACTTTAAACACAAGACTTTTAGTTCTTTGTCTGATTAGCTACATGGGAGCATGGGAAGAAAAGCTCTAAATAAAAAAGCACTACTTCTGCACTGATTTAGTGAATATATTGGACCAATAATTAAACCATTCTAAATCTCTCTGTAAGTTCGGGGTTAAAAAAAATGTTTTTATTTACTTATTTGCTGGTTAGGTGTAAATATACTGTTTGCGATTATTCATATCAAAGGTCTACTTATACATAGAGTGAGTTGGCTAATTGATACTTTTATATGTGATTCAGTCATGTGCCTTGTCTGATGCCCATTGTCGATATAAGTTATGAGCTCTAAGTTCTTTTAGCTTCCAGAAAACATTTTCATATAACATTGTGCCTACTGCCCTTTTTTCTTCCTGCCTCCCAAAGTTCATGGTGATTATTTTGACTGGTGGCTGCACACTGGCATAGTGTGTTTTAGGGACCTAGCGTCTTTAATATTTTGCTTTTTTAATTCATCAAAGGTAGAGATTAGGACTAGGTGATATACCAAAAATTAACTGATACCAACAATAAAAACTGAACCAGTTTTGCTCACATTCAGTATACTCGGTAAAAGCTTTCTAATATTATGTGTTCTAATGAACTGTCCCCTTACAAAACTACAGCACCCTGTCCCAACAGTAATTTCCAGTCACATGCTATCGCCTCATCCCACACTTGCTATAATGAGTGATTATGCTGACCCATGGTCAGGCAGGGATAACTCATATTCAGTACAAATGGAGATGAGCTGGTACATAATAATTGAGTGTTGATTATCTTCTTATATAATACGCTACCGTGGCTGTCCATTTGTCTGTCCAGGATTTTAAATCACCTGTAGCTCGCAAACCGTTTGACTGATTGACCTGAAATTTGGTATACATATACTACATGACGTCTACTATCCACTTTCGGGGTGATGATTGACCTCCAAGGTTATTCCTCTTTTTATTTTATTGTAGAATCAACTCTGGGCAGTGGGCAGCAGGGCGGCCACCGTCGCCATCACTTCCCCTACCTCTTCATATGTTAAATCATTCTTGCGGCAGATTGAAGGCTTAAGTGCCAGCTTAAGTGAAAAATTAAGGAAAACGTACTAAGTAATTTCAATACAAACACTGACTTAATCAGTTTTAACGCTAAAAGATGGTGACGAAAGAAAAGAAGAAGTAGGCCGCTAGGGTGGAGAGAAGAAGAGCTGCTCAGGAAGCAGCAAGCACTTTAACCTCTGATGAATGCTAAACATACAGAGAAAGAGTATGAAAGATATGACTGCTCAATTCAAGTGTATTCTCTGCTCGTTATCGTGCAGTACGCCGTTACTGGTTTGGTTATAATTTGGTTTCAGCAAACAGGATACGAACACACAAAAGTCAAGTGTAAACACTGTTTGAAAAAACTAAACTAAACATGACAACTTTTTATCATTTGAAATATAGCCATGTCATATGATATAATAAATGCATGGCAAAGATAAAAGAAACTGCCAATAGCACTCATGCCAGAAGTGATTTCTCAAAGCAGCAGTCTCTAACATAGGTTTTCGCTAATGCCATTACATATGCAAAAGATTCAAAAAGACACTAACAAGTGCAATTTCTTCCTTCATAGCAAAATGACACATTCCTTCAGGAAACTTTTTAGCATGCTTTTTAGTGTAAAACAATTAAATATATATATTTTTCTAGCATTCTTGTTTTTAAGTTTAATTTTTATTACGTTTGAAGGGGAGCAATAAGAAGTCTTCAATATACAGTAGTGTACTACAGTTTCAGATCATCTGTGAATGTCAGAATGTTTCATAAATGTTAAATAAGCATTCTTCTGTTTGAATTTCCTTGTCCTAAAATTATTTGTAAGACATTCATGTCATTGTGCTTGTTTAATAATTTAAAACATAATTGGGCTTCGAGTCCTTGTAAAAGATTATGTGGCCAAGGTAGCTTGCACCTCCAATTCTTGGGTTGTGCTACACTCATCATGTCATCAGTGCTTGAATAAAACCAAGAAGAAGGTTTGAGGCACAGTGGTTGGGGAATATTTTTTTCATAACAAAGAGACAACCCTTAATATTTTATTTATATACAGTGCAGGCCAAAAGTTTGGACACACCTCCTCATTCAATGTGTTTTCTTTATTTTCATGACCATTTACAGCACTCCATCACTCTCCTTCTTGGTCAAATAGCCCTTACACAGCCTGGAGGTGTGTTTGGGGTCATTGTCCTGTTGAAAAATAAATGATCGTCCAACTAACCTGACTTCTGCACAACACAACTGCTGGTCCCAACCCCATTGATAAAGCAAGAAATTCCACTAAATAACCCTGATAAGGCACACCTGTGAAGTGAAAACCATTTCAGGTGACTACCTGTTGAAGCTCATCGAGAGAATGGCAAGAGTGTGCAAAGCAGTAATCAGAGCAAGTTTGAAGAAACTAGAATATAAAACATGTTTTCAGTTATTTCACCTTTTTTTGTTAAGTACATAACTCCACATGTGTTGATTCATAGTTTTGATGCCTTCAGTCATGAAAATAAAGAAAACACATTGAATGAGGAGGTGTGTCCAAACTTTTGGCCTGTACTGTATATTAGGCCTGGGAATGTTAGCACGTTAATCTTTGCAACTAATGTGGCCTGTTTAACTCATTAAAAAATATTGTCACATCCAGGGCCGGCAGTGAGGCAAATGCCTCAGGCAGTGCTTTGGTCAGGGTGGCATTTTCATGTAATATTTTTATTTATTTATTTATTTTTTAAACATTTCAAAACAATAATATCAAAAAATTAAGCGTGTACTTAAAGAATTACATACACATCCAGTACCATATTTATATACTACCTTTATTTTATGAACTAAAATTTTCATTTAAAAGTTTAAAGTTTCGTGTTACATGGTTCACAATGATACGCCACATGTCAATGGTGTTCATTTTCTTGATTTATACATACTGATATAGGTCCAGGGCATGTAGAGGGGGAGTTTATGGCTGTCCTGGTGCATCAGAGAAAAGTTGAGAAGGTAAAAATGCTCTCTTTTTTTCCATTTTATGTTTCTGTAAAAAGATTGAATCAATGTCATATCACATTAAGTGCTAAATAAGTTATCTTTGAGTGGCACCAAAACCAGAATTAGTCTCTAGTACCTCTGTATTTAACTCGCCAATCTGCCAGGTAGCTGACAGTGCTGACTGCCCTAATATAATGACAACATTTTATGAAGTAGAAGTGTAATGATTATCCCAACCCATTATTCCAGTTTGAAGTATCTTCGTCATTTTATGCCATAAATGCAACATGACCATCCAAGTAATGCATGGTGAGTTTTTTAAATGAGATAGTAGCTACATGGATTTCTTTTAGCATGCCAGGAGCAAAGGTGTAGGTAGGCCAGTGATTTCCAACCTTTTTTCTGTGGTGGCACATTTTTGTATCCCTAAAAATCCTAAGACACAGCACGATTCTACCAACCAAAAAAGCATTAAATCTCTTAGACGTGCTAAACTATCCAAAGGAATGGGATGGGTGTGACATAAAAGCAGCTAGGTGATTGCCATTCACAGACACAGAACTTACAAGCAATTTGGATGCATTTTCCAGGGTTTTCTTGGGAGAGAAAGAACAAAACCAAGAGTATAATGAGTGATTTGGTAATTGGGGTAGTCAAGGAAATTCCCACAAAATACATGAAAGTAGAAAAAGAAACTGTAACCACAGAGATTAAAATGTCCAATATTTAGTAGGAGATGGAAGTGGTAGCATGGAGTTAAGGAGGTTGAAGTGGGTACAATATTAATTTTGATAGTGGCCAATGAGATTGAAATGAGAGGGTGAATTTGTACTTTATTGCTCTTGTGAAAAGAATGGAGATAAACGCCATCGACTCAAAGAGGGAGGGGCAAGTTCGTTGTACCACGTGAATGTCACTGAGAGAATAAAACTGAATAATAAAAAAAACAAGCGCTAACTTTTACAAGTAGCCAAAATTTACACCGGGTGTTACAGACTCAAATCAAATGTATGTTTTTATTATATTGTAGAATGAACAATAATAATAATAATAGCAGTTCACTACTCAAAACATGGAGTGCCTGGTCTCAAACCTGGGACCTTCTGGTTATAAGGCAGCAGTTCTTACCTCTGCACCATTCAAGAATACATTTAAATCCCCTGTCGATTGACATTTGAGGTTGAGTTGACAGCCACATGTAAATCGAATGCTTTCTTTTTTCTTTGGTTACATTCTTGAATAAAAGCACACGTGTTTATTTGATATTTGGACTAAGTCTACACACTTTATATGCTTCTCATCATTATTAGTATAACATGGAAAAAGTTTCTGCTTTAGGTATGTGTTCAGCATTTCTTGCATTTCTCGCATTTATTTCCTTTCATCCTACACTTACCCAGATCTTTGTAGACACAGAACACACATGAAATGCATGTATTCCAAATAACGATATACTGTATCATTTGCGCTATACAGCTCCAGAACCCTCACACGCAGATAAGGAGTAGAACTTATTGCCCACGCGCTGAGCGCAGTCAAGGCAGGGAATGGGACATCAGGCTGCGTGGTGCTTCTGCTGATCGACACACTTAAAAAACAAAAAACGCTGATGGTAGAGGTGTGAAGGGATTTAAGGTAGGCTGGGATTACGAGTTTTTTCGTAGGCTTCAGGAATTCTAGTGTTAAAAGCCAGAGGAGGCAGCTGCACTGATCATCTCAAAAACGGGAAGGGATAAGTGTTTCCAGAATGTGGAAATTACCTCGGGCGGAAGCCTGTCTTTCCTTGTGGCCTTGCCGGTGCTCATTGACTCTAATGCCTCTAAGTTCAGGTAAAGAGATGGGAGCATCTAGAAGAGAAGCCTCTTCCTTAGTGAAACAGGGGAATGGAAGGGTATTAAGCAATGATTTGATATTTGAGGGAGTGTTACCAGAGTTATCAGTAAATAGTTTAGAGTAGTAATCTATGAATTCATTATTTATGATCAGGGGATCATTAGAAATCGAGCTAGATTTAGTATGGATAGAAGGTATGGAGGTGTTAAGAGGAATTTTTCTTAATCTTAGCTACAGGAAGTCTGCTTGGCCTGGCCCTAGAGACATAATAGCAAGCCCTAGTATGGCAGATTAAGAATTCAGCTCTCTGGATTAAAAGGCTATTAAATTTCCATCTGGTGTTAGCAATCCATAATTCATGTTCTTTATTAACCATAGAGGGCGTGCTCTTATTAAGAAAGATAGTTTAGACTCAAGGTCTTTTATTTTTTGGAGTTTAGTACAAGCCAAATGTGAGGAAAGGAGATAGTAAAGTCCTGAATGAAACCTTTAATTGCCTCCCAGATGGAACCAGCATTATCTACAGAGCCAATATTGAATGATAAGAACTCCACTAATTTTACATCAAGTTGTTCACAACTTGTTGAATTTACACCTTGGGGCGCAAGATGTTAAAAAAAGGAAGTATCAACTGTAAAGTATTAAATTATTGAGACCAAGGAAGCATCTGAAACCAGTGAAGTCAGGTTGTGTGATATGAAAATATAATCAATGAGAGATTGTGAATGGTAACAGGAAGAGAAAAAAGAGAAATCTGTGACTGAAGGATTAAATAACCAAAGTGAACCTACTGAATTAAGATTGGCAGTAAAATTACATAAAGAATATGTACAGCGAGGTGTGTGCTAGCCAACTGGTGGTGGAGATCAGTCTAGCAAATGAGTTTAAGCTGGTGTTTGTGTGAATTCTGAACAAACGTTCACAGTCAGAGAACTTAAGAAGAGGGTCAGTGAGGTTTGGGAAAGAAACAAATTTAACCCAAAATGTCACTACCTGATTTCACCACCTTAATTTGTAAGGTGTGGCGCAGCAGAATAAGAACAGCACATCTTTTAAAGCTAGTGCAGGAGGACGCCGTAAACCTGTAGAGCGTATTATTATAGTGGGTCACATCCACAGCCAATAGTTGTAACTCCTTAAAGCCACGTCCACATGGTGATGGTGGAGGAGATCGAGGAGGCAAGTGCGCCGCTGCCCTGAGTTCAGGGCACTGATGTTCCATGATATAATGTTAAGCTTTGCCATAATTAGGCAGAAAAAAGAGACTGGCATAAGATAGAACGGAACGACAAGGAATGGAAGTAACAGTGTGCTTTTGTGCGGCAATCAGTAATATCAAAAACATAAAAACCAAAAGTCTTCCCAGCTCGGTTTCCCTCCCAAACCCACCCTGACCAACCCACCAACTACCCCCAGTGGCAGGGACCCCACAATAAGTAAATGTATAAAAACAGAACCAAGCAGTGATGTCCCAAACCACCCCTGGACACAGGCCTCCCAGGAGTGTAACAAAAAAGGAACTACCATAAAATGAGAGCAAGAAGAGAGGCTAAAAACTACCCACACCCCCTGATCCTCATCCTCAGCCACATAATTAAAGAAAAGGAATGAATTATGTCTTGAAATAGTATGCAAAGAACAAAATAATGGAGGTAACTGCTACACCTGGCGACCCACAATGATACTGAAGACTCCATTAGGCCTGAGCACCCCCACCACCACATACCCATCGAATAGATAACTACATAGAGAGTCCCCAATTCCAAAGTCAGTGTATGTTAACACAGCGTAACATCGACATAATATGAACAATATAAAGGACATTAAAAAAAAAAAAAGCAATTCCAGTCAATATTAAAAATATTAAGTAAAATGGAAACCTGAATGGCCACAACATGGCTGGAACTATAGAAAGATCTTCATGGTGTGAAAGTGCCAGTTGAAATGAAGTTGTCAGCCACTGAAGTGCTTCAAAGGGTGAGTCAAATAGGTGATATGCTGAACCTAGACTTATTTTAAACTTTGCAGGATATGGCTGAAGAACCAGCAGTACAAGCTTTCTGGGTAGCTGGGGCCATGGCTTTTGTACGCTGTGCAGAGATTGAGCTGAAATTCTGGAACAAGCAGATCTATGAGCCTTTGAAATAGATGTTTTGAACATGGTGTACTTCTGTCAGAATTTGTTGGCGATCCGAAAACCTCAGAAATTTTATTATAAGAATCCGCGGGTTGGCAGCATCAGCACTGCCAGTGTACACACAATGAGCCCACATGATCTCCGAGGCAAAGTTGGAGAGGTTTGGGAACCACTTTTGCCACATTTGGGAGAGGAAGTAAATCGGATTGTCTCTCTTAGCCCCTTCTTTAAGACTGACAATTCTTAAATATTCTGTTCAAGCTCAATTAGCTCAAATAGTTCAGGCCCTAGGCAGCCATCACAGTGAAGTGTCACATGACTCCCCAGAATGTTTCTATTTTTTAAAAAAATGCAATTTCAAAAATTTACCAGTAGGAGTTTGTGAAATTTCACAAACTTGACAGTACAGACAATTTAAGATATCTCAATAAAAATGAAATTTCCAGACAAATTTCCTTGACTTGGAGCAACATTTGAATCAAGAGTTTAGACCTGAAAACTTCAAATTTTATGTGAATATCTTAAAAAATGATTGAAACAACCAACATAGGAATCTTCATATTATTAAATGACCCCAGGCAATGAACAGACCACTAGACACACGACTATCAATTTGCATTAAAAGTACAAATTACAAATCTAATGGATATGCCAAGAGAATGGAAAAGAGAAAGAATACTGAACAAAACTCCTAGATACTGGAGTAAAACAAACCTATGTCAGCTTATAGTTTTTGCTTAAAGCAAAATTATTGTTCAGTGTATTAAGGGATACATTATACCATCTGGACAACTAATGCAAATGTCCAGATAAGACAGGAATATTAATAAATATGTACAAAGGCATAATCCCAATGAGAAAATATAATTATGTTAAAATTACTAAATGGAGGGGAAAAGCAAGCATAGAAACACTAATAGTCTTAAAATTGCTTTTTTCAAATGCTAGCTGTATTAAAAATAGAATAATTGAACTGGAGCTATATGTAACTTCGTACAGACGTGAATTAAAAATAAAAACAGAATTCTGTCTGAGATGGAGATGAATTTAATATAAATAGATACACAATACTTTAAAATGAGGGGAAAAAAATAAGGTGGTGTTTCTTACCTTGTCATATTTTCCTGCTTAGAGGAAAAGCCAGGCAAGACTGACATGTTGCACTTTGTAACAAATTTTGTAGTAATGGAAACACATTTAGGTCAAGATATCATTGTAGAAAAATAAGACGCATGATATAAAGCCTAGAATAAAAAACAACTGTAAAAGCCAATTTTAATTTAACGGTGATGGAGGTGTTTTCTCTTTGAGTGAACTATGACAATAATGACAGATTTGATGTGTGTCAAATTTACATGTGAAGTTTTTTACTTATTCCTTGGAAAAACAGTTGTACTACTTGACCAGTGTAACCTAATGACATTCACGTTTGCATGAAACAATTGTTTCTTACATTTACCAGTACAGTAATGTGAGACTAGCTCACATTTTTCCATCGTATTTTTTCCCCCTGGAGTTCATGAGTGACTTGTGTAAGTCAGTCCCCAGTTATGGTAGAGGGCCACAGTGTCTAGGTTTTCACTTCAAGCAACTACTAAATGTAGAATCCATTTTTTTGCTGCTACAACAATATTTTGAAAAGAAAACTTCTGACTTGGCGGTCACAGACTTATTTCTGTTTATAAAAGAGCCCCAGAGCAGTTTCTTGACACACCTCTGCTGAATAATTCATTGGCTGAAAGTCCTCAGTGTAAGTGTGTCAGAGAAAGGATGTGCAGCAGCATTATTCATAATGGCGCTCAGTTTTGTTTTAATTCTCTGTTTTGCTACTATCTCCGATGCCTCCATGGTGTGTCCCATAACTGAGCCTGCCCTTTTTATTAGTTTGTTGACTCAGTGGGCTTCTCTTGAAGTGATGTTACCTGCCGCGTAGAATTTTCAGCATAGAATTTGCACTGACCGTCAAAAAGTTGTAGAAGATGTGAAGGATATCACTGCCCACATTAAAGGAATGCAGTCTCCTAAGAAAAATGATTCTTCTCAGCACTTTATGTATTTCCTCTGTGTTATAAATTGGTCTAGCCTGTCATTGATGTGGACCCCAAAGTACTTGTAGCAGTACACCACCCTTGCATCCACTCCCTGATTAGTGACCAAGCGTTGAATGTTTTTGGTATGCTGAAAGTCAATAACCAGTTCCTTGGTTTTACTGATGTTAAATTGCAGACAAATCTTTCTGCACCAAGAAACATGAAGCAAAGTTCTCCACCTGACTTTTATACTCATCTCCTTTATCAATACACCCCATACGTGCAGAATCATCAATGGAGGTGGGTAGCTTATTTCAACAGTTAGGAACTACACAGTCTGGATTGAGAGTTGATACCAAGCCTACCCAGATGCCGTTCAACAGCAGACCTTGAGTGATCAAGATGGAGCACAACTTCAGTACATGACCATAAAGAAACCATCACTAAAGTATAGCATTTGAGTTCATGATTAATTATAAACAGGAAAATGAAAAAATATGATTGTCTTTGTTGCATTTCACATCATGACTATTATTATATACTTTGCACTTAAAGGCTTGTGGGTAGAATTACTATCTCACATTGCTTGGAACCCGCATGTAGATGTGGGCTGGAGGGGCTTTGCATTGTGTCACCTGTACCACCCTCCCTCCATCTTTCCTTGTGTGACTGTTTTTGTGTGTGTGTGTGTGTGTCCTAAAATGAACTGTCATTATACTCTGAGTGAGTGCTCTCATTTTTCTCATCATCTGAGAATTCCAGTAAGTGACATGATCTGGTGTTGTATGTATAATCTGATGTGTACAGTGTGAAGAGAAAACAAGACAGGACTGTTCTTTGCAGCCATTGCATCTTTCATCACCCTAGCTAATTATAATAGACACGCCAGCATAGAAACCATTTTTCTTTATACAGTAGATCATTATCTTATGTTTATAGCTCTGGGCCTTCCAGTAATGTAATAATTTACACATTGCCTATTTACCGCTGTCGTTAATGATTTTTCTTTCAGGGGTCAATAAGGCACAGTACACCTATCTATCTATCTATCTATCTATCTATCTATCTATCTATCTATCTA
>JANRMT010062791.1:92470798-92502850 GCA_026402145.1 Polypterus bichir lapradei | reverse complement strand
TCTATCTATCTATCTATCTATCTATCTATCTATCTATCTATCTATCTCATAAAATCCAGAACACTGTTTTGTGAATAAAGAGCAAATAAATGAAAATAATTTAATTTCAAATAGTTTGGTTTATAAGATAAACCTTTTTTAGTTTTCTAACATATTTTAGTATGTATTTTTTTGCTATGCATGGTGATTGAAAACAGCCCTTTTTAAGTTGAATATTAACCCGTTCTTTTTGTGGCACGTTGCTTTAGCTGCCCAAGCTACGATATGTGTTTTGATATTCGGTTTCCATCCATTCAATAATATAAAATTACCCACTTTTCTTGTAAGCCATTGTAAAGTTGCATTAGATTCAGAATGCCTCCACCTGCAGGGGATTTAGTGTACACTGGAGAGTTTCCGACTGACTATATATTGTTTTATTGCTGGATGCCAGCTGTCTTAGGTTTACCTCAGCCGCACTTTATTCAAGGACAGTGGACCCCTAGAGGTTTATTTCCTGCAAGATATTTATCACACTGAAGTTTTTGCTGGCCTTTCCTTCATTGCCCCTGGACTCTGTAGTGTTTTGTGTTACAAGGTTTAACTTTTCCTATTATGTAGTTATTTTTAGGAGTGTTGTTTTTTATTGTACTAATAATTTAAGATAATGCTGTTAGGCGATATACTGTGCTTTGATTTGTGTTTTGTAAAGTCAGCCTGGTGGAGCAGTATTGCTCAAACAACTGCAGGGTCATGAAAGCTGTGTAAGGGTCTTCTCTACCCCATTCCAGCTGACTGATGGCATTGTTATAGGAAAGGCCTCTTTCAACCGTTTCCCAGCACTCTCTCACAATATCCAATACATTGTTTCTGCTCTTCTGATGGGAAAAGATGTGTTTTAATCTTATTAGGATATAGATGGAAACCCGGCATTTGTCTTGTGCCTGTCATAGTTGCTGTACATCCTGTCAGGTAGCACATGGCTTTCCTTATGGTGAATATTTGCTAGTAAACTCAAGAGGCTTTTATGTCAAAATGTAAAGACACATCTGTTTTTTTTTAATATATTTTTTTTATTCTTTCAAAGTTTGAGATGAAACGGAAACATGATTGCCTTGGAAGATCTTTGAATGTATTGTATAAATTTTGGGATGCTGATCCCTGATTCACAGTGCCCTAAAATAAATAAGAGAACAAGCGTGTAAAGAGATAAAACTTGCATTCAATTGCTTAGTGGACAGTTTTATCCAAAGTAACTTACAAAAGAGGTCAACATGTTAGAGTAAACATCAGTCTGGGGGACTGTTTGGGAACAAGTGTTACAGCATAACTTTACAGAATTGATCATAACAAGTGGAGAGCTCAGAACAAAAAAAAACAAGTTAGTTACAATTTCTATGTTTCAAAAGCCTAATGGCTACTATATACATTTACCAAACAAGAGCCTTCTTAAACCCATTAAGGGAGTCAGAATTTTCAATGGAGGTGGGTAGCTTATTTCAACAGTTAGGAACTACACAGTCTGGATTGAGAGTTGATACCAAGCCTCCCCAGATGCCGTTCAACAGCAGACCTTGAGTGGTCAAGATGGAGCACAACTTCAGTACATTACCATAAAGAAACCATCACTAAAGTATAGCATTTGAGTTCATGATTAATTATAAACAGGAAAATGAAAAAATATGATTGTCTTTGTTCCATTTCACATCATGACTATTATTATATACTTTGCACTTAAAGGCTTGTGGGTAGAATTACTATCTCACATTGCTTGGAACCCGCATGTAGATGTGGGCTGGAGGGGCTTTGCATTGCGTCACCTGTACCACCCGCCCTCCATCTTTCCTTGTGTGACTGTTTTTGTGTGTGTGTGTGTGTGTCCTAAAATGAACTGTCATTATACTCTGAGTGAGTGCTCTCATTTTTCCCGCTGTTATGCATTGACACCTTGCATCTTGTGGCAGATGAGCAGGTAGTGAAAATGGATGAAGGCTTGGACATTTGAATCTATTTGCTGATTAAATATGGATTGCTAAGAGATATTCACTGTCTGGAAGAAGCATATTCACATTTTCAGTTTTAATGGTTGTGTGCATCAGTTTGATGCCAATTAGTGCTTTCTTGCATGCCAAAGAGCATTGAAAAGATTTTCAAAGCAAATGCAGGCTTCGGAATGTGTCCTGCAGTGTGTTTAAGCTACAGGATTGGATTTCGATGACTGAAAAAATGGCATGGTCCTGTAGAGTGATCTGCTAGTTCTATACCCATCCATTTAATTACAGAACTGTGTTATTTTACCACCGACTCACAGGCTGCTGGAGCCTATCCTGTCAGCATGGGATGAAAAGCATTTCAGGATGCCAATCTCTGCAAGCTCTTTTTAAAATTTAAAAGATGCCAAGTAATTTATTTAAACATTTCTTAATCTTCCAGCCTGAAAGTGTTATACCAGCTCTGTATTTTAGTGTACTCTGGACTTGCATCAGATTTTACTGAATCAGTTAAGAAAAAGGCAGTAAACTACTAATGATTCATTACTTTTTTTCTCCCAGTAAATAAGCAATGATGCCAAGCTCATGTGTGATGAGAATTATGAAAAAATACAGGGTTACTAATGGGAAATTTCCCATGAACTCCTTTCTACTTGATATGTGCCAATGAGGGACACATCTTTGTGGAGTTTTCTCTTTGTATTTTGGTATGCATGACTATTAAGTTCATTGTCAATTCTGCATTGCCCCAGTTTGAGTCTGAAAGTGTATGTGCATGAGTGGGCCTCAATGACACCTCCATGTTTTGTTTCTCAATGCAGCTTGTGATAGTGTCCGGCCAGGAATTAGATTAAGTGGAATTTAGAATGTTATATAAAAGTTTGCAAAACACCTTGTCACTAAGTGTCACCAGGCTTTGATATTATGTGGACATCACATTTTGTTTTCATTATAACAATGATGCAGTGCCATTGTAGCTCAAGTGATGTTTTTTACGGTCTCTCTGCTAACACAGGAATAGAGCTGGAAGTTGAGCCTGTTGATGAATGGTTGGATATATCGCACAGGGACTACGCATAAATAGATCATATATGTACTTGGGGCTCATTATGTTAGCAACACCCATCTGTGATTGTGTGGGACCCTATCTGTCCTCCAAAACAGCCTTAATTCTTAAAGGCAAGGATTCAACAAGGTGCTGAAAGCATACTGATTTTGGGCAATGCTGACTCGATAGCATCAGCAGGTCTTATATTTATTTTGTCTACCCATGTATGTTATGAATCTTCTTCTTTACTGAATCCCAAAGGTACTCTGTTGGACTGAAATCTTGGGTCTGTGGAGGCTGCTGAATAAAAGTGAAGTCCGTGTCATGTCTGTGGAGTGAGACGATGCCTGTTTTATGACTCAGTGAATTTTCCCATTTGAAGTACTCAGCTAAAAAAATACTAGACTTGTGCTATAAAGGGACTGTCAACGTCAGCAACAATTTTTAGTTAGGATGTACCATTTAGATCATTCTCAGATACAACAACAACAACAACATTTATTTATATAGCACATTTTCATACAAAAAAATGTAGCTCAAAGTGCTTTACATAATGAAGAATAGAAAAATAAGAGACACATTAAGAAAATAAAATAAGTCAACATTAATTAACATAGAATAAGTGTAAGGTCCAATGGCCAGGGGGGACAGAAAAAACAAAAAAAACTCCAGACGGCCGGAGAAAAAAAATAAAATCTGCAGGGATTCCAGGCCATGAGACCGCCCAGTCCCCTCTGGGCAATCTACCTAACATAAATGAAACAGTCCTCTTTGTATTTATGGTTTTCACGGAAGGACTTGATGATGATGATGATCACGTGGACTTCTGGCTTTTAGTCCATCAATGCTGGGACATCATGGTGCTTTGAGTAAGTTGGTGGTGGCACAGGCCGCCACCACAGAAAAGCCGGAAAAAGAAACAGAAGAGAGAGTAGGGGTCAGTACGGATTTTAGTGCCACCATGAATAGTTATTATAATGAATTGAACATACAGAGTATCAGGATTAAGATAAAGTGAAGTTATGAAAAGGCCATGTTAAAGTAATGTGTTTTCAGCAGTGTTTTAAAGTGCTCTACTGTATTAGCCTGGCGAATTCCTATTGGCAGGCTATTCCAGATTTTAGGTGCATAGCAGCAGAAGGCCGCCTCACCACTTCTTTTAAGTTTAGCTTTTGGAATTGTAAGGAGACACTCATTTGATGATCTAAGATTACGATTTGGAATATAGGGTGTCAGACATTCCGATATATAAGATGGAGCGAGATTATTTAAGGCTTTGTAAACTATAAGCAGAATTTTAAAGTCAATTCTGAAAGACACAGGTAACCAGTGTAGTGACATTAAGACTGGAGAAATGTGTTCGGATTTTCTTTTCCTAGTTAGGATTCTAGCAGCTGCATTCTGCACTCGTTGCAAATGATTTATGTCTTTTTTGGGTAGTCCTGAGAGGAGTGCGTTACAGTAATCTAATCGACTAAAAACAAAAGCGTGAATTAATTTCTCAGCATCTTTCAATGATATAAGAGGTCTAACTTTTGCTATATTTCTTAAGTGAAAAAATGCTGTCCTAGTGGTCTGAAGAATATGTGATTTAAAATTCAGGTTACAGTCAATGGTTACCCCTAAGTTTTTTACTTCGGTCTTAACTTCTAATCCTAATGCGTCAAGATTATATTTGATAACCTCACTTAATCCGTTTTTGCCAATCAATACAATTTCAGTTTTCTCTTTATTTAACTTGAGAAAATTACTATTCATCCATTCAGAAATACCAGTAAGACATTGTGTTATTGATTCGAGAGAGCCGGTGTCATCAGGTGCTACTGATAAGTACAGCTGTGTGTCATCAGCATAGCTGTGGTAGCTCACATTGTAACTTGAGATAATCTGACCTAACGGAAGCATATAGATTGAGAAAAGAAGCGGACCCAGGATAGAGCCTTGTGGAACCCCATATAGAATATCATGCGTCTTTGAGTTGTGATTACCACAATTAACAAAGAATTTTCTCCCTGCCAGGTAGGATTCAAACCAATTTAAGACACTGCCAGAGAGGCCCACCCATTGACTAAGGCGATTTCTAAGAATATTGTGATCAATGGTATCAAACGCGGCACTCAGATCGAGGAGGATGAGAACAGATAAATGGCCTTTGTCTGCATTTAATCGCAAGTCATTTACTACTTTAACGAGTGCAGTTTCTGTACTGTGATTAGTTCTAAAACCTGACTGAAATTTATCTAGAATAGCATGTTTACTTAAGTGGTCGTTTAACTGCATAATGACTGCCTTCTCTAGAATTTTACTTAAAAAGGGCAGGTTAGAGATGGGTCTAAAATTTTCAAAAGCAGAGGGGTCAAGATTATTTTTCTTGAGTAGGGGTTTAACTACAGCAGTCTTAAGACAGTCTGGGAAAACCCCCGAATCTAATGACGAGTTTACTATGTCAAGGATATTATCAATAAGCGCGTCTGATACTTCCTTGAAAAACCTTGTTGGTATTGGGTCAAGGACGCAGGTGGAGGGTTTCATTTGAGAGATTATTCTATGTAAATCAGGTAAATCTATCCTGGTGAAAGAATTGAATTTGTTTATAACGGAGTACTGGGGCTTAGGAGGTTCCACAGTGTTGGGGAGATATACTATATTATTTCTGGAATGGAATGGAATTAAGAGGATTTATTTTGACAATCCCAACACCATTATTTGATCCCACAATAATTTACCATTGATTTAAGATAGGATGGATCCATGGATTTGTGTTGTTTGTACCATCTGCATGTTGCTGCTAAAACTGAAAAAAAAATGAAACCAGATTGCAATTTCCCAATCTTTAGTTGTTCAGTTTTGGTGATCACGTGACAGTCATTGTCCTTTACTAAGGTGATTGAAACTGGGTTATTCTTTAGCTGCTGTAGTTCTTTAAACACAAAGTCTGTATATTGTCAGTTTCCCTTCTGCATAGTGGTGCTCTAAAGCAGTTGAGTATTTGTGGCTCTCTATTGTATCTGAACAGGTCTGCCCTTGTTCCCCTGATCTTTCTCATCATACTATTTTCTGTAACCTGTAGAGATTTTAGTGCATGGACATCTTGGGAGACAGCTGTTTCTAAGGTGTTGGAACTAGCATGTCAGGCATCAAAATGCATACTATGCTCACACGTCTTACCATTCCCGTATTAGGCCAAACAACAAGTAGATGTTCTGTCCTTATCTTTATGCTCTATATATTGAATTACTGCCATATGACTGACTGTTTGTAGGAGGAACCTGGTTTTTCCATTTCTGATCATGCGGTTGGCTTCCTCACTTTCCCATCCTCCCAAATACAGCAAAGTCTGCCTATTACCTCCAGTTTTCTCCAAAAACTCTTGTGTGCATTTTATCTATATGTGTTCTGAGTCAATGCTGCCAGAACAGCCACCATATTCTTCATTTCTGCAGCTGTCTCCAAATTTTATGGGTTGTGGCAGGTAAGTGGCCTTTAAGCCCCAATTTAGAGTAACTTCTGGGTTACTGATGAAATCACATATAGATATTTTGTAAGATACTGTGAGAATATTTCCTCTCTGACAATTAAAAGGTGCATGACTCACTTGTTTTAGTTCAGGTGAGTTGACAACAAGCAAGTTATCCTACAGTGAAATGGAACAACAGTCTCTAGCTGGATACACTAATGCACACATCCACAATCATTTGCACCAGGTTAATTGAGACTCCATTCATCCCACCTTGCATGTTTTTTAGATATGTACGCAAACTGATAACACATGAGAGGCTTGTGCATACTCCACACATACAGTGACTGGGACAGATCTCTTCTTGAGTTATGAGGCAGAAGTACTACACACTGTATTACCACATGGTTGAACTTTTTTATAATGTATCAGTAGAGTGAAGTCCATGATGCCATTTTGAAAAGTCTCTATTGTTAATTACTGGGGATGTTTTTAATGAGCTGTACAACTATACATTGTTTCAATCAGAGAATTACCTTTGTCAACTGTATGATGTACTCCATAACATTTTTGCTGTCATGTATGCTTTTTGTTTCTTCTTGTGACGTATTTACATTTTTGTAACTTAGTATAAATGTTTATTATTCTGTAAAGACTGATGATAAATAATTGTTATGATAATAATAAAAATAATTGAATTTACAAAAGTAATTCCCATTGAGTGTAGGCAGTTGTTTCATTCTCTGTGAGCTGGCTAAGATGGTCACCATTTGTGAATATAATTCAGTCCACTGAGTTAAATTACATGTTATTAACTGATTGCCAAGTGAGCTTTGAAGAAAGCATGTTATATTGACAAGCATGTATATTGAAAATTAGCAAGAGTGTCATTGTCCTTTTTTGTGAATGTGAAAAATTATTTTTAGTTGTCTTTGGCTATGTTCACACTGCACCTAAAAGTGGCTCCATTCTGAATTTTACCTCATATCTGTTTTTTTTTTTTTGGCTGATCAAGTTATTTTTACAAACAATTCAAATCTTATATGAATATTTATAGATGTCTGACCTGAACGTGGCCCACACGTACAAAATAAATAACAAATTTGCCAATCATTTAAAACCTAATAGAGCACCATTAACACCAATAGTTTGCACACTGTTGAGCTACTTAACATTGTTTTCAGTGCAGTACATTTGCTAGTTTGTGACAACAAGGAAGAGTAAGAGAAAACTGTATGTTTTTTTTGTGCTCACTTACCCGTGCTTTATCTGTACATAGAATACCTATGGACATGGGACAGGAGCCATAACTAGTGGGGACAGATTTGTTGAATATGGCTGTAAAACAATGGTTTGACAATTTCACAATATCAGATTTGATTACTTATTTCAAAATCTGTCTGCAAGACCCAGAAAAATCCTACTTGAGGCATGCCATTTCTGTCAGAAAAGGTGTATCATTTGGGCTGTAGTGGCTGAAAGTAGTCTGTTACCTTGCTTTTTTTCTTTTGGAATTTGATTTGGTGCTATAATCTATCTTGATTTTTAATTCAGAAATGTGGTGAAGGCTTCATAAACCTTAATGCAATACTTGTTGGAGTATACATCTCCAAAGGGTTCTAATTTAGGAAAGACCCATGTCACTTTCCAGTCTCAATTATATATATAATTTCTTTATATCATGTCTCAGTATTACATATGAGTGGAGAAAGTGGAACTAAGCGGCAGTGAAAACATAGCCTAATATAGTGTATGCATAGTAGTTTGGATATTTTGTGATTAGAAATTCCCTTTTATGTTTAAATGGATGTGTTTTTTGCTGTACTTTCTTGATATGTGCTAATGTTAATTTTCTCTTAACAAATTTTGGATAAAATGATGCTTGATTTTTCATGAAGATCTTTTTATTTCTGTGCATTATGTTTAAGGTGCTACTTTACTTTTGGTTATTCATAGTTAACATTTGTACTTCTAATTATTTTCTTGTTACTGCATGTTACCACCATATAAAATAATGGGAAATGGGTATTTATTTACTGAGTACTGATTATGAATTGTTGTGAGTGTGGTGGTATAGTGGTTAGTGTTGATACCTCACATCTCTGGGGACTATGGTTCAGCTCCTCCATTCTTATTGTGGCAGTGATTCTGTTAGTATGGAGTTTGTACTTGACTTTCTGTGGGCTCCCTTTTCTCTTCCTATATACCAAAGATATGTAAGTTTGATTGGTGGGCAGCTCTAAATTACCCAGTGTGCACACAATGCTGCAAGAAAAGCATTTTTCACCTCCTGATCTTATAAAGGAAAACATATACTGTATATTTACAAAATGGATGGCTGGTTGGATAATTGAAATTAAATTCCATCATGAATCTATAAAGATGTAATTTTTAAGGTAAATAAATGGCTATTTTATGTCATATCATTATCTACCTAATGGATTCTGCTTGGAATTATATTTGAGCCACTGCATTCCATTTATTTTTAGTGTTTATGGAATCTGCTCAAGTGTAACCATGACATTTTATTGATGGAATATAGATATGTAGCGCACAAAGCATATCAGAAGAAAAACTTCACATCCCATCACATCTAGCCTTGCCAAACAGCTGGAAGTTTAACAAATGCTGACAATAAAGGAATAAAGGATGGTTGGGGCAGTGCGGATGTCTGTGAATGGCAATAGGCCATGGTTTTTTTTTTGGTCAAATTGAAAATAATGATTTGACTTGTTTGCCCTTGAAGACTGATGGCAAGCACAGAACATCTGCACATAATACAGGCATTCATGTGTGAGAGGGAGAGTAAAATGTCTAAAACAGGAACAAGGAAGTCCTACACTTGCAGGGCTAAAATCTTTAGAGAGAGCCTCAGTAATGGGAGATTGCTCAGTTGACGTTTTCCTGATCCCCTTATCTGTAGTCTATTACCTTATTTTTTTTTTCCCCAATCATGTTGCTAATGGCTAATCCCATAATTTATTAACATATCTTGAGATAATTCAACAGTAACAGGGTCCTCTGCAATGATGAGGTTAGAACCCATCATGGCCTGTTGTGTGTACCACTTAAGGTACACTTGGCTCCCATGTTTTTTGTAGTAGGCAATTCGGATGCTTCCTGATGAACTTCATAAGACATCTTTTTGATCTTTCTTTTCTGTAATACAAAAATCAAAGATGCTACAAACAGACAAACAATAATCTTATTGCACTAACAAGGAAGCGCAGCAAAAAATAAGCCAGAAAGACATTACAAGGATGATGGCTAAATCTCCTAAATTTCAGACTTGGCATGCACATTAAAAATGTAACAAAAGGTTTGAGTTTTAAAACTTCTAAGTGAAATGCTAGTGTGTTTTCAGTTATGGCAGGGAGACAAGTAGATAGATAGATAGATAGATAGATAGATAGATACTTTATTAATCCCAAGGGGAAATTCTCATACTCCAGAAGCAGCATACTGATAAAGAACAATATTAAATTAAAGAGTGATAACAATGAAGATATAACAGACAGACAATAACTTTGTATAACGTTAACGTTTACCCCCTTGGGTGGAATTGAAGAGTCGCATAGTGTGGGGGAGGAATGATCTCCTCAGTCTGTCAGTGGAGCAGCACAGTGACAAAAGTCTGTCGCTGAAGCTGCTCCTCTATCTGGAGATGATGCTGTTCAGTGGATGCAGTGGATTTTCCATGATTGACAGGAGCCTGCTCAGCGCCCGTCGCTCTGCCACGGATGTCAAACTGTCCAGCTCTGTGCCGACAATAGAGCCTGCCTTCCTCACCAGTTTGTCCAGGCGTAAGGCGTCCCTCTTCTTTATGCTGCCTCCCCAGCACACCACCGTGTAGAAGAGGGCACTCGCCACAACAGTCTGATAGAACATCTGCAGCATCTTATTGCAGATGTTGAAGAATGCCAGCCTTCTAAGGAAATATAGTTGGCTCTGTCCTTTCTTACACAGAGCATCAATATTGGCAGTATTCTGTGAACAAAATCTCTAACAGGCTAAGCTATGAGCTAAGCTGAGGAAAGATGCAAAATCAGTTGAAGGACTTCCTTTTCCCAGCATCTGTACAAAAAAACTTTGTTCTTAAAAATTTGTCACTTAACTCACCTATGCACAATTTATAAAAATATATAAAAGAATGGTAACATTTCCTTTTGCAACTAGTTACATTAAGGCTTTAAAATATAATAATAAAATCTCAATATAGACATGAGGACATATAGCAAAATGATGTGCTAAAAGTAGAGCATTATACATGATGATGGGGTTACTGGCAATTGAAACGATTTCACAGTGGATAATCTAAAGTTCAAGGTAAAGATGGTAGCTTAAAAAGATCTCATAGTACAATGTGTGGTGCTAGACAAGACAAAAATATTACTGGAATTACATTAAAATTACAGCACCACCTTTAGAGTTGTCTAATAGGCTCTGTCTGTGCAAGTAAATTCAAAATCGCTGACCAGATGAACATAAGCGGCAATGGCTTACATGTTGTAACAGTTATTTATTGACCACAATATTGTGCTGATTATATACTATGCAGAGAAAAATCCTTTTTAAGCACAAATACAATTAGGTGGTCTTAGACTAATATTTCTCTCCCGCCTGTATCATTAAATTGCAGAGCAAGTGATATTTTGACAAAGTGAATAGTTCAGAAGGCTTAACCATGAATATCCCTGTTGCCCAGCTTAAAATACTGACTCTACCAAAAAAAAGTGCTCATTAACAACAAAGCCAGAATAAAGTAACTATAGATTTTAGTGTTGACAAAACACAGCCGATGGGTCACATATTGGATCTTACCATCACATTGTTGGGTTGTGGACACAACCCATTGTATTTTGTCTTCCAAGGACTCAAAACATTAATTTGACACTGACTAGCAACCTGTAATGCACATGTTTTTTGCTAGATACTGTACATAGGAACCTTATTAATCCTGAAGGAAATTGCAGGGTTACAGAAGCAGACAAAAAAGACACAAATATATATATATAATAATCTTAAGTATGCTAACAGGGTACAAATACACATATAACAAAAATTATTTATTAGTAAAATAATAAAGTGTGGGTATTTATAAAGTGTAAAGCTGATTAGAATTGCATATACTTATCAATTACAATTTCACAGTACAAGATGTCAGTTACTGGCACAGTATTTTGTATATGACATCATCGTCTGTTAAGGTGTCTGCCAGACCAGGTCAGTACCATTCAGCACGCAGAGAACAATACTATCTTGGCTGAGGGGTGACTGATTACTGAGTGTAGAAATTACCTCACATCGCACTGCATGGAGGAGCATAGTTGTCTCAGTCTGTTACTGAAGGTGTTCCTTTGTTTAGTCAACACGTCACACAGGTGTTGAGAGTCATTGTCCAGGATAGTTGGCAGCTTCCTAAGTGATCTCTGCTGTACCACTTCCTTCTGTGAGCCCAGCCTGACTCCCAATATTGAACTAGTCTTTTTAATCATTTTTTCAGTCTGTTGGTGTAACCTGCACTAATTCTATTTCCCCATCACATTACCTCTTGGAGAAATACAGTAGCCACCACAGAAAACATGTTAAGAATGACCTGCATACACCAAACGATCTCAACCTCCTTATGAAAATAAAGACTCTTTGACCTTTCTTGTATACAGCCTCTGCATTAGAACTTTAGTCAAGCCTGTCATCCAGATGCACCCGAGGTATTTGTATGTCCTCCACCTCCATCAATACTTGGTCATTATTTGTATTATGAAGAACATTACTCAGTGCTTCAGTTGTTTGGGCACTCTAATTGTGTCTATCTAAAAATCTTAATATTTTGAATTTTTCTATTGTGTCCGCTAAATGCAAAACAAGAATCTACTCTAAACTGACTAAGAGTAGGAAAAAGATGACTTTCTAGTTATTTAGTAACTTATTACTACATCTTATGCATACCAAGAAAAAAATGGCCTAGGGATCAATCAGCTGTTTAGTTTTGCAGTGATGGTTTTCTACTTTAATTTATGAATCTTGCTGAAAATGAGAAAATGTATTTTATATAGCATTTTGCTAGGGAAAATAACATACCAGACTACAGCTACAAACTGTTATTTGCATATTTCTAAAGGCTGAAGGACTTGTTCAGGGTTACTCAGTGTGTCAGTAGTGAGGACTAAGAACACCTGATCACACTGACTGCCTCCGGAAACGAGTAAATGGATAACACTGTGTTCATTGACAAGGAATAAAGACATAGCATATTTGGATATGTTTGGCTGTCATGGGAAGGTCACTATTTTCATGTCTATTGTGCTTACAAAGGTGAGAACTGTGAGCATTCATCATTGGCTTTTAGACACTGTGGGTACTGCCTGATATGTCCTGAGGTTCTGCTGTACCTTCTTAATACAATGTTATACCATTATTTGGCTCCTAGAAAATTTCTGTTTATTTTTTACTTTTGTATAAAATCCTATGAATGAGTTAAGTGAATAAGGTCAAAGGCTGGAACACTCTTAACACTTTCCCTTTATATTCCTAGGTTTATATAAATTTCATGAGCTCTGCTATTAGTGAATTTGAGGGCTGTACTGTGAGTTGTGATTTCTGTCTCAAGCATATTGTAAGAAGACAGAATACCAAAATAAGATTATTATTCTGGTTTTGCGTAGTCTCAATCAGGCAACATATTTTTAGATTGCGTTATTCATAGGGATAAACATCCCAATGTCATATTAAATGTACAGTAGAAAAGGCAACTGCTAAAGCTTTATATTACATTGATTCAGAACTCAAAGAGTCTCATTCACATAGCAAGAAATGTCATTCTGTTGTCAATATACTGTATGCTATGATGCAGTGATCAAAAAATGGGGATTCATTATTTAAAAAAAAAACACAAAAAGCACCATATGGTAACTGATAAAGATTTTGAGTCTCTCTCTCTGTCTCTCTCTTATTGAGAAAATAGTATGTAATAGTAGGCTGACTATAAAAATGTACATTCTTTAGAATTCCTCTTTTTCTATTTTCACTTCTGCTATCTTTTTCCTGCTTACATGTCCTGAGCATGTTTCAAGCTATTCATTCTTTCAGTCTTTGGGAATTGGTTGCTGAAGTGGTGATGTAACTCCTGGCAGAGGCTGGACATAACCAGTTCACAGAGGAGGCTGCGTCCAATAACTGGTGCCTGTGCTTAATGAGCTGGCATAGCTCTTCTTAGATCGGTGCTCTTTTTTCAATAGGTTAATTTTTCTTCTGCACATTACTGCACTGAATGAGTATCCTCTCTCACGCATCTTTGTGCAAAACAAAAAAAAAAAAGACGGCAGTCCCTAATGAAATAGGTCAGTAATCCACAGCGGTCTCAGTGATACTGTACCATTCCCCAGGAAACGATGCTGACATGGACAGTGTGAAACTGGGGAGAAAAGTGCAGTATTATCCCCTGGGTATTTTCTGTCTCTCAATAAGGAACTGTTTCAAGAAAGTTTGCAACAGTGAGTTAATGAATGGCAGTGATTGTTAGAAAATGATCCTCTTAAAATACTGCAGCTTTGCGCTCTTGTTCATCAATGCATGACTGCAAGAACAAAGGAGGATTTTGTTCTAATGTGATGCGCTCACACAATAAACCGTGTCTCTATATCTGCAGTGTATTAGGGTGCAATATCGAGGAGGCAGAAGTGACTGGAGATTTCTAATAGTACTTTGGCTCACCTGATGGATCTGGATTATTTTTCCTCTGAAAATAATTGAAGAAAAACAAGAGGGCATCCATCATAACTAATAGTGATATATAATAATATAAATCAATGAGTATTTTGTTAGGTTGAATCACTGGATACTTATTGCTTGTTTTGTTGTATGATAGTACAAAAGGCAGCCTCCCTGGTACAGTGTGATATTTGTTGTGACATAGTGCAAATGAAGGCAGTGACTCAAAATCCCACTCCTGTATCACTTTGTGTCATTTAACCCTTCTTCAGATTAGCCTCATGAAATGTCTCTATATATTGTGCTGAATGGAAACAAGATGCTCTCTTATCAAAACTTGCTTGAAGAAGGGGACTGAGCTGCCTCGAAAGCTTGCATATTGTAATCTGCTCAGTTAGCGAATAATAGGTGTCATGTTGCTTGACTTCTCATTGCATTCATTGCAATGGCTAATATGGTTCAATACTATACTACAAATGAAATCTAGAAAGACTAGAGGTCAACGTGCATCTCAAAGACATAGGAAATGACCTGTATGTCTGTCATAATGTTTTGAAATTATTATCAATACAAATGTAGAAATAGTGTGGGAAACAGAAAGTAATCAATAACATCAATTAATTATCAGTTTTGCGTTTGGCAATTCCAATAAATAATGAGAAAATTTTGAATGACTTCCTCTAACACTTTTCTGTAGATTGATAGTTCCAGCCATTAGAGTTACAATTGTGCAAAATGCTTTCAGGGCAAGATCCAACCTGCGAACGCTGCAATCAAGTTTCAGCCTCACTGGGTCACATGTTTTGGGCCTGTACCGAATTAATATCATTCTGGAACAAAATCTTTAAATGCCTTTCAGACAGCCTTGGTGTCACAATCCCTCCTAACCCACTAACAGCTGTGTTTGGGGTTCTTCCAGATGGGTTTAAAGTGGAGAAGGACAAACAAACTGTGATTGCCTTTACTAAACTACTGGCACGCAGACTTATCTTGCTCAACTGGAAGAATCCTAACTCTCCTATTCTATGTCAGTGGGTAACTGATGTTGTATACTATTTGAAACTGGAAAAAAATCAAATTCTGTGCAGAACTTTTTCAAAACCTGGCAGGATCTAATCAATAACATTTTAGAATAAGCTTTTAAAGCACAGAGGAAGCAGATTCTCTCCACTTTTTCTTTTTTTTTTTCTCCATTTATTTTTATGAACTTATTAATTAATCTATTTACTTATTTTTATTAGCTTTAAGTTTTACTCTGCTAGCTTAGCTTTGTTTCTCAGGGGTGGGGGTTGATTTGTTTTCAATCTTATTTTTGCAAAAATTGATTTATTTGTATGGAATGTTGTGTGATTTCAATAAAATCAATAAATTAAAATAAAGTTAATATCAAGGGAAATTAAGTTCACTTGTTTTAATAAAAAGAATAATGCACTTTATGTCAATATTAAAGCAGTTATATTTTATGTATAACAATAAATTATAAGACAGATGTGACTAAATTTAACACAGATTAGGCCGTTTTCAGGTTTTCCTCGTTTCTTGATTTTTGTTTTGAACTTAGAGTGTGGCATGACAGTCAGACTAGCTTGAAGGCACAGCAATGAGTGAAAGAGGTCTAAGCAATTTGAAGTGTTTTTTTTTTCAAAATTAGTCAAGCTTTTAAAAGATAGAAGTTTCCCTGATACAGTCACGTACTTTGTACACACTAAAAGTAAAACATGACAAAGCAGCTCTTCAGCTGGCTGTTCATGAGAAATTTAGAGTTCTTATTTGTCTTGGCACAGACGTTTTTTGATATCAAGCCTTTAAGGATGATGTCTGTTGTCATGTGGTGTTTTTTGTTGTTAGTCCAGATTCAAGAGAAGATTTTAGTCTGATTTGGAGCACAGTCTTTGTCTTTACCATATTGTTTTGTTACAGTGATTTTGTGTCATCATCTTGAGTTTGCTGTTAGATTCTTTGCTGTGTCCCCTAAAACTTCATAGGGGAAAAGAGTGACTATTTCTGGAACAACAGAAGTTATCTTTTTGAAGTAATGTTTCTTCTTAGTCTGCTCATACTGGGCTTAGTCACTGGCACAGAGCTTGGCTTGTAAGAGATGGATCTTAGCCCAAGTTTAGGATATCTAGCTCTAAACCTCTATGGAGAGTAGCTTCCAGGACCAGAAAAAAAACGGCTTTCTGCTCACTAGTGTTATGAAGATAGATAGATAGATAGATAGATAGATACTTTATTAATCCTAATGGGAAATTCATATAATCCAGCAGCAGCATACTGATACAAAAACAATATTAAATTAAAGAGTAATAAAAATGCAGGTAAAAACAGACAATAACTTTGAATAATGTTAGCGTTTACCCCCCCGGGTGGAATTGAAGAGTCGCATAGTGTGGGGGAGGAACGATCTCCTCAGTCTGTCAGTGGAACAGCACAGTGACAGCAGTCTGTCGCTGAAGCTGCTCCTCTGTCTGGAGATGATACTGTGCAGTGGATGCAGTGGATTCTCCATGATTGACAGGACCCTGCTCAGCGCCCATCGCTCTGCCACAGATGTCAAACTGTTCAGCTCCGTGCCTACAACAGAGCCTGCCTTCCTCACCAGTTTGTCAAGGCATGAGGCGTCCCTCTTCTTTATGCTGCCTCCCCAGCACACCATCGCGTAGAAGAGGGCACTCTCCACAACCGTCTGGTAGAACATCTGCAGCATCTTATTGCAGATGTTGAAGGACGCCAGTCTTCTAAGGAAGTATAGTCGGCTCTGTCCTCTCTTGCACAGAGCATCAGTATTGGCAGTCCAGTCCAATTTATCCATGAGGGTCCTGGGTCTCCTAAAATCCACCATCAGTTCCTTGGTTTTGCTGGTGTTCAGGTGTAAGTGGTTTGAGTTACACCATTTAACAATTTATGAAACAGATAAACACAAGATGACAAAAATTGTTTGATTCCTCTAAAAGAACCACAGACCTTTAAAAGGTTTCAAAAGATCAAGATACTTTAAATATCCTTTAAAATCTACAAAAATGCTATTTAGGGGAGTGTAGCAGTGAACCTTCTGGCTCAATAAGACAAATCCATAAAGTAATTGTTTTATTATAATGCAAGAATTTCTTTATTCAAAAATGAACAGGCAAAAAATGGTAAAGACCAAAATTAGGAAAAAGAATTTGCCTAAAAAAGGCAATCCAAAATGATCAAGCATAAGATCATAATCAAATATTGATAATCCAGTACAAAGGACTCCAGAACCAAAAAAATCAATACTTACAATATGCATTCTCCCAATATTAATCAATGAACCCCTGCTGGGGCCATCTCTATTAACTTAGTATAAAGTTTAAGGGTGGTCCAAGCAGCAGTGACATCACTGCTACAACACAAGAAATAAAATTAAACAACATAAAAACACAACATTTACAAATGAAATAATTAAACAACACAATATCAAGGAGAAATATAATTTTACAAAAGGCAAAACAAAACCAAGAATAGAATTAACAAAATACTAAAAATTCTAAAACAGTAAATATTTAGGGCTGCCATATTTGTTATTGTATTTTGTGTTTGTATTTTCTTAGTTGACTGATTGTCTCAGTACTGTTTATGTGTAGGCTTATTATGGCGGCAGGTTCACCACATGACTGCCCTCCAAATATTGGGCAAAATGATCCTATGTGTGGGAGTGTTTCAACTGAAAATCTTAAAAAAATGGTTTCTCATTGTGTTAAAAACTGATGGTGCTTTAAAGAAAGCTCTAGCTCAATGCATGAACACCTGAATAGAAAGCATTATGGAAGTATAGCAACAGACAACAGTTATTAACCCGCTCACACTTCCTTAGCAGTTCGACAATAGTTCTTTTAATGTTCTGAAGCCAGTTATCTTGAGAAATTCATGCTAGTGACTAGTGTTGGGACGATAGTTATAGGCATGGTATTTCTTCGGACAGAACAGATAATTTGTCAGATCAATGTACTTGTCATTTGTCACCATTATTACTTGTGAGTGAGCTGAAGTAAAATAATGTTTCAATTAATCCGTCCATCCATCCATTATCCAACCCACTATATCCTAACTACAGGGTCACGGGGGTCTGCTGGAGCCAGTCCCAGCCAACATAGGGTGCAAGGCAGGAAACAAACCCCAGGTGGGGCGCCAGCCCACCGTAAGGCACACACACACACCCACACACCAAGCAAACATTATGGACAATTATAGGATTGCCAATGCACCTAACCTGCATGTCTTTGGAATGTGGGAGGAAACCGGAGTACCCAGAGGAAACCCACGCAGACATGGGGAGAACTTGCAAACTCCATGCAGGGTGGACCCGGGAAGCAAACCCGGGTATCCTAACTGCGAGGCAGCAGCACTACCCACTGTGCCACCGTGCCACCCTGTTTCAATTAATAAACTAGCTAAATAATATAGACTAGTCTGTAAAATGGGAGCACAGTGGCACAGTGATAGTGCTGCTGTCTTGAAGTAAAGAGATCAGGGTTAGCTTCCAGGCTCTTCCATACATGGATTTTGCATGTTCTCCCCATGTATGAGTGGGTTTCCTCTGGGTGTTGTAGTTTCCTCCCATAGTCCAAAAACATGCAGGTTAGGTGAATTGGTGACACCTAGTGAGAGTTTGGTGTGTGCATGTGTGTTTGCCCTGCGATGGACTGGCACCTTGTCCAGGATTTTCTCCTGCATTGCGCCTTATGCTACTTGGGATAGGATCCTATTCCCCACACCATTACTAATATTCTCATAACCATACTGTGGAAATTCATCATTTTAGATACTTGATGCTGCATCTGCCTCAGCACATTGTCACAAAAAATTCCAGAGCAAGGCATAAACAGAGAGCACACTAGCCATGGGACAGGATGTGTATCCATGGCAGTCAAAGTAACACATTATTCAGGCATTTTGCTGTAGGGATAAAGGAGCCCCAGTTGTGTTTCCTAACACATTTCTGCTAAATAATTCATTAACCGAATGTTCTCAGTGTCAAGATATGCAGCATTATTCATAATAGTACTCAGTTACAGTATGTATTTATTCTCTCCTTTGCTACTATCTCCATGAGTCCAAAGTGTGTCCCTTAACTGAGCTTGCCTTTTTAATTAGCTTGTTGATTCAGTGCGCCTCTCTTAAAGTGACGTTACCAGCTCAACACTGGCACTGGCCATCACAGAGTTGTAAAAGATGTGAAAGATGTCACTTCCCACATTAAAGGAACACAGTCTGCTAAGGAAGAGGAGCCTGCTCTGCCCTTCTTACATTGTTTGTCCTTGTTCTGGGACCAGTCCAACTTGTCATTGATTTGAACCCCCAAGTACTTCTAGGAGTTCACCACATCCGGTTCCTGAATGGTGACTGGACATGGAGGCTGTTTGGTGTGGTGAAAGTTAATAATAAGTTCTTTGGTTTTGCTGATGTTAAGTTGCAGACAGTTTATTTTTTGGTTCAGAAAAAAAAAAAAAGTAAAAGTTCTACCTTTTATATGTTCTTCAGAATTTATTATGAACTGGAGATGAATTAGGATAATTGTATTCCTTATGTTACTTATAAACTGCAGTTGTATTAATTTCTTGATTATTTTAATTTATTTTGCAATACTAGCAACCACTCTATGGGCAACACATTAACAAACTGGCAGGGAAAAAGGATGTATTCCTTTTTTATAGTGTGTGCCAGAGCCACAATACCACTTGAATGTAAGTACATGTCAACAGCACTAACATAGGAAGAATCTACTATAAATAGTAGTACAACGAAGTAACACTACAACAGAAGTACTACTCCCTTAAGTTTCAAGAGTTTCAAATCCGGCCAGCTTGCATGTCAGCATGCCTTTTTTATATTTTTCAGTTTTAATGCCACACTCCAAAAATGTGCAGGTGTGGTTCATCAGCATATTAACCATTTCAGGGCTGAATTCGACTTTTGTCAAAAATTCAGGGGTAGAGGACAGTAATCGGCTATAAACTGTGATGAAACATGCCCTTATGTTTTAGTTCGACTCTCTTTGCTAGAAGGAAAGTTAACTAGCTTTGTTGATTTAGCCTCGATTCCCTACGTGAGTAGCAAAGAGCAAATGGTCTCTAAAATGGCATTGACATCTGGCAAGAGACTAAACACTCCATGGATGTTTCACATATTATCGTTGAATCAGACTCTGACTTTTCTGACTTAGAATTTGATGCAAGTGATCAGGAGATGGATATTGAAAATTAAAGTGAGGTACCAGCATCAGCTGATCAGTCCCCAGTTGATTGTGGCACTGAACACATTTGTGCAGCCGATACGCCAACAGCAGCATTTGCCTGGGAGGACCACCACTTATGATGACAAAAGGTTCAAACCGTATTGCATCACGCTGCGACTGTCACCGCTGCCCTACTGTGCATTCCTGCTGGCCATCGAGGTGCCCCTGAGCAGCCACTGCCAACAGAGATGCCAAACATGTGCCAACAGAGATGCCAAATATGCGCCAACAGCAGCAACAGCACATCGCAACAGACATTTTATGTTGATCTATGTGTGAAACCATTGCTCTGTGTGCTTTTCAGAAAACTGAGTTTTCTGGAAAAAATATTCAGCCCTCAAAGAGTTAAGATTAGACTAGTGTCTAAATTAATGCAATTAGTCCATTCTCTGAACCCAGCTAATTCAATTTCATGATTGAGATAAGCCAAAGTCTGTCCTGACAACACTGGGCACAATGCAGGAGCGACCCAGTGTTAGATACTAACCTGTCATAGAGTACACTCATGCACACACTCACACTCGACCACACCAGGTCTAGATAAAGTTACCAGTTAACTACGCTTGCAAAACTTTGGGATGTATTAGGAAACTGGGGTACCTGGGGGGAAAAAAAAGAAAAAAGCAACAATCTTTGGGAAGAATGTGTGAACGTTACAAAGAGGGAATGATCAAATGATGATATAGACCAAAGTTCCAGTAAGTCTTTAGCATTAACTGCAGTATGCTAAATACAATTAAGGGCAAAGTGTGCAGGGAGATGAATTGTCACAAGTATGTGACCAAAGATAAAAAGACTTGGAGGTAAAGAGAAAGAAGAACAATAGGTTGGTAAAAAAGAGTAAGCCATCCTGTCGGGCGGTTTTCTTTGTTTATTTGGTCTGTCAGGTGTGGAGGACTGCCGGCTTCCCATGCCGGTCCTCACCCTCAGGCCGCCAGGAGGAGCTCTCCCGACAGCAGGATCGTGCCCCGAGGTCCAGCAGGGCCTTATGGACTTTGCAGTGTTTATACACAGCCCTGCTGGATACCTTGGGGACCACCAGGAGTCGCTGTGGGGGGGCTTATGGGCTCTGTGATGCCGTATGACCCGGGAGTACGTCACGGTCACGTGACGGGAAGAAATGTCATGCTCCCGGGTTGAAGAAAAGGACTGATTGCCCTGACCCGGAAGGAATTAGGAACTATGGACTGATGGGACAGAAATACCTCCGGGTCAGGGGCTATAAAAGGACTGTGGCTCAGTCCAGACACTGAGCTGTGCTGGGTGGGAGAGGAGCAAAGTGTCTGGGCGAGGAGGAGAGTATTGTTAAAGAGATTGTGTTTATTTAGTGATTAGTAGGAGTAGTGTGGAGGGTGCTTTGTGCACATTGTTGTTAGACAAAAATAAAAAGTATTGGACTTTTACCTGGTGTCTGGAATTGTACCTCAGGGTTCAAGGGAGTACTAGCGCCCCCTACTGCCACACAGGTTACTTCCTTCCTTCTGTGTTTGGAGCATACCACAGACCTCCTACTGTACAGTAGACCTCTTCTTGTGAAACAATGTTGATGTTTACTTTCTGTCAGATCCTGAGTATCAGAAAGAAATTATGGACAATTAATCCTGCCTATTGTGTTTTTTTTTTAAATTGTATGTTTTCACTTCTTGGTCATTTTCACTCTAACTTATTCTTTTTATAATCTTGCTTGTCAGTTCTGTTGTTTACAATGCTTTTCTCAAAAACCCAAACCTGATTTCTAAACTGCCAATCTTAGTGATACATGAAATCATTTATTTTCCAGCTGAGAGAGCGCCACCAGGTCCAGCTGCCCTGTTTATTCAGACATGACTGCTTACCCTTTGTCTATTTTTAAAATAGGTTTACATTTCATATTTTATACATATCTGACCTTTATTGGTTGTCTGAAGCCGGTGTGCTCTCTGGTTACATTATTAAATGTTTTACTCAGATATTTTATTCTGCTTGGCTGTCCTCTCATTCATCCTACTAGATATGTTTGTTTTTTTTTAACAATTAAAAAAAAATGCTTCATTGCCATGACTTGGCATCTAGTTCGCAGAAAAATCTAGAAACTTAGTTGTTTCTCTTTTAATTTATTAGGCCTACCTCACACACCTCATCACTCTTATGTTCTTTAAACCGAGAAAGCTTTATTCTCTCCTGTTTGTAAAATTAGTTTGCTCCTGTATATTTTCCATAACCAGAATTATGCCAAAATTATCAAAAAGGTTTTGCCTATTCAGGAAACACATAGGAAAGATGAAAAAAGGTAGAAAATACATATCAAAAAAGGTATGTCCTGGTTACCATCACATAATTAAAAGAAATTAGTACTATTATCTATAATCTATGTTCAGTAATGGAGCAGAAGATGCAAAAAGAGGCCCAGTTGCATCACATACAGAATTGAAAGAGATTGTAAATCACATGCAGGGCATTTCAAAATAAAAACTGCATACATTTCACAAACAAACTCTGTAGCCCTTTAGGGCTTCACTAAGCAAACTGCACTGCCCATTTGTCTGGTGGGGTGGTCCTCTTTAGTCTCCCACCTCAACAGGTACTGCTAACGTTGGAAGACATCTGCTGGTGTGGCTTTCCCACTGTTCTGTCTCTATTGTACTACCCTCTGCCCTGTGCCATTCCTGTGACATACGTGACCCTAGCAATGTCTTACTCTGGCTCATCCATTTTATTAACCTGTTTTACTCATTTTAATAAGGAAAAAACTGTTACATGTTCTTGTATTATGGTAAGCAGATGCGCTGCAATGTTTTATCTTATTATTTATAATTTATATCGTTTGTAATTTAATCTAAAATACATTTTAATTCACTTTGTGGAGGTGCAGTGTATCAAAGACAATTTAAAAAGTTATATTCCAGGGATTTTATCAGATTGACTTCTCAGTCCTAATTGAGTCTGCATAAATCCAAGATGGCTAGCTGCACTTGTCCCCTGAGTTCTGTTTCTCTTAGCTTTACACTCCCTACACGTTATGCCTTAATGATATGAGTCAGGCTTAGACTTTGTTTTGGCTTTCACTTTTTCTCATTAGAAGACCATTAGAGGTTATGGGAGATGTGTCAGTTTGCATCAGTGCAAAGCAGTGGATTCTTCAATAACAAGGGCCTATGTGATCCTTTGTTTTAAGCAAAAGTCTGTCTTTACCCAAACTGCACTGAAACTTTAAAATGGAGACTGTTGGAATTAAGACTGCTTGAATAACAAAAAAAGTGGCACAGCTTTTCTGTATGCGTTTTACAAATCCTCATCTTTTACTTTGCATGCAAACAGTGTGGTTAAGTGACAGAGGAGCAGAATTACAGAATGAATTCCCATCTCTGGCTCACCAAATAATATAAAACCCCAAAGATGTAAATTGCAACACCTCATTCTACGTTTTGTCTGATACCCATGATGTCCTGATGTTGTCCTTGTCTGTGTTCCAAAGCTCAGCAGCATGAATTGTGATGAATGTTCACTTTCTCTCTCTCTCTCTCTCTCTCTCTCTCTCGCTTGGTCAGTTTGTGCAGCTCCTTCATTTATAATGCATAACTGCATAAAAAGGAAAGGATAACAAGTGTTAAAAAAGGCTTTACTCTACTATTCTGAGAATGTTAAAAAGTCAACAGCTTATACAGTACACTAACTTTTTATTTATACCCTAATTAGCATGCAGCTCAGTTTTATGAAATTTATTTGCAGTTTTACAAATATGTACTTTTTTTGTGGACACAGCCAATTGTTGTTGTTTGTGTATTATTAAGTGGCATCCTTAAACAAAACTGAGATTTTGGTGGCACTACAAAAAAATTACAAAGAACCAGTTGTATTTTTCCTACAGGTTTACAGTACATTATCTAATTTGCTGATCTAGTTCAGAGTTTCCCAACTGTTTCCCAACCTCGGTCCTGTGGCCCCCCTGTGGCTGCAGGTTTTAGTTCCGACCAGCTTGTTTTTAATTGGACTCCTGGGCTACTTAAGTGATGTGTTATCTACCAAGTTGTTTGTTTTGGGAACAATATAGAAATTACAAAACTAAGTCTGGCAAAATATATACTCAGCAAAAAAAGAAACGTCCCTTTTTCAGGACTGTGTTTTTCAACAATAATGTTTTAAAAATCCAAATAACTTTACAGATCTTCATTGTAAATTGTTTAAACAATGTTTTCCATGCATGTTCAATTAACCATAATCAATTAATTAACATGCACCTGTGGAATGGTCGTTAAGACCTTAACAGCTTACAGAAAGTAAGGATTTAAGGTCACAGTTCTAAAAACGCAGGACACTAAAGAGACTTGTCTACCGACTGTGAAAAACACCCAAAGAAAGATGCCCAGGGTCCCTGCTCATCTGCGTGAACGTGCATTAGGCATGCTGCAGGGAGGCATGAGGACTGCTGATGTGGCTAGGGCAATAAATTGCCATGTCCACACTGTGAGACGCTTAAGACAGCGCTACAGGGAGACAGGAAGGACAGCTGATCATCCTCGCAGTGGAAGACCACGTGTAACAACATCTGCACAGGATCGGTACATCCGAATATCACACCTGCGTGACAGGTACAGGATGGCCACAACAACTGCCCGAGTCACACCAGGAACACACAATCCCTCCATCAGTGGTCATACTGTCCGCAATAGGCTGAGAGAGGCTGGACTGAGGGCTTGCAGGCCTGTTGTAAGGCAGGTCCTTACCAGACATCACCAGCAACAACGCCGCCTATGGGCACAAACCCACCTTCACTGGACCAGACAGGAGTGGCAAAAAGTGCGTGAGTTTCTGCATGACAGCAATGTCAGTGTTCTGCCATGGCCAGCGAAGAGCCCAGATCTCAATCCCATTGAGCACGTCTGGGACCTGTTGGATCACAGGGTGAGGGCTAGGGCCATTCCCCCCAGAAATGTCCAGGAACTTGCAGGTGCCTTGGTGGAAGAGTAGGGTAACATCTCACAGCAAGAACTGACAAATCTGGTCCAGTCCATGAGGAGGAGATGCACTGCAGTACTTCAAGCAGCTGGTGGCCACACCAGATACTGACTGGTACTTTTGATTTTGAGCCTCCCTTCATTCAGGGACACATTGTGAAACATTTTTAGTTTATGTCTTATGGTGTTGACTCTTTTAGTGTTCATACAAATATTTACACATTAAGTCTACTGAAAGTAAAAACAGTTGAAAGTCAGGGGACGTTTCTTTTTTTGCTGAGTATATATATATATATATATATATTGTGAGACATGCCCGGACACCACCAGACTGAGACCACTTCTTTATCAAAAGCATGCGTTTATTTTCACCAAAACAACACAGTCCTGCACAGCACACAGTGCTCCCAGCACTAGTCACCCTTAATCCGGGCCTCTCTTCGAATGTCCGTGGGCCGCTACTCCCGACTCTAGCTCCCAGACTGTAGGAAGGCAGGCCCTTTTATTCTCACCCAGATGTGCTCCAGGTGCTCCCTCTGACGACACTTCCTGGTGTGGCGGAAGTGTCAGGAGAGCACTCAGAAGCACTCCAGGCGTCCCTGGAGGGATCATCCTCCATCTTCCCGGGTGTGGCAGAAGTAGATAATTCCCGGGCCCTCTGAAACTTGGGGTGCCCCCTGGGCTTGAGCCTCCTTGCTCTTCTTCCATGGTCCTCCTCCAATCCAGGGCAGTTGCCCCCTTGTGGCCCGGAGGACATACATGCCACCTCCCGTCCTTCAAGGCGTCCTGGCTGGGTCTGGCCCCCAGCTGGTTGTGACTATATCTAGCTATATATATATATATATATATATATATATATATATATATATATATATATATATATATAGTGGCATCCGGCCAGGGCTGGAGCCCAGCCGGGACGCCCATGAGGACCGGAGGAGGGCTTGCTTGAGAGACGGAGCTGGAGAGAGGACTGGAGGCGGCCAGAAAGGCAATTTGACTGTGTGCCCTGGACTTTGGGGGAACGGTGCTGGAGGCACTGGGAAGTGCACTGATTGTAAATATTGTACATAATAAAGGGTGTGTTGGGTGAACTAATGATGTCCATCTGTCTGTGTCCGGGTTCAAGTCCACAATATATATATATATTAATATTAAAATGTACCAAGCAGTTATATGTTTTCATCTTGATTTTCATTCTACTTTTCCAGGTGTTCTAATTGTTTTATTAATCCATTATTTACTAATTAGTGGGTCTGATGCTAAGGTACTTGCAGCCTTTGATTATTCAGTGTTGTTTGCTGGCGTGTCTGCTCTGCTCATTTTTAATTGTCATCAGTAAGATTCACCGAAGGGGAAAAAACTGCACAGAGAATGGGCAAAATATAATGAAATCAACAAAAGAGAGTTAAGCATTTAAATCTATAACAAAAGCTGAAATATTTCTAAATGTCTTATAAATGTAAAACTCATACTGCTGTGTTTTTTTTCTGAATGTTGAATAAAAGAAAAATAATATCAGCTAATGAAATGAGTTCAGTGTTATCAGGTGTTGTCACTGATTAAGAATCTGGTTGGAACAAAAACCTGCAGCCACAGTGGGTCCCCAGGACTGAGGTTGGGAAACACTGGACTAGATGATTAACCTGGCCACAATGAGCATCAATAGGGAACTAACTGTGGACAGAGCTCCAGTCAAACATAAAATAAATGTGTTTTCAGTTTCCTCAGTCTGTTATTCCTAGTTAAAAATTTACAGGGAACTAAAGCCAAAACACTGGTCATAAAGTAGGACTCAAGCCTGGATGTGATGTCAGTCTATCATAAGACAAAATCCCCCACATAACCGTGCTCAGTATTTAACTTGATGATGCCTCTAATGTAGCAGCAGAAATCTCACAATCTCAGCCATTCTACATTTGTTTCTCCTGTTACACTCGCCCCTACCCAAATAAATCTGGATAATGCTAGCATTTATGTCAACTGAAGAATTTCCTTGAGTGAAAGCCCCTTCTCAGCTGTTTGTTCTGCCAGAGACAACAGTGGTGGAACTCCGACTTGAGGCCTTTGTATTACAGAACAACACTTTGAATGAGTGGAGCTAAAGAAGAACACCCTTTTGGTTCAGGTGGCTGATCGAGGCTCTTAACGGCAAAGGTGTCCCTTGCATATCAGCAGGCTCTCTCTCATTGACAACCTGCCAACACTTGTCTCTCCCATTGCACATTTATCAAGCGCTATTTGATAAAAGACTGAAATTCATGTGACTATTGGGGAAAAAATTCAAACTCCACAGAAAAAGAATTAACCATAGCATAAGCAGTTAGAGGGGAAATTTTGTGTTTTTCCTTTATTTCTAATAACGTTAGTGAAATTTTATTTTTTTTCCAATCAATAAGGCTGGCCCAGTAAATCTTGTTTTGACTTTTTTGGTTAACATCTCTGCAATATGTGGTGAACAAGTGAGAGCACATTGCAAAAGAAGTAGAGATAAAGCAGAATATTTTTTTTGTCATTAATGATATTTAAAGCATGACATACAGAAAATATTTTTTCATTACTGTATTGTTTGTCATATACACAGTGTAAACACAAGGGTTTCCTCCACAAAATCTATCAACATTTTCTATACTTCATTCAAAATTAGCAGATCATTTCTACAACTTAAATTGGCAAACTACCCTGCTTTCTACTTCGATTAACTTCCAGTACATTTACAGTGAGCCCCTGAAATGGTTTGGGGTGATGACATGCAATCACAAAACTTTGGTGGATTGTTCTTCCTCACCACTTTGCAACAGAGGTCTTTGCCCTTCAGATTTTGTACTCTTTGGAGCCCTCAAAATGCCATCCATGTGAAAAGGATTGGAAGTGATGAGTAGGTTACTGAAGAAGTGAATATATATCTGAAAGTGCAACATTAATACTGCTATAAGAAGGTGATACATGATGTTGTTTCTCACTGGTATAAGACTATCGAAATTAATTAATATTATGTAGAAGAATAATTAATATTATGTAAAAGAATGTAGCAAATGCATCTGTTTATCTTATGAGTACTGTATGTTTCCCAGGATGATGAAGCTTATTTTGACAGCATCAGCTGGAAGGGAGAAATTATTCAGAGATCCATCACAGGACGCGCACACTGATAAAGGGACAATTTAAATTTGCAATTTTTCCTAACTTTCACATTTTTCAGTTATGGGAGGAAACTAGAGGAGGCACAGGCTATTAAGTGAAAACCATAGAGCATTAAGGTCTAAAATATCGAAGTTCAATTTAGAATTTCAAAATGTGACTTTTTAATCATGTAACATAATGTGTCCATAATCTGAACATGTCATGATAATATACCTCAATTAGACTCAATATGAGTAATTATTTGTAACTGTACAATCAGTGGCATTGCTAAAACAAACCATGATTTTTGACCTTTCTTGGATGAATTCTGCAAATTGCGACTGGGGAGGAGGAAAGTATGAGCAAGCAAGAAGCTGTCTGTCCATTTAAGGAAAAACATGTTTTTATCAATTTGGTTTGCCTTTATATAATTTGAGGGCTTATGCCCCTGTTAAAAGGTCACCGATAAATTTACTTTTCTTGAAATGTAAAAGAACTGCTGACTCTGTCACAGATCAATTTGTAGTTATTTCTGTTCACAAGAAGGTGAATATCTTTTGTAGAGGTATTCTGACTTGACTATTTTTTTTCTAATTTTCTAATTAGATTACTTTTTACTATTTTTCTACTTGACATGGATTTTTACACTCCGAGAGTCGTCTATTCAAGTAGTCAACTTAAAGCATTGAGAAGAAATGCCCACGCCGGTGTGGTTCCCTATTTACCTGACAAGGTAAGAAGACAATATCGGGGCAGCCGAGCAGGCGCAAAGATAAAAGATAAGATAAAAGCCAAGCAGCTTGCGAGAAAATGGCATTATAAACCATCGGTGCCTTCTGTGATCCTTGGAAATGTGAACTCACTACCAAATAAGATCGACGAACTGGCTGTGCTGGTGAAAAATGTCAGAACCTACAGAGAATGCAGCTTGCTGTGTTTTAGTGAAACGTGGCTAACAACTACCATCCCAGATGCTAACGTGGAGCTAGCACAGTTAGAACGGACAGAGACGCAATTACCAGCAGTATAAAGAAGCGGGGGGGGGGGGGCCGGGGGTCGCTCTCTATGTCAATACAAAGTGGTGCAACTCTGGACATGTAAACGTTAATATCTCCAATTGCTCCAGGGACATCGAACTGTTGGCCGTAAGTGTGTATCCCTATTACTTGCCAAGAGAGTTTGGACACGTGATTGTTGTTATTGTTTACATCCCCCCTCGAGCGAACGTGGAGATAGCGAGTGACGTCATCCATTCCGCAGTTGCTAAATTACAATCACAGTACCCTGAAGCGCTTGTACTAATCGCTGGAGACTTTAAACATGTGACTCTGGACAAAACATTACCTGCCTTCTACCAGTATGTGGACTGTAACACCTGGGGAAATAGGACTATCGACCGACTGTATGGAAACGTTAAAGACGCATACAGCGCCACCCCGCTGCCTGTGCTTGGGAAAGCAGATCATAACCTGGTTCTGCTTCAGCCTCACTACAAACCAAGAGTGAAGGCGCTAACTACAACCACACAATCATTCAGGAAGTGGTCCCCTGTGGCAGAGCAGGCTCTGAGAGACTGCTTTGGAACTACAGACTGGGATATACTGCAGGGGTCACATAGTGAGAACATTGAAGAGGCTGTTGACTGCACAGCTGATTACATCAATTTCTGTATGGACATTGTAGTTCCAATAAGAACAGTATGCTGCTATGCTAACAACAAGCCATGGATTACAAGTGACATCAAGGGCCTTTTGAACCAAAAGAAAAGGGCTTTTAAAGGTGGTGATCAGCATCAGCTCATGCGTGTGCAGAAGGAACTCAGAGTCCAGCTCAGGGCGGCGAAGGAGCAGTACAGGAGAAAGCTGGAGCAGAAATTGCAGAATAACAGCATGAAGGAAGTGTGGGATGGGATGAAGATCATCACTGGCTGCAGCTCGAAGCAGGGTGCCACCATCGAGAGAGACGTGGAGAGAGCAAACCTGATGAACAACTTCTTTAACAGGTTTGACCACCCTAACCCACTCTCACCTCGGAGTACTCATCCTCCAACCATCCTTCTGCTGATACCAGCATAGGTGAGACATCCCCACCTACAATTACAGCAGCACAGATGAGCAGAGAGCTGTGGAGACTTCGTGCCAGCAAAGCAGCGGGTCCAGATGGTGTATCGCCACGACTGCTGAAGGCCTGTGCGTTGGAACTGGGGAGTCCTCTACAGCGCATCTTCAACCTGAGCCTGGAACAGGGGAGAGTCCTGAGGCTTTGGAAAACATCTTGTATCACCCCAGTCCCAAAAGTATCACGTCCTAGTGAGCTGAATGACTTCTGGCCTGTTGCTCTGACGTCACATGTGTTGAAGACCATGGAGCGGCTGCTGCTTCACCACTTGAGGCCATTGGTCCGCCATGCCCTCGACCCTCAGCAGTTCGCATACCAGGAGAAGGTGGGAGCGGAGGATGCCATCATCTGTATGCTACACCGATCCCTCTCCCACCTGGACAGAGGCAGTGGTGCTGTAAGAATTATGTTTTTGGACTTCTCTAGCGCCTTCAACACCATCCAACCTTTGCTCCTTAGGGACAAGCGGACTGAGATGGGAGTAGACTCACACCTGGTGGCATGGATCATGGACAATCTTACAGACAGACTTCAGTATGTGCGTCTTGGGAACTGCAGGTCTGACATTGTGGTCAGCAACACAGGAGCACCGCAGGGGACTGTACTTTCTCCAGTGCTGACATCAGACTTCCAATACGATTCGGAGTGCTGTCACGTGCAAAAGTTCGCTGATGACACTGCTATTGTGGGCTGCATCAGGAGTGGGCAGGAGGAGGAGTACAGGAAGCTAATCAAAGGCTTTGTTAAATGGTGCGACTCAAACCACTTACACCTGAACACCAGCAAGACCAAGGAACTGGTGGTGGATTTTAGGAGGCCCAGGCCCCTCATGGACCCTGTGATCATCAGAGGAGACTGTGTGCAGAGGGTACAGACCTATAAATACCTGGGAGTGCAGCTGGATGACAAATTGAACTGGACTGCCAATACTGATGCTCTGTGTAAGAAAGGTCAGAGCCGACTATACTTTCTTAGAAGGCTGGCTTCCTTCAACATCTGCAATAAGATGCTGCAGATGTTCTATCAGACAGTTGTGGCGAGTGCCCTCTTCTACGCGGTGGTGTGCTGGGGAGGCAGCATAAAGAAGAAGGACGTCTCACGCCTGGACAAACTTGTTAGGAAGGCAGGCTCCATTGTAGGAATGAAGCTGGATAGTTTAACATCTGTAGCAGAGCGACGGGCGCTAAGCAAACTCCTGTCAATCATGAAGAATCCACTGCATCCACTGAACAGTGTCATCTCCAGGCAGAGGAGTAGCTTCACTGACAGACTTTTGTCACTGTCTTGCTCCACTGACAGACTGAGGAGATCGTTCCTTCCCCACACTATACGACTCTTCAATTCCACCCGGGGGAGTAAATGCTAACATTATTCCAAGTTATTGTCTGTTTTTACATGCATTTTTATTACTCTTTAATTTAATACTGTTTTTT
>JANRMT010062791.1:92452853-92470698 GCA_026402145.1 Polypterus bichir lapradei | reverse complement strand
TTTTTTTTTTTTTTTTTTTTTGTATCAGTATACTGCTGCTGGATTATTTGGATTTCCCCTTGGGATTAATAAAGTATCTATCATCTATCATCTATCTATCTAGTTGTCTGAATTAGCGGAGAACCAAAGTCTGAAAAGAGGGTCTTGTATGAGTCACATTATAGTCTTTATTTTGCATTTAATTATAATTCCCATAAAGGCCTATAGCCATTCTGCATTTAATGATAAATTGCACCGTGACTCGTGATTGTGTGATACTGAAAGATGGAATATCTTGTCATTATATTAATTATTGTAATAAGTCATTTGAACCCTGATTAAAACAAAAATCTGAATTTCAAGTAACTGATAGGTGCAAGAAAATTGTATTTAAAAAAACTATCGCTCTGCATTAAAAAAAAAAATTAATATAATTATTGTACCTCACAATAGGGAAAGAAAAAAGTTAAGTTCACTTCATAAAATAAAGTTCAGAAGACAAAGTTTCATCAGTTCTCGGAGACACTCATTATTATGTAAGCAAAGAAAACTCTACAATCATTGTTCATGTAATATTCTCCTTATTTTTAGCAAGAAAATAAAGTTTTGGATGTTTTTATTTAAACTCCGTGCATATAAACATATGTATCCCTGCTTGACCCATTAACAGAATGAAAAGAAATTCTTGACTATCTCCAGACAAGTCAATTTTATGGCCCTGAGGCACAACCAAAAGTTAATTTAATTAAGAAACAATAGGGGAATACCATGATTCTTTTTTTTTTTTTAAATTTTAGTCTGAATGAGTGATCTTAGTGATAGTCTATGGTGGTTGCAGAATAGCATTGATGGTGGCATGTTGGACTATAAATCAGCAGCATCCTGCCTGCACCTTTTTTTTTGTTTTGTTTTTATTAAATTTTAAATTATTAATCCATTTTATAAGTAGTCATTAGTTTTCTATTATTTATTTTCCATATTTATTATGGCTTGTATATATGTATATTGGTATGACAACACAACACAAAGAGAAGCACTTTACTAACCATGCAGCACTTTTTTAATAATAATAATACATTTTATTTATTTGTAGGCGCCTTTCTAAACACTCAAGGACACAGAACAATAGACAGAACACAGATTATAAACAAAAGTAAAATGCAAAAGTTAAAATCAGACAGAGCAATTGTAATCAAAGAGAAAAAGCAGTCTTAAACAAATGAGTTTTAAGTTTAGATTTGAATAGTGAAAATGATTCAATATTTCTAAGCTCAGATGGTAGTGAGTTTCAGTGCTGGGGAGCAGAGCAACTGAATGCTCTGTTCCCCATAGTGGTAAGACAGATGAAGGGGACAGTCAAGTGGATGGAGGAAGAGGATCTAAGGGTACGAGAGGGAATGACAACATGGAGGAGGTCAGAAAGATATGGAGGGGCAAGGTTGTGGATAGCCTTAAAAGTTAGTAGGAGAACTTTGAATTTAATTCGGAACTGAACTGGAAGCCAATGAAGCTGCTGCAAAACGGGAGTGATATGGTGAATAGAGGGGGTTCTAGTAGTGATGCGGGCTGCTGAATTCTGGACCAGTTGAAGCTTATAAAGAGATTTGTGAGAAAGACCAAAGAAAAGGGAACTGCAATAATCCAAACGAGAAGTGACAAGGCTATGAACAAGGATAGCAGTGGTGTGAGGAGTGAGGGAAAGGCGAATACGATTAATGTTACGTAAGTGGAAATATGCAGACCGAGAGATGTTATTGATGTGGGACTTATAGGATAAAGTACTGTCAAGGATGACACCAAGACTCTTAACCTGTGGGGAAGGGGAGACAGAGGAATTATCAATAACAAATGAAAAATGATCAGTTTTGGACAATGTTGATTTTGTACCAATGAGGAGAACCTCAGTTTTGTCAGTATTTAATTTAAGAAAATTTGAAGAAAACCAGGATTTGATTTCTGCTATGCAATCAATAAGTGAGGAGGGTGGAAAGGAAGCGGTAGGTTTGCTAGTGAGATAGAGCTGGGTGTCATCAGCATAACAGTGGAAGCTAATGTTATATTTATGAAAGATATTACCAAGGGGAAGGAGGTAAATAATGAAAAGGATGGGCCCCAGTTCAAAGCCCTGGGGCACACCTGAAGTAACAGCGGTGGGTTGGGATGTGTAAGTTTTAAGCTGAACAAACGGAGTGTGGCCTGAGAGGTAGGACCTGAACCAATCTAGTGGAGTGTAGGTAATGCCAATCGAAGATAATCAATTGAGAAGATTAGTGTGACATATAGTGTCAAAGGCTGCACTCAGATCAAGGAGGATGAGAACAGTAATTAAACCAGAATCATTGCCATAAGGAGGTCATTAGTAATTTTTATAAGTGCCGTTTCTGTACTGTGGAGGGACGAAAACCAGACTGGAACTGTTCGTACAGATTATTTTGAGATAAATGAGAGTGAAGTTGAATGCCCACTATTTTTTCAAGAATTTTGGCAATGAAGGGTAGATTAGAAATAGGATGAAAATTACTGAAATTAGTCAAATCAGCACCAGGTTTTTTCAGTATTGGGGTTATTGCAGCAGTTTTAAAAGATGAAGGAACAGTACCAGTAGTGAGAGAAAAGTGGATTATGGCAGAGATAAGAGGGACCAGAGAGGGGAGACAGGCTTTAACCAGAACTGTAGGGTGGGGGTCCAGTTGACAGGTAGATGGCTTAGACTTACAGACAAGATCTGAGATTTCTGAGAAAGTAGGAAGCTGAAAAGAGGAGAATGAGTGAGTTGGTGGGTGAAATTCAAATGAAGTACTGGAGGAATCTGTACAGAGAGACTGATGAATCTTCTGGATTTTTTAATTAAAAAAGGGCATAAGGGAATTGCAAAATTCAGTTTGGTGTTCACAATAATTATATAGCAACTCCAGTGAAGTGGGTTGGTCTATTTTGTCTTCTTTATTCTATCATTTTCTCTTTCCCTGTCTCACAGTCTTGAGTCTGTTTTCTTTGTAACATAACAGGGTATTTGCACTGCCAACCATAGGTCTTTATACAGAAGTGCTGGTTGCATACTGGCATGGCTTGTCTCTTGAATGCATGTCCTGGCTGTGAAGAGAACCAAAACAATGTCAAGGCACCCCTTCCTCTGTCCTCATGGCAGGTTTTTAAGAAAATGCAATCATCTGGCCTGTTTAATCTGAACAATTCAACTTACCTGTAAAACAGCAGCCCAAGTGGTTTACAACATTCAGTCGCTGTTGCATGTTACGCCATTGTTTAAATTCAATTTTTTTCAATTGGCCATGGCACTTGTGAATTTACACTGTTGTTTTCACATACTTGAAATTCATAACCTGCTTTGGAGAAAACATCTGCTGAATTATGAAGTATAAGTTTAACAGTTCCTTTTTTTTTTTGCACTTTGACATTCAACTGGAATTCGAGAGATATGGCTGCTTCCAGCAAAGCTATTGTGTGCTATTGTGAGCTATTGTGCTATATGATCATTGTAATATGGCATAGCACCTTGTTTAACAGCTTAAGCTCCAGTCTTTTTTCAGTCATTCATTTCAAAATGAGTGTGGGTTTTTAGGTTGCCTGTTTTGGGGAGGTACAGCAATCATGTGCCACACCAAATACACATACAGTGGTAGTTGACTAAACTGTCCATGCCACTCTGCAGTGTACTCGGGCCAAACTTCCACAAGATCATTCTCAGTTTTGTGCGGATACTTTTTCATACGGAAACATAAAAATAAAAATATAGTGCAACGAAAACAAACAATAGCACTGACCATCGGTGCAGTACACTTAACCTGAGAAAAACCCACACAAACTCGGCCATGAAATATGTTTGTGAATGCTAGGACAGTTCATAGATGCCAATCAACCTAACCTGCATGTCCTATGCAGATATGTGGAAAATGAACAAACTCCACACAGCGAGTGACCGCGCTGAAGTTTAAACCCAGGCTTAGTGCTCAGTTTTTTTGTTTAAAAGTTACTTAAATCAGAACAGAAATTATATTAATTAGTTACCTTAAATGTCACTCAGTCAGAATTTGACTTTGCATGTTGATTTGTAGCAGTTATAGAACTTGATGCTTAGCACACATTGTATTCGCTACTAAACATCCCAATATAATCAGGAAACTGTGTAATGCTCATGTTTAAAAATATTTTCTATATTTTTAAACTATTTATGAAAATATAAAATATTGTAATTTCTGTAATATTTACTAAATTGAACAGAGTGGGTATCAATTAGCATCAGACTTCTAGCTGAAGTCATGTATCAGTGCTTACTATTTTCTGATACTGTTTTTATTTAAAGTACCTTTTGCCATTTCACATTGTTGTCCTGTGAATGTGAAATGGCACAGCATAGTTTTCAACAGGTTAACATTTCTGAGTTTTCACTGATTTGCCAAATGGAATTTTGACACCTAATGTCAGCTGAATTTTGTTTATAGGTTTATTATCCTGTTATCAATTTCTGGTGCCATGATTAGTAAATATAACAACTTTACCTCAAACTTTTGTATTTCTTAGAAATAACTAATAGAAAAGACTGCCTTGTCGCAATAAACGTAACCTTACCTACAGGTTACCAAATTCATAATAGTAACACGTTTGAAGATAAGAGATCAACATCTAAACACACGTGATCATCAACATCCCTTCATGCTTAGGGTTATGTACAGAACTGCTGACCACACCCAGCAGGTCATTGTGGGTTAACCAATTGCTCAGACAGGAGAAGGGATCTCGTTGACTTTAAGAGAAAATACTTTGGGGCACATTTGTCACAATCTTCAGTGATAAACACTGGTCAACTTGCTTATGTTTCACTAGGTAGGATGGCTGATGGGATGGAAATTAGAGAGAAAGACATTGATTGTAACAGATTTAATTGAATGTACATACTCTTGGTCAGTGACATTGGGGCATTGATTTCTTTCATGTAGAATCTCTCAGTTTGAGGGAACTCCCCAACTGTCTGCCCTTCTGCCATGTCTTCACTCTTAATTTAGTGCCTATATATTCATTACTTCCAGGTCACTGGTAGTTCTCTGTTTTAAAGTATGAGCTCTGCATGGCCCAGCTCCTATCAATTCTTTGCAATATACTTCTTCTGCCTCTGGAGAGTCCATGCCAGTGAGACACAAACAAACACACATGATGCTAAATCTTTTCCTTTTTTAATGAAACATTGAAATCTGGGGGTTTCTATTTACTACTCAACTTTGGTCAGGTATTGAAAATGTACACACCTGCTGTTTAGAAGTGTGGAGATACAGTATATGGTTGACTGAAAAGTACCAGGGAGCTTAAATGTTCTTGAGCATAAAGAGAGAGAGAGAGCACTACATTTTATTGGCACAGACCTCTAGGTGTAGGAAGAATATTCAGGTTAATTATCGATTGCCCATTCAGGGGAATATATTTATACATGAAATAATGGACATTTTAATTTATTCTTTGAGTTTTTTCTCTGTTAAATGATGCATTTGATTTCTCCATTTGATTCCCTGCAGGGTGCTGTCATGCATTTCTTTGTGCTGCCTGAAGAGTGAATCTTCAGTTCACCATGCAGTTTAGGAGTTGTTTGCAGTTCTACTAAACTTTAACTACAAATAATTGCATTCTGCTGACTTGTACCTATAACTACTAACAAACCTGGATTGGTTAAGTAATTACAGTAGAAAAAGCTGGTTTAAGTGCCAGTGAGGGAGTAGTTTAAATTTATTATGAGGTGTTTTTTTTTTCTAGGATATGGAATTTGTTTTTATAATGTATCAAAATTTTAAATTATTTTTTTTTTTTACCTTTTTTAAAGAATCAAAAATGTTGAGCCTTTGTAAAAGTCATGCTGTTGGTCATATTGTTTTATTATTCCCATGTTTGAATGCTGTTAATAAAAAAAAGAGTCATTACATTGGGGTATTATTTATTAAAGCTTTAATTTATTATTTAAAAATGCAAATTTTATAATACTGTAGTATAAACAGTAGTATTTATTTTAATTCCACCCACATATCATTTGAAGCATTTTCATAAAAAGCAAAATCATAGGGCCAAAATATGAAATTACAGTTAATGGGGGATGGTTGGAGACACAAAAAATGGTTCAGACAAATATTGGGCTTTTTGACTTTTTATAATCTTTATTTCAGTTTTTCTTTTCTTAAATGGAAACTTTTAATGACAGGTCATGTTAAAAATTAAGGAGACCAGAATATGCTGTTGACATAGTCAGCCAGTCAGTCATTATCCAACCCGCTATATCCTAACACAGGGTCACGGGTGCTGTTGACATAGTTTACTCAAACTCAACAGTATCCCAAGATTTCATAATTGCAATAACAGAGAAAAAATGGATAATAGATTACTCTATTTACTAAGTTTTACATTCTATACTTACACACAGGAAACATTACACCAGAAAATATGTCAAATTGTTTTATTGGATGCCAAAAACATACACATTTTTAGAAAATCAGAAGCAGAACTTTTTTATCCCATTATAATTTCTGTTTATGGAGAAATTGACAAATCTTCCAGTGCAGCCATTCTTTCTTTAATTATCTCAGCATTTAAACTTTCACAAACTTAGTAAAACACTGGCTCATTTTTGACTACAATTAAAATATACTGATAATAAATATCAGAAGTAAAGTTTTATTAGGAAAATTAGTAAGTCAAAAAGAATGGGGAAACAATTTAAGATCACTGTAGCAAATAGAAAAAGATGCTGCAGTCGATAAGAGGCAGTTATACAAGGATAGACTGGCTTCTTCTCTGTGCTGTACCGATTAAGATCACATTCTTAAGAACATGAAAAGGGTGACAAACCAGAGCTGAGCATGCAGTCCATCAAGCTTGTCTGGTTAGTTTATAACTAAGTTAATGGCCCAATTAAAGATTCCCACACTCCACCTCTCATGGAAACCCACTGCATTATATGGTAACTAGCATTAAGCAATTATTCCTAAGAGTTATAATCGGAGCTGTTTGAATTGGATTTGGAGTCATGGAGTCAGGCATTTTCTAACTCTGACTGCATCACTTGAGTTGCAACTGTTTTAATAAATATGTCTATAACTCTTGTTAGTTTTAGTGGCTAACACATATACATACCAACTTAGCTTAAACTTGATTCCTTTACAAAAATGCTGTCACCTGTACCATGCAGATCTGAAGTGGCTGCAATGGTTTCATAAGAGATTTGAGCTGTGCAGCATAAACGAGACAGTTATAGAGCAAGATCTAGGTCCAGTTCAATTACAGTTATGTGTCCTATAGAACCATGCGTAGGACAGTGTTTACATCTCATTTTTACCAATACTTATGCCACCTTCATTCAGTACACTGTTTCTAATGAACTGTGCCTTCTCAAATAAACACATTTTAAAAGTAATTGACAATCTGTTAGCAGGGGATTCTTTTCAATTCTAGTGAAAACATATCTGCTGTATTTTGCAGCAGGTGTCAATGAGATGTATAAAGTTCTTACCAGCTAGTCATAGAAACAAATATCTTCACACACAAGTTCAACCCAGTTTGCCATTTTGTCTTTATTAATGTTAGCAGGGATAGCGTCTTGCTTCTCTCCAAAACATAATTTGGTTTGGCAATAGTGCACTAAACACCGCTCAGATAGTTCAGTTACCTCTAAAACCTGTGAAACCAAATGAAAACCTACTACTGATTTCCTCATTTTTTTAACTGCACTGTATTGGATGGTTTTGGCCTTTTGCACATCTTCCTATACTGTTTTCTCAAATATCTGGCACTCCGAAATTGCATCATAATGTTAACATTATGACTTGATTTTAATATGTGAACATGACTGAACCTTTATAATTCAACTGTTCTTGCTATATTAAATGCAATAACATTTTCACTCTAGTTTTAATGCACATTATAGGCATTTTGTCATCCCAGTTTTCTCAATGCTGAATACCAATTCTTGCCCACATTAGAATGAAAATGTCATATACCCAGAGCTTTTAAGCAAAGTTGGGATCCCAGTTCCAATGCACATCTCTAACTCGCATCTTCATTTTCAGTTTCGCTCGATAAGATGAGGGTGAGCAGCAGAATGTACAATTCTGTAAATTAATAATAACCAACAAGTCAGAACAGTAATGTCCCCTATAAAAGCTACAGTTCAAAATTTAGCATATACTAAAGCTGGAGATGGTGTCAAACATTTTAAGTTTCTTATGTTTGAGTTTGAAGCTTTTTTTCCAAGGACTTGACAGTTCTGTTTATAATAACAGATTCCTGTTTACTTTTGCCCCTCATTAGTGTTTAGTGTGCGTTTTCATTTCTGATACAAGCTCATGAAAGTAACAGTCTTGTATGCATGTATGTTTGGACCTGTTCTCATATTTTAATGTGGGCTGAAATTTTAAGAAAAAATTAGCTGTGCTAACTATTTTAAGATGAGTTAAAATCTAAGTTATCAACCTAGACCTCAGTGTTAATATTTGCAGTGCACGGACTATAGGAATGTTTTTTGCGATGCATGTAGTTATAAAATGCATTGCATTTGTCACTCCAGCAGATGGTGCATTTGTAGTAAAGAAATGCACAGCGTTTGTCATTCAAACAGATGATTCCACTTCTTCTTCTTCTTTCGGCTGTCCTGTTGGGGTTGCCACAGCAGATCATCTTCTTCCATATCTTTCTGTCCTTTGCATCATGTTCTGTTACACCCATCACCTCCATGTCTTCTCTCACCACATCCATAAACCTTCGCTTAGGCCTTCCTCTTTTCCTCTTCCCTGGCAGTTGTATCCTTAGCATCCTTCTCCCAATATACTCAGCATCTCTTCTCTGCACATGTCGAAACCAACGCAATCTTACCTCTCTGACTTTGTCTCCCAACCATCCAACTTGAGCTGACCCTCTAATGTCCTCATTTCTAATCCTATCCATCCTTGTCACACCCAGTGCAAATTTTAGCATCTTTAACTCCAGCTCTGTATCCTGCTTTCTGGTCAGTGCCACCGTCTCCAACCCATATAACATAGCTGGCCTCACTACCGTCCTGTAGACCTTCCCTTTCAGTCTTGCTGATACCCGTCTGTCACAAATTATAGCTGACACTCTTCTCCACCCATTCCACCCTGCCTGCACTCTTTTTCACCTCTCTTCCACAATCCCCATTACTCTGTACTGTTGATCCCAAGTATTTAAACTCATCCACCTTCGCCAACTCTACTCCCTGCATTCTCACCATTCCACTGACCTCCCTCTCATTTACACACATGTATTCTGTCTTGTTCCTACTGACCTTCATTCCTCTCCTCTCTAGAGCATATCTCCACCTCTCCAGGGTCTACTCAACCTGCTCCCTACTATCGCTACAGATCACAATGTCATCAGCAAACATCATAGTCCCTGGGGACTCCTGTCTAATCTTGTCTGTCAACCTGTCCATCACCATTGCAAATAAGAAAGGGCTCAGATCCGATCCCTGATATAATCCCACTTCCAACTTGAATGCATCCTTCACTTCTACCGCAGACCTCACCACTGTCACACTTCCCTCGTACATATCCTGTACAACTCTTATGTACTTCTCTGCCACTTCTGGCTCGTACAATACCACAGCTCCTCTCGAGGCACCCTGTCATATGCTTTCTCCAGGTCCACAAAAATGCAATGCAACTCCTTCTGGCCTTCTCTAAACTTCTCCACCAACATCCTCAGAGCAAACATTGCATCTGTGGTGCTCTTTCTTGGCATGAAACCATACTGCTGCTCGCTAATCATCACCTCACTTCTTAACCTAGCTTCCACTACTCTTTCCCATATCTTCATGCTGTGGCTGATCGATTTTATTGCCCTGTAGTTACTGCAGTCCTGCACATCCTCCTTATTCTTAAACATCGGCACCAGTACACTTCTTCTCCACTCCTCAGGCATCCTCTCACTTTCCAAGATTCCATTAAACAATCTGGTTAAAAACTCCACTGCTATCTCTCCTAGAAACCTCCATGCTTCCTTAGGTATATCATCCAGACCTACGGCCTTTCCATTTTACATCCTCTTCATAGCTGTCCTTACTTCCTCCTTCCTAATCCGTTGCACTTCCTAATTCACAATCTCCAACCTCTTCTCTCTCTCATTCTCTTCATTCATCAGCCTCTCAAAGTACTCTTTCCATCTGCTCAACACACTCTCCTCGCTTGTGATTCCTCGGTTATATGCAATTTGGTATGGGTTCGTAAAGCAGTGCTAATGTTTGTGCTGCACCATCTGTTGGATAACAAAAACATAGTAACGACATGGATACACAGATACTTGTCCTTTTATTAAGGTGGATAATTTTACATTTACAAACTGAAACCCTCCTTGTTTTGCAGCTTGAATTTATATTTAAGGAATGTTTATGTCCAAGAGTAATTCATGCTTAGTGCCCTTTGTTCTGCTTTAGCTCACCACAGCTCTAATCAGTGCAAACTGGCTATAGGAAATTAATAGATTAAAACTTTCAAGTGTCAAAGCATTTACTTGATACTAGCATTTTGCATTTGGAGTTTTGGTAGGAATTAATATAAGCATTATCTGTAAATTATCAGTTGCTCACTTTTGTGTGTGTTCTTTGGATGTGTGTTTGGTTATGTTTTTGATTTCTTCATAAGAATTCTGACACTCCCTATATTCCGATCCTGTGTGAAAGTCTTTTCTCCCACTTTTTAAACTATAGTATATGAAGAAATACAGAACATGTTACTTTTTAATACCTTAATGAGAACATTAAGAAAGTGGCACTACAGACACCCTGCTGCCAAACCCAGCACTGAAAAATAATTTCATACTTGATTGCTCCAGTGACAGGCTACGGATGCCTGAAGAATGTACCAAAGCTGTCCATCTGCAACATGAAATCCCATGTTTACATCTCAAGAATGAAACTTGCCATACGGCAAGCTGTGATGGCTTTGCAAGTTGAGATGGAACCCTGCTGACTGATTTCATGAACGGATTCCTCCTCCCCATGAAGTACAGCAGTGTTTCTATAGAGAAAATATTAGATAAAGAAAGAAAGAAAATCTTTTCAAATTTTATTCCGGCAATACTAATGTTCATATGATAACCATCTACAAATCATAAAAGCAACAATTCCAAAACCGCTTCACAAAAACTATTGCAAAGGCTTGTTATTTTACAATCCCATCAGTTCTCTTTTTAAATTATCAGTAAGTTTCGAAAAATTAAAATGAAACTTTAAATGAGAAACCAAAAAGTTAAATATAGTGAGTTCTATTTGGCTACCTTGAACTTTTTCTCAAAGTCTCTCCTGATTTTTCTCTCTGTGTCATTTCCAAGCCAGACACCTAGAAGTTTAAATGCAAAGCATGCCCACATTTGAACCTGAAGTGATATTGAGATATTGCTGTTTTAAAGTCTCCTATCAGCACAGCCTTACTTATTTTTCAGTTGACATATGCCAAGGAAACCTTCTGGTAACTAACAAAAATTCATTCATCTGGAGCATGTCATTTATATCACGTATAAAAATAAAGTCATTAACATAAGAGACTATCGTGGATAGCCAGGGATTGTCAGACCAGTTAGATGCTCTCCAAGCCCAGTGCCAAGACTTTTAATTCCTCCTGACCCTGCCACTACAGCAAAAGGATAATGTTACACCTAAAAAAGGTAATTTAAACAAAATGGGAAAAAGTAAAGAATACCTCACAGCTCTTTGTCACTCTCTTCCTCTCCCTAGTACTTTCAGTGCCGGAAGAAAGAAAGAACAAAGCTGGTCAATCTTTAAGCATGACGACATTTTCGATTGTTTGTGACTGTGCCCTGTGATGTATTGCTTTCTCAATGGACATTCTGAAAAATGTACTTATACTCTGGCAGTCATTAAAGCTTGCATTTGTTTAACAAATCTTTCCACATTATTAAAAAGAATTGATTAGCCTCCCATTTATTTATATTTATGGGGTGGTTGAAATTATTATCTTGATTTTCCTTGGTTACTTTTCCTTTGGGTTTAATATAAGAATCCACAAGGGATGTGGAGAGTGTGGACTTTCTCACATTTCTTCCCAGTCCATTTACAGCTTGTCTATCTATAGATTGTTTAAACAACTGCCATTGTGTGTTCTCAGCTGGTGAGAGGAAGGAAATTAACTTGAATTTGTCTGATAATTGAAAATGCGAGGAAGTGAAAGTAGATATTTTGATACTGAGTTAGTGGATGTCCACCCCACTCTGTACAGCAGTACATTAATTTGAAAACCTATTAGTAACAGCTAGTGTGGGTGCTAAGCCTCACATTTTATTTGTTCCCATTAATTCCACTGTTTTTAATTTGCTCATACCTCATATTTAAAATATATAGTCATGAGCTTTGAGCTTCACTGCTCTCTGAATGTGTGGCGTGTGTCATTTAAACACTTCCATGCAACATCTCCACACAATGTGTGATTTTATATACCATCAGTTTGAAAAGGACTTTGCATTAAATATTTGTGTAATGATGGTGATGCAATGGTTAGTGTCGCTGCCTTGTGGATCCAGGATCTAACTTCAGTTTCAAAGTCAACACAGTACAATGAAGTGAATGACAGCAAAGTGCAATGCTTATACACCAGATACGAATAATTAAATATTATTTTCAGCAAATTATTCCAGTAAACTAAATACAGAAATTAAATGTATTGTTTCACTGAAAAGTAGAAATAATGAACATGTCTATCATTTAATTTGTAAGGCATCCCTGAAAGTGATATCTCTGAATAGCCTAAATATACTCCATATACCTTTGTATACTTTGAGCAGTGGCTCTTAACTTTTTGTCACAATTTTGACTTTTTTGTGTCCTCGTGACCCATAATCATCACGGAAAGTAGTTGTGGTCCTACTTGGAGAATCACCAGTTATCTTCATCCCTTTTCCACCTTGGAGAAGTTCAAGTGATTATTATCCCCTTGTTTTTGTGTCCCTCTTTAAGAAATTGGAGATGCGGGTTATAGTGGTGCAATGATGCTTACTTTAGCTGCCTGCACCAAGCCAAGACATCTTGCAAACTGTTCCGTTTCCCAAATCAAACTGTTTCCCATTCAGTTCTATTGCAGATCACGACTCTGTGCAACCCAAGTTTAGACAGCACGCAATCCAAAATGGGTCACAACCCATAGTTTAAAGGTCTATGTCATAAAGAACCAGTACTTGCATGATTAGGCTACCTGTACTTTTGAGACAACCACCCATACCAACAGAGCAGCACAGCAGGTGTGGTCCATTAGAATACACAGAAGTGCTAATATATAATATAAATAGTATATATTACAAATATAAATAGTTCTTTTGCTTCTTGAGGTAAGTTAACTGTTAAAAGTTAAAAGGAAAACAGAGACTTAGAAATGAATATAAGTGCAAAGAAATTGTGCAGCATGAACAAATCTGTACTCAGTATTTGCATTTCACTACAAAACACATCATGGCTACATTATCTGCACATTATAAAGATTCAGCATCTCTCTAATCCTGCTATTTATTGTCAAAGCTCCAGACCTACTGTCTGTAATTGCCCGAAGCAGCCAACAACTTAACCTTGAGATTTTAACTCTCCATGAACTACTTGTTTCAAAAATGTTATGTTTTAAGAAATTTGAACTATAATTTGTCATAGACCCTCCACACTTGAATTACAATCAGCTGGGATGAAAGCTATTGAGCCACTACAAGTCTTTGAGGGCTCGGATCTTACTACATGACATTGTAATGTGCTTTTAAAGCACATATTTTATGTAGTCTATTAACACATGTAATTGCTTTCTGTTATTAATTTTATTTTTTAATATATGATTTATTACAAAAATAATAATAAAGCAAAAATGTGACTGACTGTATGAAGTTACTAAAAATATAAAAAGCTCCAACTTTCAAATGAGTTAAGTAAGCTCCCAAACACACAAGTGCCTTGCATGCATTTTCTAACTTGTCCCTTCTGAAAGTGTTTGCTAGGAAGACATTTTAAACCAGTTCAGTTAAAGTTATAAGGTTCTTACACCCACGGTCTATGAATTTAAGATGAGCTACAAGAAGGTTTTATTTGTTTATGACATATTATTTATATATTGAATACACTATTCCTCAGCTGGCCTGGAACTTCTGGAAATTTCCCAAGAGGTGTTAGAAGAGGTTGCTGAGGATAGGGTCCCCCTGTCATCCCTGCTCAGCACGTTGTTACCTTTACCCTCTGTGCTATAGAGTGAAAATGATCAGTCTCCTGAAGTAAATGCAAGGTCATGAATATTATTTTTCTATTTGAAATTTTTGTACCCTAATATTATCAGAAGGGTTTTTGGTCACAAAGCAGCTAGTCCAGACTGAACAGTGCATCAAATTCTTATACTATCTAAATATAACAGAATAAGCTGGAGCCTTTCCTGCTTCTGTCAGCACACTTTCATGGAAACATAACAGCAATATGAATATGATTCAGCTTTGAGTTAACTGGCATGTTGACCTGAGTTGGTGTTTTATAGGCCATCACAGAGGTTTTTCCTTTCTCATCAAGAATAATTATTTCTCTCTCTCTCTCTTTCTATGCCTGTTTTTGTCCTTGGAGGTAAAAGACTAATTATCTCAAATGCTTCACCAGAAGCTCTCCAATAGCATCCTTTAAAAACAAGCTATTATATGAGGGCAAAGTATACAAAAATAGGATGCTTATTGTCTAACACATGGGCTGTGGGATGAATATTCTTTGATGCTTTGGGAATAATTATTCACTAAAATTCACTTTTATGATATTCACTATGTTTGTATTAATGATTAATGTTATCGTGACACCAGCCTTTGGATATACAGCAAAAATTTCAAATATTAAATGATTTTAGAGAAAGGCAGTTTAATTCGGTTAGGAAACCTGCTATGGTTATCTGACTTTTGACTCTAGATTTTCAGTTTAGCGTTTGACTTCCTGGTTACAACTATAATTAGCAGCTCTTCTATTGGATATCCCTTAAACACGCTGTTCACGTCCCAGACCTTGTTTATCTTTTGTCGTTGAACAAGTCAGTTTTCACCTGAGGAGGAGGAGGAGGAACCCACTTGGCCACTGAGTGACAACAGTAAGAAGCCACTGAATTAAGCAACATGCTTTTTATTAGCATGGGATACTTTTTTTGGAAGGAAAACTTGGAGCCAATTTGGTCACACTCCTGCTTATACCTAAACCTGAGCAAGAGTATTGTCTCTTATTATTTGCATCAGTAGTTACTCTCGCTGTCTGTAACATATTTTGTATCATTTGTTTTTTCCTTGATCACTTACCTTTGCCCTGTTCGTATTTTATTTCATTTTTTCAGGTTTTCCCCATTCTCTTACATCCAATATTGTCCTGATTTTGTGCAGGTGAGGCCATCTTTCAGATTATTCCTTCTTCAGTCACCAAAGAGGGCCATATAAGTCTGTGTCATTATCCAGTTCTCTGCAGTTTAACACTAAAATCCTTGCAGCCTATGAAAAAAGTCGTAATGCCGGGCCACCTTAAATTCTTTTGCACCTCTTCATCAGCGTCTTTGTTCTGCAAATGTGTCAATCCGCACAAGCAGCCTGCTATCCCAATACCCACTGACGCAGCTGGAGTTCTCCCAGCTAAGGCCTTTTTATCTGGTTGTGAGGTGCCTGGAATTGTATCAGGACAGGTTGGGAAGCATGCACTGGTACAGGGTTAATATATCGTTATTTGGAATACATACATTTCATGTGTGTTCCGTGTCTACAATGATCTTGGTAAATGTAGGATCACAGGAAATGCAAGGCAAGAAATATTGAACACATAATTAAGCACACATAACTAACACATAACTTAACACATAACTAAAACGGAAACTTTTTTCATGTTACAGTAATACTTGACAAAATGCTGAAGTGAAGTGTATAATGTGTGAAGACTGAAGTCCAAATATCAAATAAACACTTTCACAAAAGGTTTGACAAAAGAAGTGCGCTTTTATTCAAAAATATAACCAAAAAAGGAAATCATTCAATTCTCGCCTTGCATTTCATGTCATCCTACATTTACACGGATCATTGTAAACACAGAGAGGGAGGAGGTTAGGAGCATACACTGATACAGTGCATTGCTGCACCCACCACACAACAAACCAACTCAGGATCCAGATTAGGACCCGAGTGCAGCCATGCAACTGGTGATACCTCAGCACCACAGTAGTTCAGATGTAGTTTTTTTATGGCGAATGGAATGCCAATTCTGCCACCAACCCCCAAGTTTTTCCCTGCAGGTTGGAGGGCCTACATACAAGGATGGATGCAGATTAATGTCATAACCAGGACAGAACAATTGCAGGTTAAGGGCCTTGCTCAAGGGCCCAACACAGCAGAGACCCTTTTGGCATTTTACGGGATTTGAACTGGCAACCTTCCGATTGCCAGTGCAGATCCCTAGCCTCAGAGCCACCGCTCCACCCTGAAGACACGTAGACACGGAACACACATGAAATGTATGCATTCCAAATAACAATATATTATTTACATTACACAACTCCAGGCATCTCAAACCTTGATAAACAGGCTTAAGCTGGGAGAACTTCAACTGCGTTGGTGGGGGATGGGATACCAGGCTGCATGCTGCTTGTGCAGATTGACACGTTTGGAAAACAAAGATGCTGATGTGAAAGTACAAAGAAATTTAAGGTGGCCCAGCATATTTTGACTTTCTTTGTAGGCTTCAGGGATTCTAGTGTTAAAGCTCATTTTTACCTGCATATTTCTGTTAATAAAAGAATCCTAAAATATATTTGTCTCTGTACTTGTCCATTTGAAACCTTAAGTCTCAGTATAGTTTTGTTTTGTACTTTTCTTGGGAGGCCAATTTGCTTTAGATTTAAAAATTTTGAATTGTAGTTTTGATTTTTGGATTGTGTATTGGCTAAATAAATATAAAAAATTTTAGCCGCCTACTTTAGGTTTCGGTGTTTGCTCTCTGTTTCTTTTTAGTGTTTTTCAGCTTCTGTGATGTAATTTATTGGGGTATATTATTCAATGTTTTTTCATTTTCTGTTTTTTTTGGTTTAGTAATATTCATTTAATTATTTTGATTTTTTATAATTTGAGTTAATTGTTGGATTATTCTTTAATGAATCATCTATACTAATAAAAGGCAAAGCCCTCACTGACTGACTGACTGACTGACTGACTGACTGACTGACTCATCACTAATTCTCCAACTTCCCGTGTAGGTAGAAGGCTGAAATTTGGTAGGCTTATTCCTTACAGCTTCCTTACAAAAGTTGGGCAGGTTTCATTTTGAAATTCTACGCGTAATGGTCATAACTGGAAGCTGTTTTTCTCCATTTACTGTAATGGAGATGAGCTTGAAACCCGTGGGGGCGGAGTTTCGTCTGACATCATCACGCCTCCCACGTAATCACGCAGTACGTAGAAAACCAGGAAGAGGCCCAAAAAGCGCTTTAGAAAACATGCATTATATAATTGAGAAGGCAGCGAAACAATAAGAAGCGAGCGAGTGACATATACAACCATATTCATGAGTTCTGCTACTTCGGAAACAAAGCACAGTGTAAACCTACACTTTAAATTAAGTTCATAGACAGGCTGCCGCTGGCGTTTGTAATTTAGTGCCTGCCCATATAAGGCCGTCCGTCAGCGGCAATCCAATAGCAAACTGCCACGGGTAAATATTCACGGGTGAAGGACTGTGCTTATGCAGAGGAAGATGAGATGGTCAGGGTGGTGTTTGGCACAAAGTCAGTGAAACTGCGAGAGAAAGTTTTAACTGCCGGGACTTAGGTAACATTAGATACAGCCATGGACATAGCACGACATGGCACCAGCACAGCTGGGAAACTTC
>JANRMT010062791.1:92431969-92447853 GCA_026402145.1 Polypterus bichir lapradei | reverse complement strand
TATATATATATGACAGCAACACTCATCACTCACAACAGTGACAAAACAATTACATTGACAATCATGTTACGTTATTTTCAAAATGTTTCCTTTTCTTTTTCATTGCTTCTTTAACACACTACTTCTCCGCTGCGAAGCGCGGGTATTTTGCTAGTTAAATATAAATTTAAGTATCATTCTTGGGCTTGGAAGGGAATGGTGGTGCAGCGGTAGCTCTGCTGCTTCGCAGAAAGGAGACCAGGGTTGTTCCAGTTTCCTCCCACTGCCCAAAAACATGGAGATTAGGTGAACTGGTGGTGCTAAACTGGCCTGAGTGTGTTAAGTGTGTGTGTATGTGCTTGCCCTGCGGCAGACTGGCACCTTGTCCTGGGCTTGTTCCTACCTTATGCCCTTTGCTAACTGGGACAGCCTCTAACCCTCCCCTGTGACCCCAATCAGGATTAAGCAGGTTAGAAAATGACATAACATACTGGGTTTTTAGAGGATTTTTTGGTGTTTTGGCCTTGCTATTTGGGAATAATTTATAACAATCTCAGCTTAAAGTATTTTGTTATGTGCTCTCAGTGATTCTGTACTTTCATGTAAAGTTCTTTGAGCTAATTATCACATTCAAATATATATACTCACTGTACTGCTGTACTACTGTACATTGAGAGAAAAAAAAAATCAGTGAGCCTAGACAAATCAGTCCATAATTTTTATATTCCAATGGATTCTATAAATGCAATCCATGAGGGATTCTATGGTTTGAATATGCAAAGGCTGAGTTTAAAAAGTCGTGCACAGTTGGGAGTAGCATCTTCTGAATAGGTAAAGAGAGCAGACTCTGGCTTTGGTATTTTTAAAAAAATCACAAGAAAAGTGAACAGTTAGTGATGCTTTCTTGTGGGCTATCTGAGTACAAAGGGGAAAAATTGAAGCCACAATTTTACATTTGTTTCTTTTTACACTGTAATGGCTGCTTTTAACATTTACTGTATTAGATTACTGTGTTTATTCCCAAAAAAAATAAAAAAATAAAGTATTAGCAATTTGGCTACCAAATAATTCTTTTAGGACATTTTTGAAGAGTTTGAGCTATTCATCCCATTCTATTCACTTGATTTCTCCAAAGTAACACTGAATGGTGTTTGTAAGGTCCCCAAAGTCCTCCTCTCCACCACACTGCTTGATGATTTATTCTATGTGTCCATGGTTCCTGGTGTTCATCACACCCCTTTGAAAACACAAAAAAGACAGAAGGGCAAAATGGAAAAGCTAAGTTTAATATGTTAAAAGGAGATCCAATGAAGCAATATGCTCTCTGTTTGAAACTGTGCTGTCAGTAGAATCATTTGTTCATGCTGGAGATAGTATAATTAAATTAAAAAAAGGAAGTTCTTCAAGCATTAAAAGTTGTACTAGTAGGATTCTTACAACTAGAGACCAGAAAGATTCTGGCAGCAACTGAACATTAAATGAATACATTGCCAATGAAAAAGCAAAAGACTCTAAAAGTAGCAATAACTGAGGCAGTTTAGGAGGAGATTGATGACCAGACTGAAAATGATTTATTTTAAAGTAGCAGTTAGGATCCACCTTACTATGTCCCTTCTAAATTTAAACACTTCTGTCATGTCACCTCTTAATTTTCATTTGCTTAAATGGAAATCTAATCTTGATTTTCCCTAACGCTGCTGTATAGCTCACACAGAACTCTAGATGAGGCCTAACTAGTGCATTATATACCTTCAGTTTAACACCTAAGCCAGTAAGGAACCAGTTTAGATGAGGAGATAGTCTATCACAGGATTCACTAAAACTGCACCAATTAAGTCAACTTTTAATATAACTTTAAAGTGTTTGGGAAACCAGTTTATGCAGGAAAAAATGAAAAGTATATGTTTGTGGAGCATCGAGACAGCAAACAACCACTGGGCTACCATGCTACCAACATCTGTAAGCACTTAGATTAACTTTGTAACTGTCATCTTTGGTTATATTATTGTATATCCTTCCTTGAACCTATATTATCTCTCATGTTACCTTCACATAAAACTGTGCTAAAAGATATGGTGGCTATGCTTAGGGTTAAGACTGCTGAGTATGGCTACCAGATATTTTGAGGTTCCTATAGCAAACTTAGGATGGTCCTGTTAAACCATATTTAACTCTTTCTTAAACTGTCATTTTATTAGGTTGGAGAAAGTGTGCTGTCTGCATTCTGGTCATTTATACATAATAACTATGTGTTCTTCGTGTAATTATCATGCAAAACAATCTTTATGATAAATTATTTTTCAACGATTCTCCCAAAAAACATTTCAGAAGTAGCTGAAAAGTCTGGAACCCTGTTCTCTGGAACGATTGTCCACTTCACAATACCACCCCTCATGAAATAAATTTATGCATAAAAAGAGCTCCAGTTTTAACCTTAACCATTTTTAAATGTATACTTTTTTTTTTTAAAAAAATGCAAAAAAAATCTGATTTTATTTTTATGTATTTATTTTTTTATTTAGGGTAAAACATAACCCTATGACTGTTCAAATAATTTTTGCAAATCATTTCCAAAGTAGCATTCATTTACATTTCTACCTTTAAAAAGTATTGGTTCAGTAGGAACACATTGTCTCAACAGTGCTCTGGAGATGAACGTGCATGTGTGACAAAATGTTGATAATCTCCGAAATTTCCGAGTAGGTTTGTTTTAGGAGCTATGGGTCCACAGTTGTATGACTATTGAACACTGGTTACATTAATTCAGTGGAGTGATAACAAACTGATTGAATTGTAAGCCTCAGTGCCTGCAATATATTTTTTTTTATTAAATTTGTATATGAACCATTGTTATGCCTTGCATGGATCATTAATGCACTTAATATTGTTGTGCTTAATTTTTTATGGCCGTCATGGTGGTACAGTGGGTAGAAATGCCACCTCACAGATCCTCATATTGTGTTCAACTTCCTGTGCCCAGTTGTTATCCATTTGACATTCTTTTCTGTTCTAGATTAGTTTTCCTCCAGCTCCTCTGTTTTTTCTGTAATATTTCAAAAGACATATAAAACATGTTAATTGTTAGTTGCAAATTGTCCTTGAGTGGGTGTGTGTGTAAATGGAATCAGTAATGGGCTGGCACCCTTCCAGGGTTTTTCTCATGTTGCACCCAGTGTTGTGTGATAGACGGCCGGGGACCTTGCCCCACCGGGAGACCTGGAGAAGCAGGGGACCGGGAGAGGGGCAATTCCTACCCCAGGACGCAAGATGGCAGCCCTCTGGGATTACATGGGAACCATGGAGCTGGGAAGCTCAAACCTGTGGTGACTCATGGCCACCGCTAGGTGGCACTTGGATGGTTCCTGAGCCATGGACTGCAGCACTTCCGCCACACCAGGAAGTGCTGCCAGAACAGGAACCAGGTACACCTGGAGTGCTTCCGGGTGCCATGAAGCTCTTCTGCCACACCAGGAAGTGCTGCAGGAAGGTCATGAGGGAGCACATCCCGGTGTATTATAAAAGGGGCCACCTCACTCCATTCAGGGAGCCAGAGTTGGGTGGAAGAGAACGGAGCTTGTGACTGGAGGAGTGGAGGCGGCAGAAAGTATAAGTAAGACTAAAAGTAAAGGACTGAGCTGTTGTGGCAGTTTTTGGTGCACTGTGTTGTGCAAGGAAAAGAACTGTAAAATAAAAGTGTGTGTTTTTGGACATTGTGTGTCCTGGTGTCTGTCTGTGGCCAGGCTGAAACCTCACAGCTGCTAGGATGGACTCTGACTCCTGCAACTCAGAACTGAATTAAGCTGGTTTGAATATGCTTTATTAGTAAATGTTTATACACTAACACTTGGATGCTGTTTACAGTATATTTTTAATCCCATTGAAAAATTAAATGATGGACAATAGATGCATATGGAGAAGGGAAAATGATTAAATATTATAATTACATCTGTCTATATTTCCACACTTGAAGAGTAGCCCCCCAGTTTATTTTCTTTTTGCTGCTTGGTTTTTCAAACATCCACTGTACCAGTGACAAGGAAAGAATGAAACAAATTTTCATAACACTATTGGTTTTCCTTCAGTGGCTACTCAATTACTAATTATAAACAAGACCATCATCTCTGAATACTCTTTCATTTTTTTTATTAATTCATAAGGCCTGACTATGTCAGCCATCGTGCAGTAATAACTGTTATTTGGGACAAACTGACTCCCTGTTGGTTAAATTGATTGCAGCAAATGTTGAATACATTTGTGCTTTTTATCAGAGGAGGTTCATGTCAGTAATGAATCAGCCATTTTCTCTATTTTAATGAGTCTGAGTCCTCTGTATATCTATGTTACCAGCTTGAAACAACAAACATTGGTCATGTTTTCCTGAAAAGATTGTGTCTAATCTAAATTAAACACTACCGAGCTGTAAAAGGGTGGGTGCTTCTCTTGTATTGTTAAACACTATACATTACTGAAAGATTTTTTGGACTGAAATGTATAATTATTATAATGAATCAAGACGGGATGTCCAAATATTTTCTGCAGCTAAGTGAAAGCAAGATAGAATTTATTTTGTTAGGCCAACCCTGATGCCACTCAAGACATAACTACTAACTCGTGGTCTTTGTCTTCAAATGGAATTTACACTCATGTATAAAATCTCTGTTATTTGTTGTTGGTAGACTGATTGCTAATTTACAATCTATTCTTTCTTTTCAGAACCTGGAGATTGTTTTACATGGCATTTATACATTCTGACTTGTCTATTGTAAATCTTTGAATATAGTAGTTAGCCAGTCCTCTGTCTCTTGCCTATGTCTTGTTCCACATGTGCAGTATTTCTTCCACACTGGTGTTTGTTCATTGACTTCCAGTTAGGTACAGAAACAAGTTTAAGGTTCTTGTGGTTGTTTTCAAAGCACTTCATATTTTTGATTTGACTGTTGTTTTAATATTTTTTCTATCATTTCCTGGCCTGAAAAATCATAGAAACTACTGTTTTGGTGTTTTTTGAGGCCAAGGATTGGTATGTTGTGTTTTAGTAATGCTATATTCACAAACATTCTTTTATGGCACCATCTTGCTTTTATCATGGATGTTGCCATTTTTTGTTTTTTATTGTGTCTGGTTGCCTGGTGGTTGCTATGCAGGGATAACCAGGAGCTGGTGGCAGATGACGTCCTCACCACATGGGCTTAAAAGGTTTTGAATTTTCCAGTCATCCGAATTTTGTGGATAGTGTTTCAAATTTTTACATTCAGACTGCTAACGTCTTTTAAGATTCCTGGTTACAATTATTTTTTTCTGACTACGATTTGTGTCTTATACCTTGATTTTGGTTGTGTCTATGATTTTCGACCTCCTGTTATGTTCTGCTTTATTTCCTTCAATTTCTGATTCATGTGGTGGGCTAGCTGCTTGGTATACTTTTCATCTTCCCATTCTTAATTTAAAAATGAGTGACTGTTTCCATTTACCATAATCATATTCATGGTCCTGGCCATGTTATACTTCAAATCTCTTTACCTTTATTCTGCCTCCAGACCTGTCAGGCCTTCCGACTAGATGTCAATCCCTCAGTACCAGTTTAAAATGTAAGGGTGACCATGCTTCTAGGTTGTGAACTTATCTATTCCTCTCTATCAAATCCTTCCCCTGTATAGATTCTTTTAAAGACACCTTTTGGACCCCAGTTGTTGCCCCTTGCTGTTCAAAGTTCTATAACAATAGGCTATTGTTACTTTAAAAAGGTATTTTGACTAAGAAATGTTCATTTGTAATATTTCTTGAGGTAGCTTCATACCATCAGCCCATCAGTTAATTACAGTACATATGGCAGAGTCTGTTCCTGCATTTATTTTCATAATGAGCAGAATTACTAATGAAAATCCTGGATATGTCTATCTGTTCTGTTCAGCTGTAGAAATATGCACAGTACAGTCCATGATCACTGTCTACATACCAGTCTGATATAGCGCCTGATCACACAGCATTGTAAAGCTCTACAGAGGGTGATGTTTATCCTTTTTTCTAGCAAACCATGCAGGACAGTAATGCACATAGCAATAGGCAGTTTTTATCCACAGGCCATATCATGTGTAAGAATTGCGCTATATAGCGCCTGACCCGACACAGATTGGACACGGGAAGCACGTGTAAAGTAAATAAACTTTTATTTTTCTTCAACTGGAGGGCACGTCTTCCCCGTGAAACCCCCAGCCACAACACAGTCCCAAACACACAATAAACACAAATATTTTCTTTGGCACCACCTCTCCTTCCAAGCAATCGTGTCCTCCTCCCACCCGACTCTGGCCACTGAGTTGTGGTCGCTGGCTCCTTTTATAGTTCACCTGGAAGTGCTCCAGGTGCTTGATCCCTGATTTCCGGCTGCACTTCCGGGTGTGATGAATTTGTTGCCCATACGGGCTCAGGAGTCCCAAACACAGCCCCCTGGTGGTGCCTGCGGGACCCAACAGGGCTGCACCCAACTCCAATTCCCAGGATGCCCTGCGGGAACCCGAGGCACTGCTCCACCCAAGGGAGGCGGCCATCTAGCGTCCAGGGGGAGGTATTGCAGTGTCCATGGCTGCTACCCCTTAATATAGTGTGCAGTGGCGTCCCGGCTGGGTAAGAACGGCAAGCGCCTGTCACACATTATTCAGATGAGACTCATACTAACAAATACATGATTATTTCTTATATTTTGTGTATATATGCTACATTCAACATATGGCCTTTTTTATCTGCTGTTGATATCCTATAGCTGTCAATAGTTTGTAAGGAACATGAAATTATGATTTTTATTGTACTGTGGAAGACTAACCTGTCTCATAACAATCTCAACTCAATTCAAGTTCCCTATTACTGAATGAGCATTGCAAAGCTTGGTAAGTGTTTCTTTACAATGATAGCTTAGATGATAAACCATTGCTTTAGCAGACAGCCTGCAGAATGCGTTAACTGCTTTTTTATCATCATGTAGTCATATTTAGTGTCCCTCCTTCTCCCTGCTTCTTTCTGCAACCCAAATCTTCTGTCAAGTTCTAGGTTATACAAAAGAGTTAGACTTTCAGAATTACAGGATCTGGTGGCTTACCTTTTATAAGCTTTTAGCAGCTTTGCTGCTTAAAGGTCATTCTCATATACTGACAGATATATTTAATATGCTTATTCCTCTACAAGCTGAGAACTTTTATATGTTTGTATAAACACAAGCTAAATATTTATAAATATGGAAAAGACAGAGTGTGTACGATAACTCCACAAACAAAGTATAAACCATAGTGGCGTATTGATTATTCATTCCTGCTTGCTACAACTAGATCTCAACCTACAAAATTGCTAGGTCAGCTTCCTGCCCTGGGTATTTAATAAAGCATTCCTGAGATTATCTACTTGCGTGAAAAGGGCTGTATGTCTTTATTTAGAAAACTCCAAGTTTTTAGTGGATGGATAATGCTAAAAACAAAAATTTAACCTTTCTGCTTATAGTACTCACAGTGCTTCTGCTATGTTATTTCCTTTCAAAATGGCCACCCAATCCCATTTTATTCCTCCTTCCCAGATAGAACATTGTTCTGGGTTTCCAGTGGTTTCCTATTAGAGATGCCCATGCCTTCTATCTCACTGAGGCAACATCTGGACAATGTAACTAGTTCCATTTTCTCTCTTGCATTTTGTAATGTCTCCAGTTTTCTTGTAATGTCAAACGTAAAATTTAGTTTGCATTTTAAGTGTCATGTTTAAGTGTAAATCAAGCTTTTTGTGAAAATACAGCAAAGAGGTTATATTTGCAAAAAAAACTATTATTTATACCTCAGCCAGTGCGTGACTGCATTGACAGTCCTTGGCTACAAATGTTCCATTGCTCATATTTTTTGCAAGCTGTTTTAATGGTCTCTTCTGTCTGTTAGCAGTTTTTAATGGACTTTCAGAATGTCAGAGAGGCAATTCCTTTTGCTCTTTACTTGATGGTTCAGTGCTTTCTACAAAGCAGCATGCAGTCCTTAGTCTATACATAAATAAAATAAATAACTTGAATGGAATGTGCCACTGAGTTGTCATAAACTTTATCAGCAACAGGGTGATGCACACAAAATTGCACAATGTTTTAAAAAGCCTTACCTCTAACACATGTGATAAGAACAAAGGCAAAAATAAAGGGTTGGGGTACCAGGTGGTGATCCCCATATACATTTGACAGATTGGATGGCCGTGAAAATGAAAAAGAATAAAGAATGTTGCACAGATGAAGCATCTTATGCAGATGCGAGGCCCAACATGACTTCCTACTTCCTGTTTAGCATCATGAGGTGGTGCTTCAAGATAAGAGTCAGAAGAAAGTGAGAGATAGAAAGTGATGTCCAAATTTGTCCTCTCAATGATCCTCAAATCTGAAGGTAAAAGTGGTGATGGAGTAAGTGACAGAACCAACCTGTGGTTCAGGGTAGAATCTACTCTCACTTGTCTGATACCTAAAAAAGGGAACTAAATTATAAAGGCCCTATCAACCTGATCATGTAGTTTTACAGTGGGTTTCTGTCCACAATAACTAACCCCTTATAGGTATAAATCCCACAAATAAATGTGTCCAAAAAAGTCAAAAGTGCTTCAAAAAAGTAATAAAAGAGGATGAAAAGAGCCGTGGAGCGTACCATGCTAGTATGCCTCCTTTTATAGGGGAAAATGGCACCTGTGATTTCATAAGTCAACTCAAGTGATATCTGCATCTTGCAACAGTGTGACATTGAATTACAGATGTCAATAAGGAAATGAAACCAAATCTTTAAAGATACTTTGATAACAATAAGTGATATTTGTTATGGCTTCAGCTTTTAATTGTAGTTGGCAACAGTACTTTTTCATTAATACTGTATAGAATGTAGGACTAGATCATACCTTCCCCAGTTTGTTGCATTGAGCATTTCATAAATCCCATATTGTAGCTGGCACAAGTTATACTGTACATATGGAAGCACCACCGCAAAATTCAATTTAATACGAGGCTCTTCACTCTTTTTATACTATGCATCTTGTAATTTTGCAAACGCTTCTGTAATGATCATCAGTTGTATGGCTCCTTGTCAGGTTTATTTATTTATTTTTGCACCTTTCTACACTATTGAAGTGCTGCGTAAAACTGGGGTTCCAGAGACCCATCAAACAATGCAAATGTCATAAATGTTTCTTCCATTCTATTCTACCCCAGCAGAGCAAGAACCAACCCTAAGCTATGGATCGGTCCATCATAAGATGCACTCACCTTATGCTAGTTGAAACACAGAAAGAAACTTGATTCATTTGGGGTGTAGGAGGATGAGACTGGTGATTGATGCAGACAGAGGAAAATATGTAGATATTACACAAATAGTCAATGATGCTGGGTTTCTGGATCTGTGAGCCTGCAGTGGACACCAACCACTATGGTGTCCTGTTGTTCCGACTTGCATTGAGTGTAGTAATGGCACAAATCATGTATATTTACTATGATATATGTCTTACAGCTGACAACATATGTAGCAAAAGGAGTTCCTTGTTTATTACAATATTCACTTCATAGAACTTCCTGCTAGCTAACTAACAGCCATGCAAGTAAATACAGCAGCCTAATGGAACACATTATAACTCGCATGCAGCATTTGAAAATGAAAATATTTTATTCAATAAACACATCATATCTGAAATCACCATTTTGCGGTTCAGTTCACTCTGGCTGTGTGAAAGTAAATCACTTAATCTATGTTTATTCCAGTTGTGAAAAATAGAAGCAGAGAATTTTATGTCTAGTAATCTAGTAAGTCCCAATATAAAACAACTTTTTTTTATTGTTGTTTTTGTAGTGACATATGTCTGTGGTGAATCTGCTTCTATTCTCTGTTAACAAGGATGTAAAGCAACAATGAAACCATCAAGAAAAAATGTATAATATTGACTGATACACGTTCACCTAACTGCCTGGCATGAGAAGCTGTATTAGACAAATGATTTAAGTTGAATTCTCTCCTCCCTATAATTTACATGATTTTGTTAACAAACAGAAGATGCTAATATATGTTAAGACTACTGTAAGTCTTAATGTTGCAGTGACAAGTCAAAGGCACACCATCCTAAAAAAGAACATGAGCACAGTTAATTAAAAATGTTTGAATTGAATAATTTTTAAAAAAGCCATATTGTGAAATTGCTTTGTGTAAATTAGGTACAGGAACAAAATAATAACTGTAAATGTTATGCATATAGTGCTTTTAATCAGTCTTTCTTGAGATGCAGTGTATTGAAGGCTTCTATTAATAGTTCCAATAAAATTACAGATTGCTTGAGTCACTAGTTATCAAGTGGTGCAATTCTGAATCATTTGAATAATTTCTAATTTCAGTAAAAAAAAAGGCACTCACTAAAGATTGTTCCATTTTTGTCATTTTAAGAGCATTTTTTTGTTGTTGTCTTTTATATAATTTTTTATATAAAGCTATCTTTTATATAACATTTTGATTACAACTACTGTATATTGACGTATTATGAGTGTGTTTGTGTGTACGCCCTGCCAATTGCCATTCTGTTCGGAACTGGTACCTGCCTTGCATCTGATGCTTCCAGATATGTGATAATGTCTCTGTTTGGTGCTGTGGCTATCTTAAGAATGAGAGACAAGTTAAATACTGTTCCTGTTAACTTTGTAGTTTCTAATCATGAAAATGTATTGTGTGATTATTGATTTTTTAAGTCACCTTGGATAAAAGTATTTACCAAATAATGAATAATAATAGTTGGACAAAGCATTGTTTCTTTGTGCTAAGAACTATGAAACAGAAAGGGAAATCACATACTTTTATTTTTTTTATAATGTGTATACACAAGTATACCATCCTGTAACAGTCTCAAACCAATTTAGTTCAAAGTTGTACAGTATGCAGCCCATCTTGGTATTACCTGGATGCAAAGCAGGAGATATTCTTGGACATGATGCCAAGCGATCCCAGGACACACAACTACACTAGGCTTGTTTAATATCACTAATCTTCCAAATATGCATGCCATTCAGATGTGGATAGAAAATGAATATCCAGGGAAAAACCTTCATAGAAGTCATGAACGTGCAAACTCCACAACGATAGTAACTAGGTGCATGACTTGAACCCAGGATGCTGCATCTTTGGAGCAGCATTGCTAGCTGCTGCACCATCATCACTATGCTGAAGTATTGTGGCCTTAAACCAGGAGACTGGCAGTTCATTTCCCACTTCCAACTCTCTATGTGGGCCTGAGCAAGTCACATGACTTGCCTATGCCTTGTCTTGTAAAAATGTATGTAAAGCATACAAAGTTTTGTAAAGCACTTTGAGCTACATTTTTTTTATATGAAAATGTGCTATATAAATAAATGTTGTTGTTGTTAATGTATCAATAGGGGTGTAAATTGCCAGGGAACCTCCTAATTTGATATATCCAGATATCTGATAATATGACTTTGTCTTGGTTTAAAAATTCATTTTTGTGAATCAATTCTGAAGTAAAATGTACCCCATCAATTTGAAAGGTCCAAAAATGGACCCACAGAAAAAGGTGTCATCAACAAGCGAGATGTGAAATTAATCATTCACCCCAGTGTTAAGAAAATCTTCAAAGCTGGTCACACAACAGATACTACATTTCTATGCTGGCCCTACATGTCAAATAAACTCATAGCCAAATGAATCACCCATCAGGTTTACCTTCAGTACCATTTATCATCTGCCCACTTCAAAAATCTTCAAACTGAAATCCCAACTTAACACCATCCTGTAAAACAGTATTTTGTAAAAAGGAACTAAACCAATAGTGCCTGTGATGGAGGTGATGAGCATGGTAAAATCATTTGTACAGGCTCTTTTTCAATTAAAACAAACTGTTTTGCCATAGAAAGAGGCTGGGATCACCTTTGTAAAACAAATTCCTTCTCTCACCTGCCTAGACTTTTTCTTGTAGGCCCACAGTTATATGTCATTAATTCACCATCTACAGGTATGTTTTATTTCTGCACTTACCTACCTGAAAGTAAATACAGCCCTAGTTGCAATGCACATATGCCCAGGACTATGGTCAGACTTCACCAAGGATTAATTGCTACTGCGACTCTTCCTTCTCTCAAAGAGGTGCCCCTGTTTTTTATATATCCCCAGATCAACAACATAAAATAGCAAGACATGCAAGTGGACAGGTTTAGACACTTTATTTAATCATTATAGTCTTTAACATTACTTATTAAGCCAAAAGCTGAAGCAAACCAACAAATGACTGTGACAGTCACAGTGCCTGGATTTTTAGCAACTGTCACAGATGGTGCAGACTAAAGCATCCAATATGCATGAGTGTTTATGGTTCTCAGCTCTTGTGGTTATGCTTTTATAGCTGAGGTGTCACACACCATGGGAATCTCTTGGTAACTGTGTTCTTCTTGCACGTTGTCTGACTATAATAAAGATAGTCTAAAGTGGTACAGTTTCTGAGACTGTGCAGTTGCCTCCTTTTATGGACTTGTTTTGAGCTGTTCTGGTCCAAACTGTACTACTCACGTTTAATTCTGGTAGTTGTCACCATTTAATTAACATATTTGGTGGTAGAGCCACTAGGTACATATGCATGCTAAGGAATTTGTTCTGCTCATTTGACGACTTCAAACCAAACCTTGATCTTTAACAAAACACATCCAAATACTCACCTAGCTTACAAAGTATAAAAATGTTATCTGAGAAGTTCTACATCTGTATGACTTACTGTGTTTATCTCTTTTCAAATCTTAAAGCTGAAAAATCAAAAATAATGCTACTACATAATAAAGTCAAATTCCCCAATATAGGCAATGACCCTTTGGCGTAGGCAGGTTCAATGCCTACTTTTGTCCTCACGTGCTGCCATAGATGCAAAAATGTAAAGGTAGAAAAACCTCCTGTACTGACTGCAGCGTAAAAACTTCAGTTAGTTCACATTATACAGATGAGTGAGATGATTGGCTAAGAGGGAGTCACAAGACCATCTGCTTTTTAAAGTGGTATCACATGTTTGCTTCTCTAGAAGTAAATATTTTTATTCTGGCAGGAAGCAGCCAAAGGTAAATTAACATGCATACCCTCACTAGCTGACACTAGAGTAAGTTTAGAGGTGGAATTTAAACAGAAGTTATCTTTTCAAAAGAGAAGGGAATAGAAATATCTATGGGAAACCACACATGCAAAAGAAGTAGAAACAGTGCAAAGACAGTGACTGGACTATGAGTTGAACCAAGGCACCTGGATCTGTGAGGCAGAAGAGAAGAGTAATGTGCCGCTAACTTGGGTGCTATCCATTTGGAAACACGTGAAAAAACAATGTTTGCGTTGTTGCATTTATTTTTGTGCTAATTTAGAACCACTGCCTTTTTTTATTTACTCTCTTTTGCCTTTTTAATGGCCAAGTCTTGTACCTTGACATAACTGAACAAAATCATAGAAGTCCTTGTTTCCGTGTTCTGTTGCTTTCTTTTGACAATTATCTCTTAGTTTATCATATCTTATTCTCAGAAATAATTCCTGAACAATTGTAATGAAGCTCTCATTTATCTCATTGCCAGGTCTAGTAAATAGGATGTTTTCACACTTCTAAATGATTGAAAACATTCATTTTACATGTTTTGTGAATACTGTGGGAATTGCTGCTTATGGCATTTACACAAGGCTGGGTAATTTGTTTTTGATTTTTTCCACTTTATCTCTACAATGAAGACTTCCTGCTGTCAATTTATTAAGCCATAGTGAAGAAAATTGAGATTTGAGTTCTTATGCCTTAATAAAGGGGATTGAGGCCACAATTCATGAATGCTATCTAACATAAAGCATGCAAGACACAAACATTCCCTTTGTTAAAAGCCATATTTATTCTTCTGTTGTTCTTTTTATGGTGAACCACATCCTGCACCGCGTTTTATGTTTATTATGTGTTCTTCTAATTTTAGGCCAGGTTACAATACATAACTTATTCAGTATAACACTATGAGGGTGTAAGATTGACACTGTGGCTTATCAGCTTATAGCAGTGTTTGCATTTTAAGTTTATTTAAACTTTACTTCTTGAATGATCTCAAAATTAAGGAATAATGTCTACACTAAAACTTCAATTAAACAACCCAAGTCAATTCAGGGCAAATTATTATTATTCTTCTTTCAGCTGCTCCCATTAGGGGTCGCCAGAGCAGATCATCTTTTTCCATATCGTTCCATCTTCTGCATCTTGTTCTGTCACACCCACCACCTGCATGTCCTATCTCACCACACCTATTAACCTTCTCTTAGGCCTTTCTCTTCCCTGGCAGCTCTATCCTTAGCACCCTTCTCTCAATATACCCAGCATCTCTCCTCTGCACATCTCCAAACCAACGCAATCTTGCCTCTCTGACTTTGTCTCCCAACCGTCCAACTTGAGCTGACCCTCTAATGTACTCATTTCTAATCCTGTTCATCCTTGGCACGCCCAATGCAAATCTTAGCATCTTTAACTCTGCCACCTCCAGCTCTGTCTCCAGCTTTCTGGTTAGTGCCACCGTCTCCAACCCATATAACATAGCTGGTCTCAGGGCATATTAAAATGTTAATAATCCTCAATATGAAATATTTCATTCTAGATAGACAGACAGAACTTTTTGTCCCCAGGAGGAATTTGGCTTTTACAGAAGCTCTTTAAATAAATAAATATATACATAGGTAAATAAATAAATATACACACATACCAGAATGACTATAAAGAAAGAAAAGTTCTGACTTAGCAGTCACAGTTAAGTATTATGCAGACTTACTGTCATTGGTATAAAGGAACCCCAGTAATATTTGTTGGCTCTGTTCCGCTGGCTACTATGTTGAATAAAAGTCCTCAGTGTTAGTTTGTCAGAGTGAAAATATGCAGCATTATTCATAATGGCACTTAGTTTTCTTTTAACTCTCCCCTTTGCTACTACCTCCAGAGAGTCCAAAGTGTATTCTATAACTGAACGTGCCCTTTTGGTAAATTTGTGGATTCAGTTTTAATCTTTGCTATATTTGAAAGGGTTTTTTCTTCTGTTCAGGTTATTACTAGCGATAATCATACATTTGAGTTTATAGGTTGCAGATATAAGGGTTTTAGGGCTCATGAAGACCATTACTCTACATACTTTCCTTTTGTTAGCTGATGGCTGACTAAAGAATTGCTCACCTTTTAAAGCTGTCTCCTTATCATGAAACAATTTGTTTTCAAGAATGGTTGTATTATAGTCAATTAGTGGGTGATACATCAACACAGCAGATCATAAACACACATCTATCGAACAAAGAGAAGAATTATTTTTGCATGTTTCTATGTATATATTGTATTATGAAGTAGTAGTAGTAGTAACTAATTCTTGCATTCTGTAAAGCATTTTGTTTTTCTTGTGGAATGAATAACAACATTTTGAGACTACAAATAAGTACAGAAAAATTGGTAGAATACTAATAATGCACTTATGAGCTGGACTGATAATTTTAAACTCTGAGGTAAATAATTGTGTAGGAGCAAGTCACACATGTAAACTAACAAAGCAAAGCAGGACAGATAGAGATAGTGGTAGTTCTGATTTCTTAAGTGACTTTGGTACTAAGGTGTTGTACCGTGTTAGCCATTATGAATGTAGAGAAAAGCCAAGTAAAATGGCACTTTTTATTGCCTAACTGTAACTTAAGGGACATTGGAAATGTAGTTATTTTAAATTACAGAATACAGAAGATGGGAATGGAAAGCTCAACACAAATCCAAAGAATTATTATTCCTCCAGACGATGATAAAATATATAATAAAAATGCACATCCTAATACATAAGAAGCAGATATATTATTGTGGGATAGATAGATAGATAGATAGATAGATAGATAGATAGATAGATAGAT
>JANRMT010062791.1:92414157-92431959 GCA_026402145.1 Polypterus bichir lapradei | reverse complement strand
GATAGATAGATAGATAGATAGATAGATAGATAGATAGATAGATAGATAGATAGATAGATAGATACTTTATTAATCCCAAGGGGAAATTCACACCCAAGGGGAAATTCACGATGACATGAAATGTTAAGTTTTATTACTAGAAAATAACAATTCTTTACAAAAAAATGCAGCTTGCCAACAAGTCAACAACGCCTAATGCCCCTTTTATTTAAGAACATATTAATTTAAGACGGTTTTTGATATGTAATTTTAATAGAAAACTGTTGAGAATACAAGTATATTTAATTCCTAAAACATGTATTTAAGTCTTTGTAAATAATGTTAGCTGTGTGGGGTGGAGGAATAAACAACTGAATTCTGATTTCTAATTGACATCACCTATGTAGTGCTAATAGCTGTTCATTATCTTCCATATATATTTTGTATCTTATATAAATAGAACAAAAGATACCGACAGGAATCAAAGCACAGTGAACTGACTTGTAGTTGGACATGCTGTCATCTGTACAACTGCCACAGACTAGCAGAGAGATCAACATTTTTAATAATTAATGGTAAAGCATAAACATAACAGTTTTCTCCAGTTTATTTCACCTTTAAATGAACTCTTTGATGATTATTGTAGGATTTGTGCGCCTCAAACCCTTGCAGTTCATACATTACTGAAACCTACTTTTCTTTAGGTTCTCTGCGAATGGCTAAGATGTTCTTATCAGTCAATCTGGTAGGTTCATTTAGCTCAATTCATATAGATATTTGGCAGGTGTGGTGATGGGTTTTTCAACAGACTGGTGAATTGGATGTGTATGGCTGAGCATAAGTGAGTATGGCAGTGTGCCTTCAACCGGTGCTCTATTCAGATTTGGCCTTGGACTCAATGCCATCAAAATAGACCATCCACATCTGTGTCTCTGAAATAGATAAGTTACTTTGAAAATTGATGGTCGGATATTTTATGCTTTGCAAAAAAACTTAAGATAATACTAGAACAGTTGTTTTGCTTATTTATAGATTGGATGCACGACCCCTTTCTTAAAAAACAGCTGTCGTTTTTGGTGGAGTATATGAAAGTGAATTTATTCTAGAGAAAAGCAATTTGAAACATCATGAAAGTATTTTACCAAGGTTCCATGCTCTTTGAATAAGATTTAAAATAGCCTCAATGTAATATAGGATTTCACCAGCAGATGCCATAATCTGTTTTTGTCTGTTTTGGCAGACAGTTTATCCTCTTCTTCGTCTGACCCATGGATGATAAAAAAGCTTCCCTGCTGACAAAGCTTTTAGCTAGGCAGTTGTCACTCTCTTCATTGAAGGATACATGTTCTAACTGACAACAGCATAATGGTCTTAGTTGTAACCTTACATGCAATCTCCTTTCCAACAAGGCTGCAGCCACAGTTAATGGAATTCCAATTTAAAGGTGATAATCAGTTTATTTCTGATTTGAAAGCAAGCCTGTTGCATGAGACCAAGCAATCACTGAGGATAGTCATGTCAAGATTCCAGTCACACTCATTTATAGCATAGAGTGTCCTCTTAAAGTTATTCATTTCCTTTCAATCACTTCATCTGTATAAATATTCTTAAATTCAGCACACATTCTGTGGGTCAGTGGGGATAAATTACACTTGGCTCTACATCTTCAAACAATTTCTTAAAATAATTCTATAAAACAAGTATGAGAGGTTAGAGTTTATGGTGTGGGAAATTACAGCAGAACAATTGATAAATAATATCCAATAAATAAATTAATATCTACTGTAATACATACATCATTTTTTCCAGTTAGTGCCTGATTATTACTGAGAAAAGGGTTTTTGTAGTTTAAGGTCCGCAGAACCATTCTTTCTGACTTAAAAAGGAATAGATATCTTTTACTGCCATAGTTGGAGCCCTTCAGAATGTATTCATAAGACTGTGACAGATGGTGGTGTTTGTTTCATCTTGTTACACAGCAATAGAGTTTTGACACTTCACAAAAGAATTCTTGAAGGCAGAAAAAGGAGAGTTTCTTTTCAGGTAATAAGTAGTTTGCTATGTGTGAATTACAGTTAGTCATCTCTGTCTAGAAATGGTGCTAGTTTTATATGAAATACTGTTAAAAAGCGCTGTATACAAACATTACAATTCTAAAGTCTAATAGAGTAGTGAAATGCCATATATTTGATGTACTCCTGTCTCCTTCACTTCTCTATGTTTTTTATAATAACATAAAATTATTAGGATTATTACACAGCATTTTTAGAAAATAATCCTCCTTATTTTCAGTCTGTTATCATAATGAAATTGACACTAGCCACACCATGAGCTGGGCTCACCAGGCCACACCATGGTTTGTAGCTTCTTGCAACAATTTCTTTGGGAATTTCCAGACAATCCAAGTGTAATTGAGAGATAATATCCCTCCAATGTGTCCTGGGTTTATTCCCAGAGTGTTCTCCTGTTGAACTGTGCTTTGTACACCTCCTGTTGGTGGCAACTAGAGGACATCTTAACTCAATGCCCAAACAACCTCATCTTGATCCAGTGAATCAGCAAGTCTGCTCTGGGGGTCTTCCAGTCTTGTTGACTTTCTCACATTATCACAGAGAGTGAATCCTGCAAACCTCATTTCAACTGCTTCTACTCACAGGATCTCATTCTTTCACTCAGTACCCAGAGCACATAACTAAAAGTGAGGAGGAGGATGTAGACTAACTGGAAGTCAAAGACTTTGTCCAAGGACTTAGGTATCACTTCATCACCACAGTACAGTACACTAATGGTAAAACTGCAGTGATGCCTCTTCAGTCTCAACTTTCAGATCCTGGCTAAAGACTCACTACTGTACTTCAGTTTAGCATACCCAGACTAGAGTTGCTGAATAAATGTGTATACTGCATCTCCATTGTTAGCTATTAGCACTAAAACATAAGTAATATGACAGTTATAATTTGTTAATAATCCTTACCTACTCTGTTTTTTTTCTCAGTATTTAAATGTGGCACTTGGTGCCACTGCCCTACTGCCAGAGTGTCTGCCTGTCTAAGGAAAAGTCATCTCTGACAGAGGAACACTGAAATCTTCAGATAGAAGGGTCATCAGATTGTGGCAGTGGTTCTAAATTAGCACAAAAATAAATGCAACAACACAAACATTGTTTTTTCACTTGTTTCCAAATGGATAGCACCCAAGTTAGCGCACATTACTCTTCTGCCTCACAGATCCAGGTGCCTTGGTTCAACTCATAGTCTAGTCACTGTCTTTCATCAGATTGGCCTGCCCAGCACTGACTCAGCTGTGGAATGGCCAGTAAGGGGGAGGCAGTTTGATGGCTGAGGTCTCCGGGACTCTGAAGAAATCTGAATCCTATTATGTGATATAATTTACTCTTGCATTTTGGTCTTTATTTGTAATATTTTTATTGTATTTGTATTGTATTGAGGAATACTTGTGTTCTGTTCTCTGTATTGATTTGTATTTACCCCCTTTTTTGATTCCCACTGCATTCCCCAACCTACCTGGAAAGGGGCCTCTCTCTGAATTGTCTTTCCCAAGATTTCTTCCATTTTTTCCCCAAAAAGGGTTTTTTGGGAGGTTTTACTTGTCTTCTAAGAGAGTCAATGCTGTGGGGGCTGTCAAAACACAGGGTCTGTTAAAGCCCATTACAGCACTCCTTGTGTGATTTTTGGGATATACAAAAATAAATTGTACCATACTGTTCATTCCCACCAACGGGGCCAAAACAGTGAGGCTGGGTTTAAAGGTTTAAGAAATATATTTATTTCTTAAAATACTTTCCTTTATTCTCAACAAAGATTGAGTAAGTTGCTACAGTGTGGATTGTTCTAATAAAGATGGCCCCATAATACAACTAGAAATGACAATGCATTGTAAAAGGGGCAGATTTGAACAGTGAAGCCAGTTCTATCATCAGCTATCAAAAAAATGGCAAGCAAAATGTCAATACAATAATGCAAAATACTTCTTAGAATTTACAGACTCCATTTCACAAAATGAAATTTTATTATAAAATGTCCAGTGCCCCCTGATCAGCTGACTTCATAGCAAGGTTATTATAGTTTTTATTTCTATTTTTTTTCAGACCTTACTTTGAAATTCAGTTTAGTTTTAGTTTTCCTTCATTGTGTATTTTTAGTTTTAATTTAGTTTTTATTTCATGAAGACGTTTCTGTTTTATTTTTATATCTATTAGTTTCAGGTTTAGTTTTAGTAATTATAACATGGAGCTCCTATGGAGTTTAGTTTTGTGTCACAATCAGACAGAACTGTACACTTAACAGATTTGGATATGAATTTAATTTTAGTGGAAGCTTACTACACTACATGGTTTACTATCTGGTTTTGTTTTTGTCTGATTAAAAACAAGCATAATCAAAACCAGATACTGAATATGAACAATTTTACACAATTGTGTAATTGTTAACATATTTTTTGTCATTTGTGCTGAACAAATTTGCGCTGACTATTGGCACTTTTTATCTTTTTCTTTTATTGCCCAGAATGGGCCAGTTTGAAATTAAATGTAGGTGAATTTTAAGGTTTGAGGGTTTTGTACTCTAAATGTCTGCAGTACACAACATATCCTGCTCCAAGACAATGTGCTTATAATGCCTTCAATATTGAATTCAAAAATCTCCCATACTGGGCTTTGTTATTTTCTACCAGCCCTATTGATCTATGATTCCATCTCAGGCACATATAATTTATAGACATAAGTTTGCCACCTCCTGGAATGAAAAGATATCAAAAATCAGGAAACAGATTCTACTGTGTTCTGACAGGTGTAATCATGAAAATCACAGGGGCTTAGGAAGAACAGGACTCTTAGACTTGAATCAGTGTGTAGACCCCTCCTAGCTGTATTGAGGAAAACAAAGAAAAACAAGTTTGTGAATCTTAGGGGCAGTGAGACTTGAATAGCCCATGCATAAGAACAGTAAACCCTTAAAGAGCAGGTAGACAGGAGATGGGAGTATGCACAACCACAAAACGACAGAGATAGCATCTGAAATTAAGAACAATATGTACATTATCTAATCCTGCTTAATCCTAAATAAGAAATTCCTAACACAGAAGTCAAACACAATCATCAAGCCAAAAATCACAATTCTAAATTGTAGTCAATAGTTAATTTGCAATGATTTATTTGCCAAGAACACAATTGAAAGTACAACACAACAATCTCTTAATTTTCATTCCATAAACAGAATTGTTCCAGTCATGTTTAAAGCCACTTGCTTTTAGGTAATTTATTTAGCAATGCAGTAGCAACTGCTCCACAAAATGGTGGCACCCATGAAAAACAAAAAAACAAATGGCATTGAAAAAGATTCAAAATAAATTTAGTCATATTGAATAAATTCCAGTTTGGAAAACAGTTATCAGAATGGGAATCTACATGTTTCAAAACCTAAAGTAAATCTGAAAAGGTCCACTCAAGTACTACAAGAAAGGTCAGGAAATTAAAAATGAAACCAAATAATAACAATTAAGTGTGGCTTCTGCCACAATATGGGCACAAATGGAACTGGCATTTCAAAAATAAAAAAAATAAAAACAGCAGACAAATGGTATTAAAAAAAGCAAAAAAATAAATTTTAAGGTGGAATGGAAATGCTCTTGAGCAACCAGGGATACCCACAATAAGATATAACAGTCAGTCACGCAGTGAGAGCTAAATAATAAATTATTATTTGGCTACACTGATATTCAAAAAGTGTTTTAATATGTGGGCTTGAATTAACAATTAAAGATAGCAGGTGATAATGACTGCTACTGCAAAGTAGGTTGAAGAAAGAAATGCTAGAACAAGCAGATACAGAACCTGAAGTCTGCCGGATTCACTCTGGAACAAACAGGAGGCACTATATTAATGTACTGTTAAAACAGGTTTTGGTAAATACGTAGATATTTTATGGCTGAAAAAGGTTTTGCATTGTCAGAGAGGCCAAAGTAATGTTTTTCACTATACTGAATCTCCTTCTTATTGCTGTAATCATGGAATTTAATAGGTGTAATCAGATGGGATGGCTTTGCCTTATTGACCAAGATTATTTTATTTAGTTAAGGTTATTTTTAATTAATTTTAAATGAATTATTTCATAAACCTTTTCCAGTTGTGTTTATCACCATGTGTTAATGTAATTAATAAAGCACATACATTACACTGAAACAATTGTCCAAGCTCTAGTACCTTGGACTTTTGAAAGCTGAAGTGGAGTAGATTACATTTCTCTAAAAAGTATTATTTCTTTATGTAGCTTTTTCTGTTCATCTTTTCTGTCATCAATGATATACAACAAGAGTACTTATTTGCTTTATTTATTTAGCCAAAAAAAGGTGTCATTTTGCTTGACTTCTCATTACATCCATAATGGCTAACATGGTATAACACCCTATTAATACTTAAATTGCATTGAAAGAGTAAAAGATACCACATCAGTTAATGCCACCTTTTTATACACACAGGTAGTGGCAATTCTGCCAAATTACTGTGATGTGATTACAAACTGAGGCTCGCAGAATTTGTCATAGGCATTGCATCTGGAAGACTTCCAGTTTGACCAGGTCAGATTTGAGCAGTGTCCACTTTTCTGATACTGTATATATAACAGGATGGGTAGGATAAGAGTCTGGAAGAGGCAAACTTTGGCCTTCGTCAAGATGTTTGTTCATTTCCACAGGCATCATCTGAGCAAGGCAAACGCTGTAGTTGTTTGTCCATTCCGGCTCTGGATTTCTGCTGTGGAGGCCACCCTCTTTTCTTTAACTAGCAATCCTAGGTACTTGAATTAATTATTCTGTTCAAATTGGATTCCATCCAAGTGGACAGTGGGTGGCAACCCATCCATTGTGACTACTTTTGTGTTATTTACGTTGATTTTCAGGCCATACAATTGGGCTATTCGGGCTATTTTGGTAAAGAGTATCTGTTGCCTCCGCATTGTTGTTGGCGAATATTTGGTCAGTGATAAATTCATTTTCATCTAATTGAACTTCACACATGTCTTGGAATACTTTCCACATGATTGCATCAATGACAATATTAAATAGGAGAGGCGACACAACTTCCCCTTGACAGACTCCAGTCTGGATGGAGAACTCCTTAGATAATTAATTTCAGATCCTTATTTGGCTATTGGAGTTATTGTAGCTAGATCTGAGGAGTGTGATGATTTTTTGGGGAATGTGTTCCCTCTCCAGTTCTGCCCACAGTGCTGGCTACTGAATGCAGTCAAACACTAATTTAAAGTTAATGAAAACAATAACAGTTTATTTTCTGCAGTGATTTCTGACTTCCATGAGTTTCTGCAGGGTGAAGATCTGGTCACAGCAGCCACGATTCAGTCAGAAACCTGCTTGTTCTTCGCTTCTTGTCTTCTCGCGGTTCCTCTGCCGTCTAGATTGAAGGATTTTTGTGAATACTTTGCCATTGATTGAGTGGAGACTGATAACCACAGTAGTTCTTGCAGTCTCGATTGTCAATTTTTTTGTGAATTGGTAAGATGATGGCTGTTGGTACTTGATCCGTGCTCCATATTGTGTGGAGAAGTTTATGAAGTCTATTAAGTAAGCTGTTTTCGCCAGCTTTGATTTATTCCACAGTAATGTTGTCCACACCATGACGCTTTGTCGTTGTTCAAGGCCTTGATGGCTGCCTTGACATTGTTGAGAGTCGGCTCTGCGTCCAACATTGGAATTTCTGGTGGGTCCATTAGTGGTGGGTCTTCTGCTGGTCCTTGTGGAGGTTCATGATTATATAGGCTCTCAAAGAATTCCTTCCTTCGCTCCAGGCACTCATTCAGTGATCGTACAAAGGTTCCATTGCTCTTCCTGATGTTATCGTTGGTCGCTTTGCTTTTTCCACTGAGATTCCTAAGCGTTTTGAAGAGCCTGCGATGTTCATGTTTTGAGGTGGCTTCTTCTAAGTCAACGGCCACTTGGTTCCAATAAATCTTGCGCTCTTCTTTCATATCCTGACGTATTCTTGGTTGAGTGTCCGATATTGATTATGATCAACTAACTTGACTCTTTTCTGCTCCTCCACCATATATAGACACTCATCAGATATCCATGTCTGCGTTTTGTGCCGGATAGGTGAGCATAGTAATTTACTGCAGTCCATGTTGACTTGACACTCGGATATTTGTTCTTCTATATTGACATCATCTGATGTTGCTAGTGACAAGAATCGATTGCCTAATGCGATTTGAAATTCTTCCTTTCGAATGGGGTCTGTTAGGCACTTCCAATCGAGGTGGGTTGATGGTTGAGCTTTCCATTTGGTGTGATCTGTATGTAGTTTAGTACCGCTGAGTCTTTGCCAGCAGGTTTTTGCCACATGAGTTGATGTTTGAGGGGTGCTGGAAGTGGCTGTTTCTAAAGATAAGGTTGTTGGATGTGGTGAAGGAAACTAGGTGCAGTCCATTTTCGTTGCTTTCCCCATATCTAAAGCAGCCCATTGTGCTTTTCCACCCGGCTTGATCCATGTCTATGTGGGCATTGAAATCTCCAGCAAGTATGGATACTTCGGCCTGCGGAACAGGGTCCAGTGTTTGTTGCAGTTGGTTGTAAAATTCATCTTTGACCAAATCGGGACTGGTTTCCTTTGGCACGTAGAATGAGATGATATGTGTTTTGATGGTCCCATTTATGGTCAACACTGCGAGACATTTTGAGATTGACTGAAAGGCAATCATGCACTTCATTGTTCGAACATCAACAATGAAACCAATGTCGGCTTCATGTTTCTCACCATCTGAGTAGTAGAGAGTCATTTTGGTATCCGATTGTGGCAGTTGGAGGGTCATTGTTCCAGTGCAGGTGATTTGTAATTCCGATATTGCTGTGATGGAGATTTTGCAGTTTAACAGTTCCTTGGCAATAATTTCTTTTTGGCCAGCATGATGGTCTGTTCACACATTCCGTGTGGTGTTGCAAATTTCCAATTTTGGTGTGAGTACTCTACATCTTTGGCCAATAGCCAACTTCACACCAACACCATGGGTCATCGGCTGCCCTGGATGCGGTAGCATGACTCACATTTGCATTTGTTCCAATTTCCTTTCGTTTCTAAGCTAGTTTCCCCAGTTTCCAGGTTCTGGCTGCTTTGCCAGAGCAACCACCTTCCTCCTTTTTCAGCCGGGCTTAGAACCGTCTTGGACGGAGTTGGACCATCCTTGGCGGGCACCTCAGTTTCCCTGAAGGTTTATAGAAGCACTAAGCACTAAGTTCCTGTAGTGCAGAATAAGAAGAATACAACACCAGAGATCAATTCTACCTTTGGCAGTTAGGCTGTTTAATGGTAAAGAGGAGTTCAACAGTATTTATTGCATATTGTTTTAATGAGCATTTTCCTTCTAATACACTTTAAAAATTGTAGATTCCATTCAGGATAATAATGTAAACCTTCACATTGGTCTATAGTATAAGGTGATGTTGAAATGGGACCTAGTGGTATGCTATACAAGCCACATGCAGTTTGCTTTGGATTATGCCGATATTACCTTTGGTCATGCCCATTTGCGTAAATGTTACTTTGTTAACATTTAATTTGATATTGCTGTCTATTATTTTTATGTTTTGGTGACACAACACCATTTTGTTTCTTTTCCAATAGTTGCAGCTATATTGTTGATGGATGCCGTGTGGGTTGCTGTCATGTAATATTTTCTTTCTGTTTTTTCACCAACCCATGACAATAAAAGATGATGGTATGCAATATTTTATATCTTATTACTGAAGAGAAGAAATGTTAAGAGCCTTCTGTAAATATCAACATTTTGTTAGGGACATCCTGGTTGGTTTGCTGAAGACTTTTTTTTTTCTTTGACTTTTACTTTTAAAACCCCTGTGTTTTAATGATTGGTATTCTAACTTTTGGTTTTGAGTCTAGCCTTTTGCCTTACTTTGCTTTTACCCACGTCATTTCTTGGTGCAATTTCATCCATACAGACACATGCTTCATATATCACTGCACTCAGAACTTGCACGTAATTGACAAATCTAACCATGTATTAGATGTATGATTTACAGTATATAAGTGTCATGTTCCTCCAGAGCAAAATAGATGAAGCCTTCAAAAGAAGCTAGTGGACAGGCCAGATTCTTACCTGGAATGCTCAGCAGAAGTTCACCAGACTTTAGCCAGGCTTTCTAAGGTACCTGCTGGATTTAGCTGAAGTAGGACCCAGCAACAGCGAGCTGGCAAAACAACTACAAAAATCTCAGAATTTATAATCGAAACCCCAGAAAGAGAAGGACAACTATATACCTTCGACTTGTATTTGAAGGTCAAAAGAATCTTAGTCAAGTAAGGATTTATTCTCGAAAAATGCCAAAATTCAAAGTACAAATGTTAGCACAAAAGGAGTTACCTAAAATTCAATCCAAGGCAAACAAAGTTCCAACACACAGTTCAAAAATCAGAATCTTTAGTGAAAAATGATCAGACAGAAAATCCAACCAGAAAAAGCGGTACTCACAAATAACACCAACAAATGACAAGTATTCTTTTCTCCTGAGTGCTTTTTGCAGCGAATAAGCTGTGTGTGGCAGCCCTTATTTGTTAAATATGTTCCTGGAGATTCATGGTGTGGCTAGTTTAGATCACATTTTTTGCCACAATGATAGGTTCAGCAAAGTTGGAAGACACCTCCCTAGCGCCCAGGGAGACTTAAACGGCCAATGCACCATTATAATCCACTCACAAGTAGTCAGTTTCTCTGGTTTTTGATGAACTCAAGGTGAAGCAAACTGCACAGGCTTCGTTTATCACTACTCTACCCATGAGCTGTCTCCTTCAGTATAATCGCCTGAGGGAGGGCTCAGGAGTGGTCAGCCAGGGTTTCCCCGCCTCCTGTGGCTCTATCCATAAAAAACAAGGAATGTAATTACATTTAAAGCAACAGTACATAATTGCAACATCACATATAAAACCAACAGAAATAATCTAAAGTTCACAATAAATAATTATTTAAAATGCACAAAAACAACAAAAAAACAAAGTACACTTAACGTCAGCCTGATGTATGACAGTAAGTGAGCGTAAGCCCACAGTTTGTGAAGGTCATAACCTGCCAGTTTTCACAAAAATCTATATGTCATTTGTCATTTATTGATGGTGTCCAAAACGAATGGAATCCTTCGATTAAGTGTGGGAAGCTTAGTACATTGAAAGCACATGCTTCTGCAAAAGTGTATGTTAATCGGTTGTTACTTTTGCTCAGTGGTGCTGGTTAGCTGGCTAGAGCCTAATTATGGCTATTCTTTGAAAGAGGATTGATTAGAGGAGAAAGTTTGATCAATTAAAACTTGGAGCAGTATTTTGTTATTCAAATCCAGCACCTGAGTGTTGTCTATACTAAGTTTGCATGTTCACACTTTGGATATGTAGGCACTCCAGTTTTCCTCCCACAGCCCCACAAATGTATAGGTTAGGTAAAATGGCAGAGTATACTGTAAGTGTGGACATGTGTGTAAGTGTGCTGGCTTAATCTTAAACTGGACTAAGTAGATACATGTAGTGGTTTAAACAAAAAAAACTTGCATCAGCATAATTTTCTTGCTTGTTGTACAATACTAAGACAACATAAATTGTAAATATTTCTAGAAAGTATTCCTATTTTATCATTTTTTATTTTTCTTCCTTTCCCAATTTTTGTTATAGCACTCTTGAATAATTTAATACGCATAAAGAAAAAATTATGTTTAGAAAAGCAATAAAATATAGAAACCATGATAGGTGTTGAGAGTTTGTCCAGTTCAGCCTCTCACATACACAGTGGTCATTGCTGCTGCAAAGCTGTAAATTGACTGTATATGATGTGGCAAGCAATGTTTCAATTTAATAGCTTTGGAGAAAGCTGGTATTGTATAAAAAGGGCATGTTAATTGGTAATTGGTTGCATGTTAATCCATCACTGCTGTAAAACCTGTCAATTTTTTTTTACATTTTTAGCTTTGTTTCTGTATCACTGCTTATAATAGTCTGATTTGAGTTTTATGTCTGGTTAACATTATAAATAATCAGTTTCATTAGATGTCAGCTTACTTCCAAAAACCTGCATCCCAAAAAAAGTAAACAATACTATCTGCCAAAGCTGAAAATGAAACACCTTCAAAGGTTAGTTCTGCATTCCCAGTGTAAATGGAACTAAAATAACACTGCTCAGTCTGCTCAATTTATTTTCATATGTACAATATATATGCAACACACACAGATATTTAAAAGGCACAGACTGGGGTAAATCCATCTACTGTACTACTGTTGTAAATATACATTCTTTTTAATTGTAATAAAAATAGATTTTCACCACTCAGGGCATTTTCTTGATAGTCTCAGCAGTCTGAAGAAAGTCTTTAACTTAGAAAAAAGGAAGAATGAAACAGAAGTGAAAATACATGGTATAGTGAATCTAAGAACCATTTTATTTTAACATTTGTCTCTTTTTATTTGATACAAGGAATAGTAGTAAAGCTGGTAAATATGAAATCAATTTCAGATGGTGCAAGTTTTAATTTGAACTGCTTCAGGGTGGTACATGGTTATCTATGTTGTCTCACAGATCAAGCATCTTGGATTCAAATTCCATGCCTGGTTGCTGTCTGTGTGGAGTTTACTTCTTATCCCCATGCATTTATAGCTGTATGCTCCATTCTTCCTTCAATATCTAAAGGATTATTTACGTGTTAGGTTAAGGCTATGTCACATTAAGCAACTTTTCCAGTGACTTTTCAGGTCACTTTATATAATATGTGATCCTACCCCTTTACTAGTATTACCCAAGGTGATGTGTATTTGATATAAACAAGAACAAGTGAAGAATCCATATGCTTCAGTACTGCAGCAGTAGTGAATAAGAAAAAGAACCCTAATGGAAATAAAACTAACTTGGCTTTTCGACCTGCTGTGGGCTGGCGCCCTGCCTGGGGTTTGTTTTCTGCCTTGCACCCTGTGTTGGCTGGGATTGGCTCCAGCAGACCCCCGTGACCCTGTAGTTAGGATATAGCAGGTTGGATAATGGATGGATGGATGGCTTTTCAACTCTAGAAAGGTTAGTATCTGCTGTTGATTCTGTGGCGGCCAAGCCTTAGAGAATTTGTGCTTTCAAGAAAATTTACTGTGCTGATATTTAATTCTATTATTTTTATCTCAAGGAGGCACAGCGCTATGGTGGATAGCACTGCTTCCTCATAGCTGAAGTCACTATTTGGCAAGAATGAGCGGTCCAGGACATTTGATAGACATTTCCCTGGCCATCAGGGATAGTTTAGATCATTGCAACATTAAAACCCATTCAAAACCAGTCCAGTTTCCCCTTACCTATTGACTTCAATGCATTTTGCTGAGTGCAGCAAAGTTCCTAAACATTTCTTCAATTTTACTTCACTCATGGTGAAGCGAATTCTATTGGATTCGCCCAGTGAACAATAGCTTCTTATCCACTCATTGTATATCTTTAAAAAAAACGACTAAAACTAAACAAAACAAAAAAAAAACTACTTTAATTCACATTATTAGCAAATAAACAAATGGTGAGAGAACCGTTTTTGCTACAACTTACTTAACTTTGATGCTGATTTAGTGATTTTATTTTGATGATCGATTTATTTGTTGACCCCAGCCTCACATTTGACTCTTCTTGATTTTGTGCCTTCAGTTTCTTAGTATTTTCTGATAAAGAAGATTTCTTGACCCAGGTTCAACTTACATAAAAAGGTTCATCAGACTTCAGCAGTATAAGAAATTTATTTAACAGTGATATCTTTGGAGCATACCGATATAAGGTTACTGTTGACAATCCTTTGTTTTAAAAAGGCTTTAGAGCTGGCCTATTCAAATGGTGGCTTGCAGAGAAACATAGAGAAAAACCAAGAAAAAACATAGTTATACAGACCATGAATACAACACTCCATGTAGTCTAGCGTTCAACCAACAATGTAGCATATCGTCTTTCTAGAAGTGGTGGTAATAGTCTATGATACTGTGACAAACTGTCGAATAGGACACACAGGAGCCGCTTCTCTCAGGGAATCTTCATAATACCTACTGACTTATTATTTAGTGCCCTACTGCTCCTTGCCTGCGTCACGGGGATACCACCAAAAAAAAAAAAAAAATAGGCCTTCTGCTTTTCTGCCTCTTCCTGCTCTTTTACCATTCGCTTCCCCCTCACCCTGATCCTGTCACTCCTCTCTCTCTAGGGAGGTGTCCTGAGCCCTCAAAGTGCTTTCCCCTAAGACTCCACGTCCCACAGCCCACGCAGTAAGCGAGACACGTCATAGTATCACCATAATGGGGGATATGTATCAAAGCCATTCCTAATCGCACGTGGTGATTTAAAATGAACCTCTGGTCCCTCAGTGTGCAGTAGGCGTCATATTCATGTGTTTTAGTTACTGTTATCACTTGTTATGGGTTTGTGTACTGATCATATATGACCAAAATATTTATTTTATTTTAAAAAGGAAACAAATGTTATTGCTAATTCTGTACCCTATATTGTTTTTATGCATTTTGATACTTGCCTAGGTCAGATACGACCAACTTTTTTTTTTATTTCAAAAGTGGGGAAAAAAGTATTGCCGCCTCCTCAGATTCTGTTCAGTTATAGCTTTTTTATTTTTTTTTTCTGTTCACTTTTTGATGTGCCTGTGTCAGATGTGACCAAATTTAAAAGGGAAACCATGAATAAACATTACTTGTTTTTCAATACATTCATTTGTGTTGGTTTAAAATTTGTCATTCCCCACTGCTTACCTGAAGCTGAAAATATCTGGCCCAGCTACATTTTTGATTTGACAATCTGGTCCAACTGAATTTGTAATTGAATAACACTGCTTTAGAGTTTGAATAATACTAGGGTGTTGTACCGTGTTAGCTATTATGGATGTAGTGAGAAGTCAAGCAAAGTGACACCTTTTATTGGCTCACCAAAAAAGAGAATATTTAACATATAGCTAATAACATGTGAATCTATTACATATAGGTCCATATATATGACATTAGATCATCCAGTATTAGGTTACATAGAACGAGAGTTATGTGATGCTTCATCCTGAAGGTGAGGGGATAGCTAGGGTTACATACTACTGAGAATAGGCAAAATGCAATACAACTGAAAAGCTTAATACTTAAAAATTGTTACATTAAGATTTTTCTGATACAGTTGATCACAAGATTTTAAAGATTTAAACTTTAGATGCTAAGCAAAGTGTCCCACCATCTCAAGTAACAGAAATTAATTACTTCATACACCACATAACATCCAAACCATGCGACCAGAGACGAGCATTGATGCCAAAAACAACATGACGGTGCCCATAAAAACTGCACACAAAATGGCAGCAACCACAAAATGCTAAACCTGAACTGGGATTATTAAATTGGCTAAAGTCTGAAATCATAGATATAAAATAAACATCAGAAGGTTAAGGTACAAAGCTTTCTCAAGGTTAAAAAATGTCCAGAAATAGGTTTATTTATGTATACTGTAACTCTCGAATATTTATCTTGTGAGCAAAGTGTTTTTTCTTTATTTGTAGCAGAGACCAGGACTACTCTAGAAATAAACAGTATGACAGATAATAAGAAAAATATAACTAAAAGAGCAATTCAAATTCATTTGAAAATAATGAACCAGTTGAAATAACAGATTATTCACATAAAATGGCTAAAACTTGACAGCTCTCACATCCTGTGAATAAACAGAACCTTTGTGGTAAAGTGAGGTCTGCGGCTGGTTGGCGTATTTTACATAAATAATTACAGAACTTGTGTCTTTGTGTGGAAATTTGATAGCATGGTGAGAGCGTTTCCTGTGCGTGATATGGGAACGGATGGCTCTGCACTAATTGGTGCCGGGAGCGCCTGATTGCTAGATCTGTGCCACGTCCTTGGTTTTATAAAGGAAGTGCGAGTGTTAGACCACGGAAGAATAAAAGAAAAGGCCAATTGGAAAGAGAAAAATGAAAGAACTGGGGAAAAAAGTGATTACAAGATGGAGTGAGAAGAAAGGCAGGAACGGTAGAGAGCCAGTGAAAGCAGACGAGAGAGAAGGCAGACAGGAGGAAGTCTCTCAAGGGAGCATGTGAATGGTGCTTGGGGCCTGATGGCCACACTCCAACTGAGTGACCTGGAGGCTAGAGTGGCAGAGGCACTGTTTAGTTGTATCGATTTGCCGAAGAGAGGTAGTGCAGCTGCAGGAGAGTGAGAGGTGTCCTGTGAGTGGTGCCATGGACCACAGCAACGTGGACCTCTTAGTGGGAGTCATAGGCTGGAGCCAAAGAGGGCTACAAGGGGCTCGAGCCTAGCAGCAGTGCTGAAGGTGTGCTGAACTGCTGGATAGGAATCACCTTGGTTGCAAGAGCCCGTATTGGGTTAAGTCAAGGAGACATCAGTTTTTAAGGACTGCACCCGGGCTTATGGTTTTTAAGGACAGTTCCATGCCGTGTTTTTGAATTTGTTTTAATGGATTATTTATTTGATCGTTTTAACCTCCACATAGTCACCTTCTTATAAATTGGATTATTTATTGAATTTTGTTGCACTGCACTCTGAGACACTGTCTGTTTGACTGTTTTTAATAAAAGCATTTGGCTCCTTTATGCATCTACCCTTTGCTATGTTTGGGTTTGTCCTCATCTGCCAAGCTCATCCAGTCATGACAATCGACGGTGTCAGGTTCAAGAAGCTCTCAAAGCAGAAGTGGGAGCAAGGAACCGACCCGCACCATCACAACCTTCCATTCTGAATATTTGTTAGAAAACTGTCAATGGTTGTAATGGCATTGACTGGGGTGTCTTTATTTTTTTTTTCCAGAGTCTACAGCTGAAAATTAGACGTTTTGTAGCCCTTAACATGCGCACTACTTTCATGGGTAGAGGTAGACTACTTCTTTGTCTATGAGGTTTAACTTTACACTTCCCTTTTTTTTGTTACATGGAGTGTCTCAAAGGTCTCTATCCATTCTAAGGTAACATTAGATTTCTTATAACCATTTGATTATTAGCTCTTGTTTTCCATGAGTCAACTAAGGGAACAGCCCTATTGTTAACATTTTCACTTTTCTGCATTTAACATAAATGTTATAATTAAAGATTTTTCTGTGTTTGACATCATGGAACAAAATTAAAAAAAAAACTTAATGTTCACTCATTTGTGACCTAGTGTGCAAGCTGCTAGAGCTCAATATGTTGTGCTTCTTTTTCTTATTTGGGATCATTTATCAGATTTATTTGTTATTGTTTGATATTGCTTTATATGCTCGTGGTTAAATCAATTGATCACATTTGTAAATTATATCACGCAGACCTATATACCACGTTTTGTTCCGCATATCTCTCACCTTTTCTGATAATTGGATGCAAGATATCCAACTCTAGGACTTTTCAAAATTTTGTAATAGGCATTTGCCTGCAGCTAAATTAGAAAAGTTGTGCAGGCACATTCATACAGTAGGCCTCTGAACACGGGAATTGGATAGTTAAAGTTTATGTTTTAAAGTTTTAACACTCATGTACAAAAAGTATAGATTTTGCTTTTTGAAAATATAAACATCATTCATTAGAAGGTAATATCAAGTTTAATCTGGAACAAAAATTAAACTCAGAGTAGAATGTTTTTCATCTTAGAATTTACAGAGGTGTAAAACAATAAAAATAATTTACAGGGTCTTCAGCTGATCCTAAGCACTGAATGGTAGTTATATAGATAGATAGATCTATTCTGGCCTTTATCTATCTATCTATCTATCTATCTATCTATCTATCTATCTATCTATCTATCTATCTATC
>JANRMT010062791.1:92385362-92414147 GCA_026402145.1 Polypterus bichir lapradei | reverse complement strand
ATCTATCTATCTATCTATCTATCTATCTATCTATCTATCTATCTATCATCTGTCAAACAACTTACTTAACTTGCCGTATAAGAAAAAATTTTCATTTACTCAATTGCTTTACTTTAATCTGATCTTAAAGTGAATACAATTAATATGGATTTCATTCATTGAATCCCTCTTATGCAGTAAAGCTTTTTAAAAAGTGATTTGGCAAATAGATAATCGCCATTTCTCTTAATTTATTGTAAAGGAATTTTCATTAGATAAAGGTGATAGACAAGGAAATCATCAGTGTTAGTCAAGCGCAGACCATATGTTTGCAAGAGGACACCTACTTGCCAAAGCAATGCAAAATGCTTGTAACATAACATTTTAAATTCTGCAATACGTTGAAGCGTGATATATTAATAAGTAAGAAAACTATGTGTTTGTTTGTATATAATGTTGATCACGGAACAGGCTTTGTCGCACTGTACAGATAATAAAGCACAAAACCACCAATCATTTCAAATTAATAAAAAGAAACATAGGGCACATAATTAAGGGTTAGTCAGTATGGAGATGAGGTAACCTAAAAATGTAGTGCTATTCATATTCTGAAGAAGACCATGTTGCTTGCCATATAGTAAACATGCGGCAAACCTAAAGAAGGCTGCCCATGCAATTCATAGCATTCTAACATTGCAATGATTTGACTTGTCAAGAATTTCCGAGTCCCTCCTGATCTGGGAAGTTAAAAATGTATAATATTCTTGCCTCTGGTGTGTGCCCATCATGCAAAACAAAAAAGAAAGTATCAGATGAAAACTGATTTATTTCATACATGAATTAAATGTTATCTTTGTTTTGTGAAGAAGTCAGTGTTGCAAGAATTTAACTAGCCCATGTCTTTTATACAACCAGTCGCAATTGTCATGCTTTAAACAATTGTTTTTTTAATTGCTTCTTACTTTATTATTGCTTATTATTTTATTATCAAGGAATGTTACAACATCTGATCTAACACTTGATTACATTTCTTTTTCCAGATGAAGCACAGGCAGGTGAGGTTACTTACTCATGGCTTTTCAGTAGCAGAATTTGAACCAACAGCCTTAGGGTTTGAAGTCCATAGTTTCTGCTGTTCATACAGATTAATATCTGTCTGACGCCTTTATCCAAGGCGACTTACAACATTAGACTTACAACATTGGTTACATTTGTTTGGAGCACATGCAGGTGACGTGACTTGCTTATGGTCTCAAATTGTTAGTAAACACTATTCCAGAGAAGCTGCTTGTCCTTTTGATCTCTAAAGTGTAAGCTTAAATATTCCATTCCACAAATATGCATGTTAGTTTTTGTTAAATTTCACATTCAAAGGAAAATAAATAATTCTTATAGTTGACTAACATGACATAAGGGTATTGAAAGGAGTGCTACCATGGATCATACCATTTGTCCTGCAGTATATATGTCTAATGTTGTGCCACTTAGTGAAGACTATTCCCACTCTCTCCATTTCCCTGCATTATATTAACACTAGTAATGGCGCACTGCACGATAACGTGCAGTGAATACATTTGACTTGAGCATTAATAGTTTTCATACTCTTTCTCTGTATATTTAGCATTCATTTGCTCAGAGGTTGATGGGCTTGCTCCTTCCTAAGCAGCTCTTATTTTCTCCACCCTAGCAGCCCGCTTCTTCTCTTCTTTTGTCGGCATCTTTTTGCGTTAAAACTGATTAAGTCAGTGTTTGTGTTGCAATTACTTAGTATGTTTTCCTTAATTTTTCACTGAAGCTGGCACTTAAATCTTCAATCTGCCTCAAGAATGATTTAAAATATGAATAGTTAGGGGAAGTGATGGCGAAGATGGTAGGGATGAGAACGGCGCCTGTACACATGTGCTGCACAGCCGGCCTGCTGGCTGCTGCCGAGAGTTGATTCTACAATAAAATAAAATAAAAATAAAAAGAGGAATAACCTTGGAGGTCAATCATCACCCCTAAAGCGGACAGTAGACGTCACGTAGTATATGTGCACCAAATTTCAGGTCAATGGGTCAAACGGTTTGCGAGCTACAGGAGATTTAAAATCCCAGACAAACAAATGAACAGCCACGGTAGTGTATTATACATAAAGATTTTACATTAATTTACTTCAGTTATGCATTTTACAATTACTTCTAAAAATTGTTTTCATAATTCTGCCTTTGAACAACTGTTGGGTTAAGTGGTTCGCTCAAAGTCTCGTTCTTTTCTTCATGTACCCTATGAGTTTGATTGCATTCTTGTTTATGCTGTGCACTGTAGCTGTAGTATTCACTGGGAAAGATACTTTAAAAATAGCAATGACTTTTAATCTTTTGAAAATGGAAGATTGAGCCAAATATGACACACTTTGGAGTTTGTCACTTTGCATTATAATGATTCAATAATCAAGTGAGGACAGTAGAGCCAGATTTGGTTAGATTCTTCCTAGCTTTTGTGAGCAAAATTGGTGCCAAAATCTGTACCACTTTTTAAGCTTGACAGAGATGACGTTTCAGGGAATCACAAAGGATGAAATAACAATCAGAACTAAGCATTGGCACAAAAATGAGCACCTTCCGGCTACCCTGATTACTGGTTCAGCATCTAGCATGACTTCTAAATTCAACAATATTTGAAATAAGACTACCATTTGACACTATGACTAACCATTATTTTATCTTACTGGCAAAACAGAAAACAGCATCCGAATTATAGAGGTGAGTTTTGCTTGCCTTAAATGGTCTGTTAAAATTGGATATATTTCCATCCATCTACTCATTTTCTGGACCCACTTTTCCAATTCAATACTCTGGGGAGTTCGGTTCAAGGGTTATTGGGTATAAGGCAGAAAGTAGCCCTGGATAAGATGCTAGTGGATTGCAGTGGATGTTCAACACACTAGTAGCAATACCAGGGTAATACAGAGCTGCCAATCAACTTCATCTGCATGTCTTTGAGGTCTGGTTTCTGTTTCTGTCTTTAGGCATACACTTGTACTGTTTATCGCTTTATTTTATGATTATTGTAATATGATAGGGCGGCACGGTGGCGCAGTGGTAGCGCTGCTGCCTCGCAGTTAGGAGACCCAGGTTCGCTTCCTGGGTCCTCCCTGCTTGGAGTTTGCATGTTTTCCCCGTGTCTGCGTGGGTTTCCTCCGGGCACTCCGGTTTCCTCCCACAGTCCAAAGACATGCAGGTTAGGTGGATTGGCGATTCTAAATTGGCCCTAGTGTGTGCTTGGTGTGTGGGTGTGGGTGTGTTTGTGTGTGTGTCCTGCGGTGGATTGGCACCCTGCCCGGGATTGGTTCCTGCCTTGTTCCCTGTGTTGGCTGGTATTGGCTCCAGCAGACCCCCGTGACCCTGTGTTCGGATTCAGCGGGTTGGAAAATGGATGGATGTAATATGATGTTTAATTCATTAACATACAAATAATAAAATAATGCAACAAATAATATGCAAACTGTTATGCTACTGCTTGCTAGACAATATAACTGTTTTAAAATAAATCTTATTATTAAGTATCCCATGGTGTTAAAATGAAGGCTTTTATGAAACACATTAAATGTTAGAGAAAGATTTGTTACATAATTTATCCAAAAAAACACAACATCAGTTCAGAATGTGTGGAGAGTTTGTTTTGGTAGATAGATAGATAGATTTATGTACTTTACTGCTGTAACAGCAACATACACCATGAACAGAGCCAATGTAACTATCATCAGTATGCCAGCAATCTATTCATTCACCATTTAAGGATGTGAAATCAATTTAGGATGCATTTTAAGCAGAGAATCTCTTACCTTTTGCTACAAAGCACCTTGAGCAGCCTTGTTTTACCTCTGCAGTATTCACTCAATGGAAAATTACTAGTTGTTTGGTGGCATTTAGAGATTCATATTCTGATAATGTATTACAATGCTCTAAACTATTATGCTTTAACTTTAATCTTCCAGCGACTTTTCTGAAAGCCACCTACTCAACTTGCCTCATCTTTCATCTGTATCTGTGTGCCAGCAATGGTGCTGGCTAGTTTCAGTAGCCAAGTGAATAAATGTAGTGTGGCTGAAGATTTAGACACCATGTTCAGAATACAGTAAGAAACTTCAAAAACTTCAAACAATGTATGCCTTGATGATCTTAGGAAAAGCGTTTTTTAAAATTTTAAGATTTTAAAAAAATTAGCCATTCATAAAATACATTCTAATTCAGTATATACCAAACATGCATCAATTCAGCTAAAATTGTTAATTTTTCACATATATCTTACCTAATATTGTCTAAAATGTACCTGGGCAAGATCCAAACTATGATCAGTGTCATCAAGTGCCCACATCTCTAGGTCACATGCTATTGAAATGTCCTACACTTATTCATTTTGGGCTAATATATATTGTACTCTACGAGATTTCTCAGATAGCCTTGAATTTAAAATTACTCCCAATGCATTAACAATATTTGGAGCATTATCAGTTAAGATAATAATGTACCATGAAAAATAAATTTTAATATCTTGTAGCACACAAGTTGTGCAAAGACTTATTTTACTCAATTAGTATCATCCATCCATTATTCAATCCGTTATATCTTAACTGCAGGGTCACGGGGGGTCTGCTGGAGCCAATCCCAGCCAGCACATGACGCAAGGCAGGAAACAAACCCCGGGCAGGGCGCACACACACACCAGGGACAATTTAGAATCGCCAATGCACCTAACCTGCATGTCTTTGGACTGTGGGAGGAAACCAGAGTACCTGAAGGAAACCCACGCAGACACGGGGAGAACATGCAAACTCCACACAGGGAGGACCCGGGAAGGAAACCCGGGTCTCCTAACTGCGAGGCAACAGCGCTACCCACTGCACCACCATGCCGCCTCAATTAGTATCAATACATCTTTATCACACTCTTTTCAGAATTTTTTCAGACCTTAACAATAACGTAATGTAATTCTAAAGTGCACAACTTTTTTGTCTAATTTACTGCTGGTTCCTAAATAAAGAACTACTAATTGAATAGCTGTCTTTGTTGGGTGAAGGTTGAGTACTGATTTTCATCGTTTGTTTTTTGGAAAATGCTTGCTGTGTTATTTTCACTTCATTAAGTTTTTTTTTCAGAAATAAAAAAGTTAAAGAAGTACAAAGCAGTAAGAAAAGTGCTAGCAATTATATAAGTGCTATAAAATGATATAAAGATGTATTGTTTCTGTGGCAATGTGTCTGTTTTAATTGTCTAAGGCAAAGATAGGCCCAATTTGATGGCTTTTGGCAACAAGAAGCCATAGTAGTGTATCTAAACACCCCATGGTGGATTGAGGGTGTGCCTAAAGGTGCTCCAACACAACAGTCATGCCTGGATGGGCAGCATTACTCATTCTGGCCTCTAATTTTGCCATCATCATCTTTTCTGCCACTGTCTGCAATGAATCAAAAATCAGCACTGGAGTACAGCTGACATTTGAAAAGAAAAGCACTCTGACCACTGTGGATAGGTAGAACCTCCTCAGAAGTTTCTTACATTAACATTAGTAATGTACCTAAGTCTCCTAGAAAGACGAGCCATCTCTGACACTTTTGGTAAAGTACTGTAATGCTTGTGTTATGCACCCAGTCCAGAATACTGTACTGATGGACCAACAGGCATTTAAGAGTCTGAATATCCTCCACTTCTTCCTCCATTAATATGGCAGATATCAGGGCAGTTAGTGAAAGTGTGTCTCCTCATTTATCAAGGATGGAAAGTGATCTTTCTATGTCATAACCCTGTAACTTAATATGATAAACATACTTGTGGAAAAAAAGTACATGTTGAGTATAAAAATATTAGGAGTAAAAATTTTCAGTTTTAATCAGATGATTGGTTTTGGTGATTTTAAGTTAAAGAAAACATGTTAGCCATGCTCATGCTTGATAATGAAATGTCATCATCTTACTAAAGCCCACCTCACAGTACATGATTTTTTCCAGCAGTTTTCAGTTGCAGATTTACATGATCTTAATGAGTTGGGGGCCATTACACTCCACTCCAGTGACTACCAGTTGTGTGGTTTGTCATCTCCAAAAACTCAGTCATACTGGTCTGCAAAACAGACAGGATTTTGTTTTAAGTGGAGGGGTTGGACTCATGTTTGTTCAAGAACTGACAACCAATGAGTGTCCACCTTGAAGTACAAGGAAAGAAGGAAATAGAAAAGAGGCTTGTATGTCAGTTGTCTTGTATTTGTCATACCACTAAAGATTTGATAAAGGAAAAGTACAACAGCTGAGAATGCAGCTGAACTCTCCATGTCTGGAAAAGGTTTGTACAGTTGGATCTTGCCTATGCAGTTTCTTCACCAACCCATTGAAAATTCAGCATGACAGCCTTACTCTGCTGATTTGATTAATATGTCAAAGTATATTTTCACTGAAGGGCTGTTGGGTAACAATGGTCATTGCTGTCCTTATGTTGTATGTTCGTATCAACATTTTGTTTTGTATGAGCTTCACCAAGTGAAACTTCATACATGTGATGTTATTATGGCTAAAAGCTAAAAGCAAGTAAAGATGCATGTTTTAATTTTTATGTATTTGAAAAGCATGAATAAATTATGAACAGGTCTTGTAGTTGGCTATGGTACTACCAAGAATTCAAGCATTATTTTTTGGTTTCGGTGGTATGCATTTTCTCTTCATATCTTTAGCCTTGGCGAAAACTGAACAAAAGTTATTTTGGTTAGTCAGTACTAAAACATATACTTTTGATGTTATAGAGTATGATTGCCATTCCCTACAAATGAAGTCTGTTGCTTTCTGCCATTGAATGTACGATAGTTGGTTTTTCACTCAATTCCACAATCAATCAGTTAAGTCATTAAGTAATTTATTGATGTATAGAAGCTAATCATGATATATCTGAAGTTATAGTCCATCTTTAAACATCTGAGTTGGAGAGATGTGTGTGGTATCCTCCATAAACTAAAGTCATTTTGTTTAATTGTGTTATTTACAACTATTTAATCCTACATGCTTTGAGTAGCCTATGAAACTGTCAAAGTGAAGTTCATTAATGAAGCAAATATAGATAACAAGCTTACTGTAGGTAGCAGCTGGTTGTGTTTTGATGCTAATAATCTCCTGCTTTAAAGGCCCTTATGGTGCCATAAAAACAAATTATTGTCCCATGGTAGGCACTGCTTATTTAATACTTCATTGGACGCTCTTAGTTTATCTATTTATTGTGTCAGCTAATTGTTATGAACCCATCTATTAAGGTACCTGTCCTGAATTCTCCTCAGCAAGGGGCTGTTTTTTTGCAACTTTTCCTAGTGATTGGAAAGATGCTCAATTTTGCTTCTTTTAGCACTAAATCTGACTATTATCTCTGCCTCAAACACCCACTACTGTTTACTTTCTGTAGGCATGGAATGTATAATTGTGTTCTGATAGAAAACTCAGGAGAGTATCAAACTTGCATTAAAGATATTAGGTTTACTTTTAATTGTGTTTGGCAGTCATCATTATTTGTAATTTCTGCCAATATGACTTGAAGCATTAGATCACATTTTCCAAAACTATACTTGGCATAGGTTATCACTATTGCACCTAGTAATGTAATACCGATAAATAGAAAGCAATTTGTAACAAAAATATATAATTTAACTTAGATGCCCTCTCCATAACATTTCTGTTTCATTTTAATATACTGTATGTTCAATTTTATATATTATTTGCAAATTCAAGTGTTTAAGAATTTGGGAATTTACATGCTACATTTTGTGTTTTCTTGCTGCCTTTTGAGACGGGTTCTATTATACTTATGACAGATGCTTTTGTGTTCCTTTTTTGGCATGAAAAATATGGAGCATCTGCCAAGAAAAAAATAAGACGTTTCAAAAAAACAGCGTAGAAAGCCATTGTAGCTTAGCATCTTTGACCTTTAATTTCCTAATGCATTTATTCCAAGCCTACTGCTTAACATTTCACAGAAGTTCAACTGATTTGAGAGCCAACATTGTCATCAACTTTTGTTTTCATAAAGGCATTTTCAAGTAATTTCAGAAAGGAAAGTAAACTAACTGTGTTTATGAAAGAATGCAGAAAGACACAGTGAGGAATCATTGTATAATAAGCTGAATCAAAAGAGATAGATAAGGATTACAAAAAATAGAACCTGAAAATTTAGTTCCACGTGTTAAGAATGGGAAGATTGGATTTCTCTTACAGAAGAGATGAGGTAGATTTTCAGGTTGAATTTAAAGGACACTGACAAATGGCCATAAAATGGGATTTCCAATTCATCAGCATCATGTAGCCTGAGATCACAGCAGAAAGAATCTAAAGAAATAGAAGAAAATATAGTAAAAACTCAATATACATAAACGCACAGCTAAAGCAGTATATTTTGAACATTTATTTCACTAAAATAAATGAGTGTTTAAATTCTGAAATTTCAATTTGAAATATTCTAAGGACAAGATTCCGACTTTCTGTTACTGATTGCTGTACTTTAAGAGTTTAAACCAAATAATTAATTATACAATTAATTTAAGTTTATGTTGGGAAATGTAATTGCTTTGTTGCATTGCAGTGCCTGATGTAGACTTACATGGAGACATCATCTTCATTTAAATACAAACATGGGAGTAGTATTTAACCTACTTGTCAGGCCATTAATATATGGAAGTCGAATAGACATCTTCAGCGATAATTAACTGGGCTAAACTGTTTAAGAGTGTTTTGGCCGACTGGGAGATGATGTTTAAAGCACATTGTTTAATTCTGTACTGAAATACTACAGCAATAATCTATAATACATTCTTCTTTCTTTGTTCTACGCTTACGCAGGGTCCGCTCTTTTCCACTTGCTCTGGTTGCGGGCGTCTTCTGGTGCAGCAAGCATGTATTCTTTTATTTGATCAAGACAGCATTTCTTTGGTTGTCTATGTGGTCGTTTCCCTATGGATCACATGCCCATACCACCGGAGGCAGGCTTCAGACATTATCTTGTTAATTGGCACTAATTCCATGATCCTCAATGCATCTTCATTCAACACATGATTGAGACAGGTGAGGAAAAGTATCCAGCAGATATGTGTGTTATACAGTCACTGACCAACATTCTGCATCATACACGGCTTCTGGTGTAACAACTTTCTTGTAAATCTTTGCCTTGAGTTATTTTGGCTTCTTGTGGTACAGAGGACTTGAATTACCTGGCACTGTTTGAACCATGCCATGTTGACTCATGCTCCATTGTCAGGAATGGTGTCACCGTTGAAGTGGACAATTGAGCTGAGGTATTTGAAATCAGTGGCTTTATTGAGGTCTTGTATATCAATGCATATTGCATAATTTGTCTGTGTGCCTCATTCCCTATATTCTGTCTGCCTTTGGCCATTCGCATCCAACTGCATGTTCTATTGTTATATGTAAAAGCCCAAGGTCTTAGTCTGTTTCCTTTGTAGGAAGGATATCATCATCATCATTGTACAGGATGCAGCACTTGGATGTCTGGTATGGCCATGCCCATGCTGAGGATAAAGAGTAAAGGGGAGAAGGCTGATCCTTCATGTGTCACAACTCGGGTGCTAAATTATGGAGAGAAACCCACGGGAGGTTGTACAGTTCTTGTAATGTTGTCTTAGAAAAACTGGACTGAGTGACATAGGCTTCAGGAACACAGTGGGATTATATAACTTTTCCATATCCAAGAATACCATATGGATTGATCTACAATACATTACAACATACAAACACATATGCTGCTTTCAAGGTTGCACTATAGTACTAGCATAGCAAGGAGTGATGAATGGCAGTCAGAGAAAATCACACAGAGGGCTTCTAGATAGATAGATAGATAGATACCTTATTAATCCCCAAGGGGAAATTCACATACTCCAGCAGCAGCATACTGATAAAAACAATATTAGTTAAAGAGTGATAAAAATGCACAGACCGGAGAAAGCACAGTCCCCTGCGGTGCTCCTGTGCTACTGACCACAATGTCAGACCTGCAGTTCCCGAGACGCACATACTGAGGTCTGTCTGTAAGATAGTCCAAGATCCATGTCACCAGGTATGAATATACTCCCATCTCTGTTAGCTTGTCCCTAAGGAGCAGAGGTTGGATGGTGTTGAAGGTGCTAGAGAAGTCCAGAAACATAATTCTTACAGCACCGCTGCCTCTATCCAAGTGGGAGAGGGATCGGTGTAGCTTATAGGTGATGGCATCCTCCGCTCCCACCTTCTCCTGGTACGCGAACTGCAGAGGGTCGAGAGCGTGGCAGACCTGTGGCCTCAGGTGGTAAAGCAGCAGCCACTCTATGGTCTTCATCACATGTGACGTCAGAGTGACAGGCTGGAAATCATTCAGCTCACCAGGACATGATACCTTTGGGACTGGGGTGATGCAAGATGTTTTCCAAAGCCTCAGGCCTCTCCCCTGTTCCAGGCTCAGGTTGAAGATGTGCTGTAGAGGACTCCCCAGCACCAATGCACAGGCCTTCAGCAGTCATGGTGATATTCCATCTGGACCCACTGCTTTGCTGGCACAAAGTCTCCTCAGCTCTCTGCTTACCTGGGCTGCTGTAATTATGGGTGGGGGGAAACTCTCTCCTGTGCTGGTATCAGCAGAAGGATGGGTGGAAGATGCAGTACTCCGAGGTGAGAGTGGGTTGGGGTGGTCAAACCTGTTAAAGAAGTTTTTCATCAGGTTTGCTCTCTCCACATCTTTCTCGATGGTGGCACCCCGTTTCGAGCTGCAGCCAGTGATGATCTTCATCCCATCCCACACTTCCTTCATGCTGTTATTCTGCAACTTTTGCTCCAGCTTTCCCCTGTACTGCTCCTTATCCGCCCTGAGCTGGACTCGGAGTTCCTTCGGCACGCGCTTGAGCTCATGCTGATCACCGCCTTTAAAAGCCCTTTATTTCTGGTTCAAAAGGCCCTTGATGTCACTTGTAATCCATGGCTTGTTGTTAGCATAGCAGTGTACTGTTCTTACTGGAACTAAAGTGTCCATACAGAAGTTGATGTACTCAGTAGTGAGTACCTCCTCAATGTTCTCACTATGTGACCCCTGCAGGATATTCCAGTCCGTAGTTCCAAAGCAGTCTCTCAGAACCTGCTCTGCCTCAGGAGACCACTTCCTGAATGAGCATGTGGTTGTAGGTAGTTCCCTCTTGGTTTGTAGTGAGGCTGAAGCAGAACCAGGTTATGATCTGCTTTCCCAAGTGCAGGCAGCAGGGTGGTGCTGTATGTGTCTTTAACGTTTGCATACAGTAGGTCAGTAGTCCTATTTCCCAGGGTGTTACAATCCACATACTGGGAGAAGGCAGGTAATGTTTTGTCCAGCATCACATGGTTAAAGTCTCCAGAGATTAGCACAAGTGCCTTGGGGTGCAGTGTTTGCAGTTTAGCAACATCTAATTTCTAACATCGGGGACAGTGCCTCTGGATTGGCCGACCGGGATGGTGGTCCCCCTCTTTAAAAAGGGGACCGAAGGGTGTGTTCCAACTACAGAGGGATCACACTTCTCAGCCTCCCTGGAAAAGTCTATTCGGGGGTTCTGGAGAGGAGGGTCCGTCGGATAGTCGAACCTCAGATTCAGGAGGAACAGTGTGGTTTTTGTCCTGGTCGCGGAACAGTGGACCAGCTCTACACCCTTAGCAGAATCCTGCAGGGTGCATGGGAGTTTGCCCATCCAGTCTACATGTGTTTTGTGGACTTGGAAAAGGCGTTCAACCGTGTCCCTAGGGAATCCTGTGGGGGGTGCTCCGGAAGTATGGGGTACCGGACCCCCTGATAAGGGTTGTTCGGTCCCTGTACAACCGGTGTCAGAGCTTGGTCTGCATTGCCGGCAGTAAGTCGAACCCGTTTCCAGTGAGAGTTGGACTATGCCAGGACTGCCCTTTGTCACTGATTCTGTTCATAACTTTTATGGACAGAATTTCTAGGCGCAGCCAGGATGTTGAGGGGGTCCGGTTTGGTGGACTCAGGATTGGGTCACTGCTTTTTGCAGATGATGTTGTCCTGTTTGCTTCATCAGGCCGTGATCTTCAGCTCTCTCTGGAGCGGTTCGCAGCTGAGTGTGAAGCGGCTGGGATGGGAATCAGCACCTCCAAATCCGAGACCATGGTCCTCAGCCGGAAAAGGGTGGAGTGCCCTCTCAGGGTTGGGGGAGAGATCCTGCCCCAAGTGGAGGAGTTCAAGTATCTCGGAGTCTTGATCACGAGTGAGGGAAGAATGGAGCATGAGCTCGACAGGCGGATCGGTGCAGCGTCCACAGTGATGCGGGCTCTGCATCGGTCTGCCGTGGTGAAAAAGGAGCTGAGCCGTAAGGCAAAGCTCTCAATTTACCAGTCGATCTACGTTCCTACCCGCACCTATGGTCATGAGCTATGGGTAGTGACCGAAAGAACGAGATCGCGAATACAAGCGGCTGAAATGAGTTTCCTCCGCAGGGTGTCTGGGCTCTCCCTTAAAGATAGGGTGAGAAGCTCGGTCATCCGGGAGGGGCTCAGAGTAGAGCCGCTGCTCCTCCGCATCGAGAGGAGTCAGATGAGGTGGCTCGGGCATCTGATCAGGATACCTCCTGGATGCCTCCCTGGTGAGGTGTTCCGGGCACGTCCAACCGGGAGGAGGCCCCGGGGAAGACCCAGGACATGCTGGAGGGACTATGTCTCCTGGCTGGCCTGGGAACGCCTTGGGATTCTCCCAGAAGAGCTGGAAGAAGTGGCCGGGGAGAGGGAAGTCTCGGCCTGTCTGCTCAAGCTGCTGCCCCCGCAACCCAACCTTGGATAAGCGGAAGAGGATTGATGAATGGATGGATAATTTCTAAAATAACAGAACATAATAGCTGCTTATATACTGCATGACTGCAAATACCTTCATAACTAATCAGTTATCTTGAGACAGGATACCACATTGCATGTTGAAACATTGTTCACAGCTGTATAGTAAAACATTTTACTGAGAGGCAGATCTTTGCATTCTCAAGTGTGTTTTGGGTAATGGTATCAATCTAGTGGTATAAGACAATAATGTTCCTCACCATGAGAGCAGACTGACTGGTGAAATCATTGTTACTATACACACATAATGTTTGAGATGGACATGCAGCTAATGGCCTTGCCAAGAAGCTAACTTCTGCCAAGTAGATAAAAAAACTTATACACAAAGTGCTTGCATGTGTTCATGATAAAGCATAAAATACAGTGGCCACAAATTCACACACTCTTAACTACAGTACATAAGCATCGGGAGAATATTTTAAATGTTTACTGTAAGTTGTGTTCAATGATGGATTAAACATGTATCTTCTTAAGCATGGCAGGAAGCTGCCTGAGGATAGTCATGTTTTTGTCGCTTCATAGTAGCTGTTCGTGACCTCTGGTTAACACGCGGTGTATGCAACTGACACCAAAGAATTTTGATATGCTCATATTCCTACTCAAAAAAATGTGTAAAATGCAGAAGCAGTTTAAGACCCATATTCTATTAACATTAAAACATATTTTTACCCAGATAATGTGTTTTATGGGAAAATAATCCATGAATTATTGCTTATGTTATTAAATAGGCCACCTATTTTTAACAATCAAGTGAGTCGTGAGACAAAGCCTGTCACTGAAGCAATAGGTGGAAGGCAGGAGTCACCTCTTAATGGAATGCTAGTCTGTAAGTGGGCATACTCACTTATACTAGCCCGATTTTAAATTGCTATTTAAACTGCAGCATAATGAAAACATGGTTAATGTTATTGGTTCCTGCAGCCCTGGGTTAGAATCCTGCTGAAGTTGCTGTGGCAGTAAATGTGGAATAGATTAAAATTAGGTGTTTCCCATAGCATATCTCTTTGGTGGGTGATGTTGGTTGCAGATTTGGAGGACTGAATTGTATAGGAGTTCCTCTTACAAAGTTAGCACCTATAAATACTTAAATAGTAATAGAAAAAATAGTGAAATAATGTAAAGAATGTATTTTTACAACAAAAAAGCAATCAATGCAAATTTATACTGAATTACAATAAAAAACCTATCCACATAAAAGGCATAAGTATAAATTTTAAATTTAATGACATTCACAGAAAGTATGTGCACACAAAAGTAATACAAAAGCAAAAGGCAGCTGTTTGATTTGCATTATATGTTAATTTATTAAAAAGAGGTGAGAATTCTGGAAATACATTTGCTTTGGAAGAATTATATTATTGCCTTAAGACAGTGTTAGATTTATAGTACATCCTGAAGAAACTTGCAGGGAGTTTTAAACAGAAGGCACATCACATTTAAGAATGGCAGTTGCTAAAATCTTGCCACTCCTCAGCTTCTGGAGCTGTCACTACAAGTGAATTGCAGTGTGTGACTAATTACAATATTGTTTTTGTCGAATTTTCACACAGATTCCAAGTTTTATATTGCACCCTGCATGTAGTGCAAATTTATGGTCGTTTTGTCAGCCAGTTTACATAAAGAATGCCAGATTAAGAACAATAGCCCCACATGAAAGCAAACAAGCACATAGACAACTGGAACATGGTGTGCCCCTTTTGAAAGCTTCGCAGCAATTTAATAAATTAATTTCCTTCACTTCAAGATTGGATGTCACAATGCCTTTAAATCCTCCCCCATCTAATGGTTGGGAGAACACTGCAATATGTTAGTAAATATTTCTGTACTTTTAGATTGCCCATACATGCACAAAAACAACATATTTAAATGAGCAACCTTTTTTGCTGAAGTCACAGTATATTTTTTGACATAAAACCAATAACAATGATGTTCCATCAAATCCTGATTCAGAAACTACAGATAGCTGCCTGTTGATTAGGACAAGTTGCAGACAATTATTTAGAATTAGGTGTGAGATTGGTGTAAAAATTTTGCTGTTGTGACTCAAGAGGCTCTTCTGATCCCCTCTTACAGGTTGCCAATTGAGGATGGAGTAGGGATGTGAACCAAACAAAGCAGTAGATAGCTTATTAATTTTATCTGAGATCATGTAATTGAGGGCTGTCCATGGATCATCCTTTAATTCCTTAATAGGAACAACTAACAAGCAATGCTGTGTAGGAGTGTTTGGCACAAATGCAAGAGACAGAGTTCAGGTATGGGCTTACTCATCCTCTCTGGGTAGTTTCCTTGTCTGTGTAGATTACTCCCTGGGTATTCTACATTTTACCTAGCATCACAAAGATATGTGTGTTAGCCTAATAGTCCTCTTTAAAACTGGTATACAATGAATGAATGTAGGATCCACAGAACTAAGAATTTGATTAAGCAGTTTCAGAAAACAGACAGATGAGTTAGTGTTGTATACGAATACAATCGTTGTATTTCTGTCTTTGTGGCATTTGCATTTAATGGAAAATGGACATGTGATGAGGAGAGACAATGGGTATGTGGGCAAAAGAGTAATGGAACTGGAGATACAGCGAATGTGTATGAATAAAATTAACAGATTTGAAATAAAATGGTCTGAGTGGGGAGGAGGTGCCCCCACATAGCAGTGGGAAGAGATAAGAGGAAGTTATCAAGAAGAAACTTCTACAGTAATGCCACTTTCACACAGAAAAATATTGAAATGAAATTCGAACACTGCTGAAAAACAGCCTCTGCAGAATGAGTTGCTGGTATGGAGGTTGTTAAAATAAATGAATGCTAATATTTAGCAAAAGCTAAGCATTTCATTATATTGCTTGTTTCTGTAGTTCACCTCTTTTGAGCCGACACATATAACAAAAAAAAGTCAAAACTGCTTTAAAAATGAGACATGCTTCTTTGTGTCCTTTAAGGGTAGGTTACACAGCTATGTATTACATTTCTTTATAGGTGTATGTTTTTTACTGCAAATATTCTCAGGACAGGATAAAGAATAAGATGCCTGGCAAGGTCTGCAGTATCTCTGAAGCTTATTATTATTGGCTGTTCTGTATGGCTACGTAACATGTAGTTGACATGCATGCAGAAACTAATAATTGCTATTCTCCCTGTCACATGTCTTATGCATGCTGGGAATGTTACTAGGTCAAAAGCTGGAACATTTCAGCTGTCATTACCCTATTCATGCTGCAATTTCAGTATACTGTAAATCACTTGTCCTTTGTGTGAGCATACATGAGCAATGATGGCAGTGGGCACTGCAGCAAAGGAGCTTGCTGTGAAACAGTAAGATTGCTTTCTCTAACTAGCCTGTAGCCTGATTTTATGAGTATTTATTTATCATAAGAAACTGTATTACACTGTACACAAAAAAGCACTCTGGAATGAAGTTCACCATGAAAGACATTACTGTATATAAAATTAATGATACGTGACTGATTAAAACATAAGCTCACTCTGCTTAAACTGGAGGCCCAAAGGCAGAAGACAAGAACAGAGAATGAGGAAGACTGAAAAAAACATTTATAGCTTGTATAGGTAATTGTAATAAAGACATAAAAAATGTGAATTGTTTGATAATTGTTTTGGTTATGAACAGAATAGATTAGATTAAGAGTCCAGTGCCTATCCCAGCTGTGTTCAGTGCAAGGCAGAAAAAGCCCAGGACAGGAAACCAGTCCATCACAGGCCCACTCACAACCAAACCATTTCAAATTCCCAGTTGACCTAAAACACATATTATTGGAAATGTGGGAAGAACACTGGAACACCTTGAGAGAACCAAACACAGGATGAGCATGTAAACTCTACTCAAATGGCCACTGGGTACAGGATTTGACACAAGAATACTGGATTTGTGAGGCAGCAGCACTAATTACCTTTCCTTCCTACTGTTAATAAAAGATAATACAGTACTAACATTAAATAATGGCAAATAAAGCCCAGTTTTAAACCACCTGCTAGGGCCTTTTTTCTCAGACAACAACAGTGTCCAGTTTAGACTCAAAGGGTGCTGGAGTCAGAATTGTGACTAGACACGAGTCAGAAAAGATCCATTGCAGGGCACAAATGTACATGCTTACACTCAGTCATGCCATGGCCAGTTCAGAGATGTCAGTTAACATAACCTGCACATATTTTGCGTTTAAATAGGGAAACCCCACACAAAAATGGAGGGAGAACATGCAAGAAGTGAATGCAGGAAGGGTGGGCCTGCACTTTGCCAACATGCCACCTTACTGACTGCATATAAGGTGCAGGTTTGTCCATTAGCCCTTCGTTGCTTTTAACTTCTTTTGCCAAGTGCTTCTTCATTGTGATTCCCCCTTTCCTGCAGTACAACACTTCCTTTGTCCCCACTGACAGCATGCATCTAATGTGTTAGGCTTCAGTGGAAAAATTTTCCGCAGGCTGATTCGGAGGAAAGAAGGACATAATCTCCTGGGTACCAAAATACATTTTTCGGTATTGCTGCATTCATTTACAATTTTGTTATTTAAAGAAGATTCCACACATTGCTGTTGCTACTATTCAAATAGCCTTGAAAACAGACATACAGACTTACATACAAACCTTGTCTGTTTTGGGCTTTCTTATTGGGTATTGATATCCAAAAACATTAATCACCACTTCTTACTGAATCTGCATTTGAAACACAGTCATTTGTATACAACACCTAAAGAAGACTGTAGATGACACCACTTTTGTTGGTATCATCACATATCATGATTAGACAGAATACAGGCATTAGGTAACAGAACTGGTCAATGATGCAGCCGTAATAATTTGAAATCAAATATAAAAAAAAACTAAAGAATTGGTGTTGGACTTTAAGCAAGGTAAGAGATCACTTTAACGTTTATATATTATTGACCGTATTATTCAGAGATAGCAGAGAGTTTCAAACCATGATGCTGTATTGACATTAAAGGGAACTAAATAAATGTCCACAAACAAAAATCCATAAAAGTTATTAACACAGTCCTCACTTGTTATAACAACAACTCAGCTTTCATTATGGTTTAGTTCTATCATAAATAGTAACAATAAGTAGATATACAACAATGTTAGTGTTTAAAAAAAAAAGTGAGGCTTTGCTTTTAAAAAAAAAAGCAGTGTCATTCATTGCATATATGTTTATATGCCATGTTTACACATAGTAATAAAATGTCTATTTGTAAACTTGACCAATATGCATAAAGCTGTCACAGTCCTTATCTGACAGCCTGAATCTCACTCCATAGGTTATACAAAATATAATGGGAAGTTCTTGGAAATTAGTGCTATCATTTATTTTACATGCAATTTCACAACTGTGAAACTCACTAAAAAAGTTTTTAGAGGTTCTATGATGGGGATGTAAAGAAAGGAACATTGTTTTTAAGGGTTAGGTAACACCTTACACCCCTTTTGGGCCCATAAGTCTAAACAAAAATGAATGGGGAAAAGGATATTTTGGAGATTCAACATGGCTCTACACAACCTGCAGTGAAACATAGACAGAAACTGTGATCTAGTGAGGCAATGAAAAAGACGTCCAAATTAGTTGAGAAGGAAATGCTGTTGTCCCAATCTTGGATAACTGTCAGGTGTATTTAAACTTTGCATGTGTTGATCAAGGTATCCTTTCATAAGCACCCGCAAACTCCTGTTGCCTAATGGGAATTGTAGTCCCCACATCAGCACTGCCACAAGATTTCAGATAAAATGAAAATATAAACAACTTCACAATTTAATTTGCAAAGCAAAACTCTTGAGTTTCATTTCAAATTAAGTTTTGTTCAAATTGGTGGCTTGACTAATAGACTAAAAGTAATGGACCCTCCTGGGTCTATGGTCTGTGGCACCAGGGGTTGTTCTTTTTAAAAGGGTTAAAGATGTTTGCATAGTCACAGAAAACACTGACCATTTTCTATGAGTTCATTATTAAAAATATTTTGACTGTCTTCAACAAGGATCAATGTGGCAATATCTCTACCGAGGGCAAGAGCCACTTTAGAGAGTGGTGTGCGCTGCTTCCATCATCATTACTTGCTACATTTCCACTGTGGTTTCACTCTATTTATGCCCAACTTCTATTGACTCTCCTTCCATTTGTTAAATTAGTCAGGTCACTCAAGACCAAGACTACAAGATTTCATAATAGTATTGACTCATAAGATATTAAATGTGTGAACTCAATTAAAATCCTGAACATCAGGGATGTTTACACAAACATATCTAAATGTGTTTATATCAAATTGTTTGTTTGAGGTCAGTTGGGGTAGTGATAGTTTTATGTTTGTATTAATGTATTTTTTTTTCACCACATTTTTATTGAGGTTTACCAAGAAAAGATGCAGGAGTCATGGAAATTAATATTCTGTAATAAAGCCTAAGTTATCAAGAGTGGAGATTTAAAAATAAGCAAAGAAAAAGCAAAAGAACCCACCCACTCTTATCACCCACACTTATGACAGCCTCGAACAGTTTGAGATTGTAATATTTATAATAAGTCGTTATATACTATGATCCCAGTTCATCTGGCACCAGAGACTTTACTTACAAAACTAAATGACAACCCCACCATAACGACACATATGAAGCCAACCACTAAGGATATAATGCATCTTATATCACTTTGCCAAACTACCCACTTTCATTTTAACATAAAATACTATATACAGAAAGAAGACATGCCAATGGGACTTTTAGCTGAATTGGTTATGCAGCGATTCAAAAGCAGGCTCTAACTCAGTTCACACCTAAACATTGGATGTGCTACATTGATGACACATTCGTCATAATAAGAAGTAACCACAACCAGCTGAATGAATTCTACAACCACATCAACTAAGTATTCCCTACAATCCAATTCACAAAGGAAAAAGAAATAAACAGACACATCAGTTTCCTTGACATTTCTATTGAAAAGAGTCAACTGCGCCGGTGTTTATCGCAAGGATTTTAATGCCAAAAAAGAAAAGACCCACAGCCTCTGATTGACACACATATAAGTTCCATCAGACACGCATTTAACATGAACACTGTGAAAGCAAAAATTCAGGGCCAACACTAATCATTCCAGAGAACTGGCTGAATTATGGCTCTCTAATGAAAATGACTTTAACAGACACTTGGACTTGAACCCAGCATATGCAAGCTTAAAAATAAGAAAATCTAAATAATAAAAAAAGACTTTATGACCAACACCTTCCAAACTCCACCTTACTAATTCCTGAATGTCTAATCATTTTCTTAGGATGATGACACCTGGCAGGTTGTCAAAAGCTTAGGAATAAAAAACTATTTTAAGATATGTGACTCATTTTCTACCTTTGTGGATCTCTAACTACAAATATGCAAATTGTATCACAGTCATTCGCTTCCATATAATGGACGGCCGGGGCCTTTACATGGCTGGGATGCCCCAACCATGGAAGGACTGGGAAGAGAGTATTTTCAAGACCGTTTTTCTCCTGGACCGACAGAGGGCGGCCCCGTTGGCTTCCAGTGGGGTCATGGGTTATAAGCATGGTGGCTCAACCCTGCTGGGGTCCGTGTCCACCGCCAGGGGGACACCTGGACGTTTGCAGGTTCCTATTTGGCACCTGGCCTTCTTCTAGGTGCCCTATCAAAGGAGCCAGTCACCACCACTCAGTGGCCAGAGTCGGGAGGAAGTGGACTGGCTGAGAGGAGGGAGTGTGTTAATGCTTGCCTTGTGTGCTGTGGAAGGCAAGCTCTCTAAATAAATTGTGTGTTGTGTGCTAAACCTGTGTCCTGCCTGTCTGTGTTGGGGTTAAGGCAGCTGTACACACTCTGGGCTTCACTATATATATATTATAAAATGATGCCTAGACAACCATAGAGAGGAGTACAGATGGCTTAATTGTATGAGCATTCCATGCCAGAAAGGATTTCAAAGTCATGCAAAAAGATAATTTCCCCTAGATGATTAACAAAGTATCTCAAATAAAAAAAAATACAATAATGTAAGCTGTCAGTGTTATAGTATAAAGTTGGTAAACTAACAGTATGCTTATATTGTTATTCACACTCCAGATATGGATCATCATGCTTGCCATGAAGCTATTTAAAGTAATACTTTGCCATTCCTCTTTTTTCCATGTTAATGCTACTCTGGCTGCACACTCCTTTGAAGTCATAATTTGTTGTCATTATTTCTGCCACTTTTTGTATTTGAATCAAAAAACACTGTCTAGTCCCTGTGTGCAAGTGTTTTCATGCGTTACTTTTGTAGATGTCTGCCTGTTTTTCAGTGTTTAAGGAAAGATCTCCAGAAATGAAAAACCACTGGACCTCTTTCCTGCCATATGTTGACATTTAAGAGACATGTGTTGTGGCTGATCTGGTAGTACTATGCTCACTTTGCCAATTACAATGACTATCTTGTTGATTGCATTCCTAAAGATGCATCAGAGACAGAAGCAGTACTTGAAGCACCCACCACATTTAGAGCATGATTATTTCAACTCTTACCTTCAGGAATTCAGAAACAGGAAAGGAGGCTGCTAGGTAACAAGAAGTTGGGGGTGTTTCCATGTAGTTAGCCCATGTGCATTTTGGTGTATGTTCATGTGGAAATTCTGCAGTATGTCGCAATGCAGAGACAATGCTGTCCTACCTTAAATACATAAAACAGAACATATTTTACTTGTATGGTTTTGCTGCTGTAGTGTTACATAGCTTTGGAAAACACAGAAATATGAATGAGGCTTTATGGAGCAATATTTCTCATTTTCCACTGCAAAGAAAGCAAAAAAAAAAAAACACAAAAACAAAAAGCACTTTTAACTTGTTTCACACTTCATGTTTGCAAAAATATACAGTATATAACAAGTTATACTCTCAAATTCATTAAACTATATGCAAAACACCATAAAAGTAGCAAGCATAAAGTCTGATGTCACAAACTACACAGTCTGGCAGCAGACTAGTAAAATGAAATTGTTTGTACTGAAATGAGTTGGACCCTCGTATCATGGTTGCTTTGTAGGTGGGGAACAGTAATTAACATTGATTGATTTCCCCTTCCCCCATTTGTAATTGGCAGCATGCACCACCAAAGACCGTTGCCACTTGCCCTCCTTGCTTCTAGAGTCTCAGCTCACAGCAGTCTTAGCATTTTATGCTAGGAGTGGATATTATCTAACAACTATTTCTAAAAGCTGCATGAAAAGTATTCTGACTTTTTCTCAAATAATTTAAGACTATAAAATCACTTTCTTGTTATATTTTTCTGACACTCATTTAATTCTACTTAAGATGTGCATTTTAAAATGTTTGCTTGACAAGGCTGTGATGAACATTAATATTCCATTTTCCCATGTTCTTCTAGGAAGACACACTAGAATATTTTGCTTTTCTGTGCTACTCTTGCTATTCTTAACTCATATCTTTTTACTCTGTTCTTAGTCACTGAACTATGTAGCTCTTTTAGGGTAGGTTTTGAATTCATTGTGTGTTCTGATTGCTTTCATTTAAATGTCTGTGTTGTTTACTTTTGCATGCTTCCTCCAAATTCGCTGTTAGATTATTGAATCTGCCAAATACATGAACCTTTATCTGGCAATTTGAAAATTACTACAAAGGTCAGGAAGACAGTTATTTGGTCATTAAGACCCTTTTATTACCTCTGACTTGATTTAGCTTGGGATAGCAAAATATTTAGTGGTACTGACTAATTGCATGGGTTCAAATGCAAGACCACCCTCTGCATGTGCGGAGTATATAAGTTATGTTCCATGTATGTCTGCATGACTATTCCTCCAACATCTCAAAGGCGTGCATAGTAGATGATGGATGGACCCCCACTTCACACTATATGGTTTTAGTTAATTCAAAGTGTACATTATTCTATACCAGTAGGAAATCCAAGAATGGCAATCACTTTCTGTTCCGTCCGATCTTTGGAGGGATGACAAATCATGGAGGGTGGGAGCGTCCTGGGAAAGTTTTCATTTAATTAAATAAATATACTAAAATTAACCAATTTATTAAAAGTAAAATTGAAATTTAATTGTTATATCATTTAAGTCCAAAATGTCTTTGAGTTGCTGCACTCATAAGTAAAAAAAATATCAGAGTGCAAAGGTTTAAATGAAGTAAATTGGAAACAAAAAACTCATAAATTTCTAAATTCAACATAGTTAATCAAAAATTTTCTTATAAACAACATTTTTGGTTTCCTGTCCTTGAATCAGCTCTGCCTGGTATGGAGTAGTTAAAACCTTCACTTTAACGTCACACAAACGTCGGACTCTTGAAAAGTCAACATAAAGTTGTCCATGCCCAAATACAGGCTCAGATAGGTAAATCCCTACAAGTTGTGTTGTGTTGTTTGGGTGCCACCTACTGATTCTGGGAAGCTGCTGGGTTTGACTCTGGGGCGCTGAGCGTGTGCCCTTTTGGTGCCACCTAGTTCCCTGATGGTGATTGTGACGGCAGCGGATTCGCGTGCTGAAATGACCATGGTGGTGGATCCCGGCTTAGAGATCTACATTACTAAATGAAGGTTGTATATGCAGTGGTGTGCGCGTTTGCGTTTGGGCAGCAGTTGTATTGTGTGTGCTCACGTTCAAGTGGTGGTTGTATTGTGCGCGTTCACGTTCGGGCGGCAGTTGTATTGTGCACGGCTTGCTTCTGGCATCCGTGCATATATACAACCTTCGTTTAGTAATATAGATTCTTACAAGATGCTGATCTTGTCAAGAATGTTTACACCACCAACTTCTTTGGCCTCTGGTTTTGGTCATGTCCTCTCAGCTGCCTTTTGCTGTGATCTAATATACAGCCTCAAAACTACTATAAATTCTTCAGGATGTGGATTTAGCTAGGTGCTGGAAATATTTCTCATGTATTTTGGTCAGTGTTGCTTTGGTTTACTTCCTGTTCCACCTCATGCCAAAGATGTATTGTATTGGATTGAGGTTTAGAGAATGTTCAGGCCATTAAGGTTAACTGAAAACACTGCAATGTTCCTAGAATGAGCTGAAGATGGTGTGTACTTTGTTAAATGGTGTACCTATGGGAAGTATCTGTTTGAATAAAGGAAGACTGTTGCAACAATGGGATACATATTTTCAACAACGATGCATGTTTACTTGGTATCAGAAGGCCCAACCCATTTCAAGAAAACATACCCCACAGAATTAGACTACTACCATCAACCTGTAATGTTGATAGAAGACAGGATGACTCTGCAATCTTAATATTGCAACAGAAGTAGGAGATTTTTCAAATCAAGCGTCATTTGTGCAATCTTCAGTTTTCTAGTGCTCATTGTAGCCCCATTAATAATGTGTTTCCATTGACACAACTCCCACACACTAAATGTTTTCTGTTTATTGCACCATTCTCTGTAAACTCAAAATCTCATAGTGCATAAATATCCCAAAAGGGCAGATGTTCTTTAGATGCCATCATGTTTGTCATACCATGGTCAAAACTGCTTTGATTGCATATTTTGTCCATTCTAATATTTGGTCCAACAACCATGAACTCAATAAATGCTACATGTATAGAGATGCTGACTCAAGAGTGGCCATTTTGAAGAGCAGATGATTTGCATTAACATCTAGGTGGACCTAACACAGTGGTCACTGGTGCATCCATTATCCAGCTGTACTCCTGCAGAAGGGCAAAGCTAACCTGAGACTGGGTGACTGACCATCACAGGCTGCATTCATGTAACAGATCCATTTTACTTCCTGACTTTATACTTTGAGCTCCTGTGGATCAGTATGCGGGCAGTGATCTTACTATTTTGTAAATTCTATACCATCTTCCTTTTCATGTGTACCTTAACACAACAACGTTATCTTCCTGTTGGTAAATCGGTGCCCTTGAGGCACAGGCCTTGCTAAACAGGAAAAAATCAAGACTGAAACAATTTATGTGAGCAGGTAAAGTTACATAATTCATTATCTTTTATTGTAATTTAGCAATGCATGAATCAAGCATTTATGCAACTGGATGCAAAGTCTTGGCAAAGCTGAATTTGCAAAATTCCCAGGAGCCAAGCAGATGTCTATGCTTGGGGCTGATTGTATTTGTTTATTGGCAGACCAAATGTAAAAGAAAAATATGAAGCATTTTTTAATGTTTAAAGAAAAGAAAAATCAACAAACCCACACTGTGTTCAGCTATTTAAAAAAAAAAAAAAAGCAGATATAAATCAAAAGGCAAAGCGGCTGTCTTTTCTGCCCGCAATGTCATTAAGTTAAATTCTTTGCTTTTATTCTAAAGGCAATTGAAGCCTGGGCATTTTTTTGTTTATCATGCTTCGAGATCCTAAAGTACTGAAATGAGTTCAGTAGCTCATCCAGTTAATGAAACATGCGACATTGTGGGACGGATCACCAGTTTTCCAGCCCTGTCTGCTTGTTGCACTGATTTAAAGCTGGGCAGCTGTGGGTCTGTGATTTAAACTGTGTGAGTGCTGTACAGTAAATGTGATTTACTTGGGGGAAAATTGGTTACAGAGTCTGAAGTGGTTTGCTTTGCTATAATGGGCTTTTCTTGTCCCATTTTATGTTGTCAAGAAAATAATTCAGTGTATTAGTTTAAAAAAAAAAAAAGCAGTTTAAAAAAAAAAAAAGATTGGTTCCCTTATTCATCTGGTATCATTAATTCAATCATTTAATGCAACTTCCCGTGATTCTGAATTGGATTAAGAGGGTTTTTTTATGTTATTGAATATAACAATGTGTAACTTTCTTAAACCAGCAAGGGTGCAAGCTGAAATCTGTTAAGTAGGCTCCAGAGCAGATTGTGTGCTGTGTGAAGCTAAACCAGTACATTGCAAGACTGCTCATTTAACTCAGGGGTGCCAAACTCAGATCTTGGATGACCACAGTGACTGCAGGCTTTTATTTCATTCATTTTCTAAACTAATTTCATATCATTCATAGTAACAGAGAGGTAGAAAATATCTTAAGAAACATAGGAGGCAAGGCAGAACCAGCCATGCATGGTGCGCCAGTCCATCACAGAACACAGTCACTCCCACCCCTACAACTTACAGGTTTAGTGACAACTGTTAAGAGAACACACACATCTTTGGGTTGTGGGAGAGTATTTAAGAACTAGTTTATATAAAGGAGAGCTATCTTTGTCTAACTTCAGCAAAGCTTAAATATGATACGAATGATGTAAAGATATATGGGAATCACTGTTATCAAAATTAGAAAACTAATGCTAGAAACAGATGGCAGTGTAGTATGGTGGCTAGGATACTAGGAATTAAAACACAAGGGTGCAAGACCAATTGATAACTTCAAATCACTTTGACCCTGAGCTAGTCACATACGTGACCCATACCTCAATTTTTTAAAAATGCATGGAAACAGTTGTGATGTAGTTTAATCTTATTGCCACCACGATATTAGGCCTATGAAAAATACTCATGAATGATTTTATGATTAGAATTGACGTGTGTGCTTTTGCTGAATAGTCTGTTCTCATCAAAATTGTCCTAGGTGTGCCACCAATACAATGTCTTGCTCACTGGTTGCGTTATTATTTCTTAGATTTTTGCATCATCATCCTTCTTTGAATCCATAGTAATGAGGAGCGTTGTACCTGGTGTTTAATAAACGAGCTGCACCCAAGAAGTCTGGTATCTGTGTACTTGTAGTTTTCTATTTGTTTAAGGTACCTGAATGCAGAGCAAAAATTTCCTACTTTTTTGAGGATGGTGGAGGTTTCCATGCATGTTACTTAAAATATTTTTTTTATATCAAAATTTCTTTGAATGATGGTCTACTAGATAATAGCACTGTATAGAGCACTATAATTGTCTGTGTGGGGTTTATATATTCTTCCCTTGTTAGTGTGGTGTTTTCTTCATTTTTCCATCTAAATCCCAAAATGAAATGTGAGGTTTCATTGGTGTAAGTGAATCTGAGCATGAAGAGGGCTGGTACTGTAAATGCCATTGTGCCACTTTTAGGGGTAGCATGTCTGTTTTGCTGTTTGAATTTGCAACATCACAACCAATAGGCAATAACACTTAAAAACTGTGTGCAATTGGACATCTCCACCCCCCCCACACACAGAGTAAATATTGTAATGCTATGACACATCCACTTTCAGCACTCCTAAGTAGGTTATATATTGGAATACATATGATCACCAGAATTGAACCCTTCAAGATTTCCAAGGCTTTGATGAAGGTTTGATACCTGTATCTCCAAATCCCTAGGTAATCCAACATCTTCCTCTCTTACATGCGTCAGTGGTTAAACTGGCCATCTATACGGTAAATCTCTATACCGTCCAGAGTACTTAAATACACAAAAAAGAATTACTACACAAGTTAATATTTTATATTAGTACATTTTAGAAATATGCATGACAGACCAAAGTCTTTATTGAACTGTGCTGGAAATTGTAGCCAGTCCTTTGTAGCACTGTTGTGTATTATTGTACTGATAATGCTACCTGCTGGTCAGTCTGTTTTGGACAATGTATAGCTGTTATTATTAATAAATTGGAGCAACGCCATCAAAATCCACCTTTGCTTGAAGGGAGGTTATTTTTTCTGTGAAATTCGTCACTTGATGATGGCAGATTATCATCTTTGCTGACAGAGTTTGAGACCATGTGTTGTAAAAATGAGCCTTTGCATTTGCATTTGCAGCCAGCCAGCCATTTTAACGTACTGTTGTTCACTGATCAACAATTTCTTGTGTCGCTAATCAGAATTAGTGCCAGTGCCATAAAGTCAGGTCTGGTATGTCTGAGCTGTGACTGACATCATTTGCTATGATTACACAGGTCCTTGGTTAGGATGATGTACTCTCATGTTCCTAATAAGGTTGCATAATATTTTAAAGTGGTAACACGTGACCGGTCTTTATCAATGATGCTTTAGGCAATCACCTAGTTCACCAAATGGATGAGTTGTTCCTGTGCATGAATTTGTCCATTGTCTAAAATTGGTTTCCTGTCTGCTCCTGCATAGCAGACCCGGATTAAGCAGACTAATTAATGAATGTCTTTGATCTATGTGAGGAACAGGAAAACTGGAGAAAGTCCAAGTGAACAAGTCAAGTTTTTACATATTACTGTATTAAACATTGATACACAGTTTATTTTATTTGGCTTTTTTACATTGACGAACACAAAAAGATACTTTAATGACAAAGTTTTTTTCTGTAAGGCAGGGTAAATTAAATACCTCTCACTTCCAAGGGGGTAAACTGGGATCCAAGCACTGAAAAGTATCCGCTAATAAATACACACACACAAGCACATTATATATATATATATGTATATATATATATATATATATATATATACACTCACCTAAAGGATTATTAGGAACACCTGTTCAATTTCTCATTAATGCAATTATCTAATCAACCAATCACATGGCAGTTGCTTCAATGCATTTAGGGATGTGGTCCTGGTCAAGACAACTCCAAACTGAATGTCAGAATGGGAAAGAAAGTTGATTTAAGCAATTTTGAGTGTGGCATGGTTGTTGGTGCCAGACGGGCCGGTCTGAGTATTTCACAATCTACTCTGTTACCGGGATTTTCACGCACAACCATTTCTAGGGTTTACAAAGAATGGTGTGAAAAGGGAAAAACATCCAGTATGCGGCAGTCCTGTGGGCGAAAATGCCTTGTTGATGCTAGAGGTCAGAGGAGAATGGGCTGACTGATTCAAGCTGATAGAAGAGCAACTTTGACTGAAATAACCACTCGTTACAACCGAGGTATGCAGCAAAGCATTTGTGAAGCCACAACACGCACAACCTTGAGGCGGATGGGCTACAACAGCAGAAGACCCCACCGGGTACCACTCATCTCCACTACAAATAGGAAAAAGAGGCTACAATTTGCACAAGCTCACCAAAATTGGACAGTTGAAGACTGGAAAAATGTTGCCTGGTCTGATGAGTCTCGATTTCT